>CM032628.1:6603004-6650067 GCA_019097785.1 Fraxinus excelsior
TACACTGATGGGTATTGACCGTAGATGAAGGGGTCTGATAGTGTACCTATAGTTCACTAAGTGGCCTTGTGCGTGTTCTAGTATTGATTATAAGAGGTCTTTGAGACCCACTTTCAGTCACGGAGTGGCCTAAGGGCCGTGGCGAAAGTACTTAGCCCGATGGGCGGATTATATATTTTAATCAGAGGGTACATTTTTGGTTGATTACATGTGATGAGACGAGATGGTGATATGGATTTGAGTTGATGTATATCATGATTATTAGATGATATTTTTCGATGTTATGAGATGTCTCACGTCTTGATTATTGTTGTAATTATACTATGGATTGTTAAATGATTTCCATTTGATTTCGATAAAAATTGTACAAAGGTGCAAATGGAAAGGTATAATTCTTTTTGAACTTATCCACTCACTGAGCTATTAGCTCATATGTTTTTCCACCATTTTCCTTACAGGTAGTATTAGTTCTTGATGGATTGAACGAGCCTGATGATTTCAGAGTTATAGCCACACGACATGGTGCATTTCTGGGAGAGCATAAAATATTTATTTTGGGCCCATTATGCTATTTTTCATAAACATGTGATATTTGATATTTTGTAACAACTCATAGTCAGCCTTGGTGGTGGATCTGACATCTAGTCAGTATCTACCATCGGCGCACGTCACGTTTCGGGTCCACTAGGGTGATTCGGGACAGGTCGTGTCATTATTTTCATTAGATCTTGAAATTTGTGCTATGTGTTGCCCTTTGGGATTTGGTTGAGATTGAGTCGAGAATTTTCCACGTTCCACTATTGCTAAGGCACTAGTTAGTTTGGAGATATGATTTTTTATTTCCTTATTTTCCTCAATAATTTGGGTAATCATAGTTTCAAATTTTTGGTTTGTTTTTCCCCGTGCCTCCATGAATGCATGTAGGGTATCTTCTAAGGAATTTCTAGATGACGTGGGTTGGTATAAAAGTGTATTAAAAACTCTAGGTGGCTGGTTTTCAGATTTCCAGCTAAAGTTGGGATAATTCTGCAACCCTTGATTATAGGTATCAGAAAATGGGGCATAAGTCTTGTTATACGTGCCTAAGGCATTACAGTGTTCCTCATAAACCCTCTCATCTCAGCTAGAGCAAAACACTCATGTTCTGGATGATTAATTCCACCACCACACACAACATGGTCCAGAAGATTCAACATGGGCAACGGTAGGTGTAGGCTTTTAGTTCTTAGTGCCTAGGGTTTCAAACTCTTTAGTTAGGGCTTCTACCTTAACTCTAAGGCTGTCCTCCTCTCTAAGATGATAAACACATGCACTAGAAATATTTCCTACAGGTCGTGAACTATTAGTGTTATCAGTGGCACCGTGGTGAGTCCAGGTGTGAGCCTTTTCTGCTAGGTCGTCTAAGTACTCTATAGCCTCATCAAGATCTTTTTGTAAGAATTTACCGTTACACATCATCTTAATAAATTAACGCTCCCCAAATGTTAGTCTTTCATAGAAATAACTCACTATTCGCCAGCTCTCATAACTATGATGGGGGCAAAGGGCTTGTAACTCTTTGTATCGCTCCCATGCTTGGTATAATGTTTCACTGTCTTTTTGGGTGAATGAAAAAATTTGTTTCTTCAAAGCACTAGTTTTATGATGGGGAAAATATTTGCTAAAGATAGCTTCAATCATTTCACCTCTTGCTCCAATTGAACGTGGTCTCAGCGAATACATCCAGCTTTTTGCTCTATCTTTAAGTGAAAATGAGAAAAATTTAAGTTTGAATGCATCCATTGTACCATATTGATTGTGGAAGGTTTCGACCACCTCCTCAAATTCCCTAATAGGCACATATGAATTTTTATTTTCCAGTCCCTGAAAAGTGGGAAGAAGTTGAATCATTCCCAGTTTAAGGTCTATACGTGGCACATTAGGTGGAAAAATAATGTATGATAGTGTGGATGTGAGTGGAGAATGAAGATAATCATATAAAGTCCTAAAATGTGCATCATGCTCACTATGAGACATGGTATTATATGATGAAATGCTAGTTTTAACAGATGCAGAATAAAAAGTAGGGTTAAAAAGAGATTCAAACTCTAAATCAGTCCTGTCGGCAGATCTTCATAGCTCTCCTCGAGACCTGCTCATGAAGCACAAGAAAAAATAAGTGAAAATAAGAAAAATACAATAACGAAAATTAAACTAATTAAAAACGAAAGTAAAGGAACGGTGTCACCCTTTTCAGTCAACCCTTGCGTATTTTGTACCGTCTCTTCGGAAATGGCGCTAAAATTTGATTACGCCCAAAGAATAACGTGACAGTTATAGTGCAGTTTTGGGGTGTCGTATTTACAGAGAGATGAAAAAATGCTCAAAGGATAAAAGGGATGAATTATTCTCTTCAATATGTCGTGAAATTCAGTGTTTGAAATGTGAAATTAAAATCAATATTTTGAGGCAGTGAAGTATCAGAATTCTCTCAATCGGAACGGATCAATTACATCAATTATTCTAGTTTTATAATACAATTAGAGGCTTTCATCCCGAAATTCTAATCAGAAGATATATAGTTTAAACCCAATTTAATTCTAACGTGATCCTAATGGTCAATCTTCCTATTGCAATGTTCACACTTGGTTTATCGAAATTAGATTCAAAATCGACTATATACTAAATTATAAAGTAGTAGAGAATCACACCAATAAATTTAAACAATTGAGATTAAAACCTAGGTAATTATTTGAATCAATATCAGAAGAGCATACTTGTATTGGAATAATATCAGAAGAACAGCTTTATACATCTAGCATAAAGTAGTAAACGATCCACCAATAACATTCGTGAGATTGTAATTCAACAAATATTTGAATTCGTCGATAGAAAAAGCGTGACTGAATCTATGATTAATTTAATAAAAGTTAAATCAATCTCATTACAAATTTATTGAAAGAAACTATAAATTCTAGAGTTGTTCAACAAGAAAATACCAAAATACGTGAATAATAGATGTGAAATTACCAATTCCGAAAGAGTTTCTCCCTATTTTCACCAAGGTTTTAGTTCTTCATGAGTTTCTTAAGCCAAAATCAATGGAAGAATAATGAAGAATGAAGAATGAGTCATTCTGGAATGTTTTGGGGTTTTAGGGTTAAGAAATTGTGTCAAACTAAGTTACCATAAATGTTTTAGTCATAGAAGGAAACTTTGAATTTTTCCCTGATTTGGTCTGGGCGGGCAGGAGCCCAGTAGGAAATGGCAAAAAAATTGCTTTCTGTATTTGAAATTCAGCGTCTGGCGAACACCTAGTATATAGCTGAACAGTTTTCAGCATTTTGATCATAACTTCCAATATCGATGCTTCCGATTGAGATGATTCAAGATGCATTGGAAAGCCTACTCAAAGGGCTACGACTTTGCTTGAGATATTATCTTCCAATTCAATCTTTTTCCTTGACAAAAATCAATCTCAATATGAGACTGAAAATTGGTACAAGCTTTTCAACTTGAAAGTTGATATGTGATAATGTTTTGGCCATATTTCATCTCTGACTCATTTTTTCATCCAATTGACCTCTAACACTCTTGAATCTTCATCACAATGTTGGAAACAAATTTAGAGTATTTGCTCTTCAGTCCCTGAACTTTCATTTTCTTCCATTTTTATCATTTTTCACTTGTTTCTTCATTTTTCCACCGTTTTCACCCATTTGCAACCTAAACCAAGATATAGAAGTACTTAGTACATTTAGACATCAAATAATCATAGAAACGCAAATACTAAAGGGTGAAAAACGTAACGAATGTGCTATTATCACTTACTATCTAATAATGATGAATCATGTGTTGATCATTTCCAACATTCACATGATTATTGACATACTTGAACCATACTATATTAGCGACTCTTGATAGAGTAAACTCCAACACTACCAAAGTATTAGCGTCTTCATATAAGATACTATGATGACATCTAGTCGAATGATCAATATCACTACCAAACATTAGAAATTAACTAAAGACACACAGATAGTTATCTTTGTGAAATTTGTTTAGTGGGTCTCCAAGATTTTGTTCTCTTAATGAAACATACATTTGTTCATTTAAGTGGCACCATACCTTAGCTTGTTATATCAGCTACTTACTTCACAAATAAAAATTATCACACGTGATGATCTATCCATAATAACGATTTCCGTATCAATCTCATTATTACTTCGACCACGAATGATTAAGATTCAATCATATATAATTTGTATTTCACAAACACAACTTCTTGTAATTAAAAAAAATACTGAGAGTTGAATATAAAGATTCTATTATTTAAATTCATAGAATATTAATTCAATTAAATAATATATTTGCCATGATGAGGGCTGGACATGGGTCGGTTTGGTTCGATTCTCAGAACCAAATCGATCCAAAATTTTCGAGTATTTAATAAATACAACAGTTGAGTCCAAATATAATTATGGAACCGTTCGGGTTCCGTTCCGTACCATAATTAATTTTTTTAACATTTACATCAACACTACATAAATACAACCGAATCAATCAGTGACCAACTGCAATGCAACAAGAACCCAAATAAACATTCAATACCAAATTCAAAGTGAAATTAAAAGAGAATAGAAGTTGAAATCCCCCAAAAAAATATCAGTATAACCAAGCAGCTGATCAAAATGATAAGAATATATGAGTCTTAACTCAAATAGAAATGGAAAAAAAGTACCAAAATCAGTATCTACCACCGCTGGTGAAATGAAGGAGGTTCAAAATCGATTTGGGAATAAGGATGTAAGTTTTAAAATTATCAAATGATTTTGGTATATATGGGAGTGGGCGTACTGCTGCTTACCAAATAAAATTAGAATGGAAAGGGAAATGATAAGGCCCAAATATTGGGCTAACAAAAAATTAATTTGACTGGACTGGCTGGTTTGTTTAATTAATTTGTTAATTTGTTTAGAAAAAGTTTAAATAATTTTATTAATTCAATATAAAAAATAAAAAAAATTATTTAGATTCGATTCTTATTTGGTTCTTGGTCTAGAATCGAGAACCGACCAAACCCCATCGATTCTTAATTCAGATACCCGTTCGGATATTTAACTTATGAAGAACCGCTCAGTTCGAGAGTTTTGCCCAGCCCTAGCCATGATAAAATGAATTAATTATATTAAAAGCGTTTACAGCATAAATCAACTTGACTTGGGTATAACACTTACAAAGATTTCATCCCCTCTCCAAAAAGGTCTTGAATCCAAAATCCAATCACATTAGTTGACAAGGATTACTTCTTTATCACTTAAACTAGGCTTGGCACAGGCTATTAATATAGGGTGTTTTGAAATATGATATCCAGGATTTCTAGCTTGATCCCATCTAACTTAATAAGGTAGGTAGTTTAAGATATTCATAAAATGTTTAAACTCGTCGCAAAGTCATTAAGTAATCTTTGGGGGGATGGACTCTATTAATTAATTGAAAATTTATTAATAATAATATTCTTCAAGAGAACATAGTTTACATAAGAATATGTAATATATTCTTTGAAGATCTTTATAATCAAGAAACCATACAATAGAGAAATTTCTCAATTCTCAGTAATTATTCCTCATTATTTCTGTTAAGACTACGACACCGAACTCATGATGGATATTTTTGTTTTCTAGTCTATGTTCCACCAGAACTGTCCTTGAAGATATTTAATTACATTCGCGTCAACCTGAAAAGCTTTGGTGAGAACATCAAGGTTAATGGGAGGGTCTGATCCAAAAACTGCATTTGCAATTGTGATGACTCCTGGATTTTGGCTGCTTAGACCAGCAAATACAATCGCATTAGTCTTCCCCACATTAAACTGGAAATGAATGAGACCTTCTGGAAATACAAAGACGTCTCCAGGATACAAAGTCTTGGTAAAGAGTTTGTTCTTCATGTTTGGGTCAGCAGGGTTCGATGTCACGAATCCTACATAGAGAGTGCCCTCCACAACAACAAGAACCTCAGTGCCCCTGGGGTGGGTGTGTGGTGGGTTTAGGCCATAGGGTGCATAGTCGATGCGGACTAAAGAGATGCCCAGAGTGTTGAGTCCCGGTAATTGGTTGACATTCACAGGTGTGACTCTTGATCCAAGGGGATTTGATGTATTCCCAGGCATATTCAGACCCGGAAAGAAGAAATCATCGGCACTAACCATGTTTGGATCCTTGCAAATCTTTCCATTCACAAAAACTGCGAGAAGTACAGAAGCCATTGTTAAGCCATATAAGTGTATATATACCAACATAATTATACATAAAATGTACTGAGAATTGTCACGAAAATCACAAAGAAACTGAATGTAATAAAATCGTATTAATCCCCCACTGCAAGATTGTTATTTTAGGAGTGTAAAATGCATTTACCCTTTGCTTCATCATCCTTAACAGCAACACAGAAGTCCTGTAGGGGGGCAGGATCAGATGCGAATGTAAATGAAACCAATGAGATAACAAGAACGGCAATTAGTGTGTGAACAACCATTGTCAGTACAACTGATATTTTGTTTATGTTTCGGTTTGTAGATGTTTATTTTGTGAGAGAGGATGGCCTATTTATTGCAGTGCTTTCGTTCTGAATTAGTCATCAACTTATCTTTTCAAACACATAATTTTGCCAAGTCTTGGAATCATAATTAAATATATATTTTCAAGAGCAGATCATTTTTAAACAACTAACTGGGTCAAATTTTCTTTCTTCTGGAAGTGTTCTCTCATTTATTAATTAATAATCGTTGATCAAATCCTGATTAACTAAACACACTAAAAATTCATATGTGTGGTTTGATTTGAGTTCAAAGTGGTTAATCTGTCATCCTCAGTAGTCACTAGTAAAAAAATTACTTGAGAAAATTAAATGTAAATGCAAATAAGAAACTATAATTTCCATGATACCTGATGCATGCACGTCAAAATGGAATAGGATGGTGTATCTTATCTTATATGTTGATAGACGATAGTGTGTTTTCAAAGATGGATTAAATTATGGAAATTATTGATAATTCATTAGTCGGTTGGCTAATGAAAGTTGTCTCTGTTAAATTTTATTTTGCAAGTGAATAAGGATACTTCCATTTTCCAAGTCTTTAATGTCCAACAATTTCAAGAAGGAATTGTTGTCATCAACCGTACTGTCTATACAATTTTTCTAGGTAGAAATGGATTATTTATTTATTTATATATATATCTCGCTTGCTGCTTACTTTTATCCTGCCTTGTGATCAAGTATGGCAAACTTCAGAAAGTTTTTAACACTCGGAATGTTACTAAAATTTTACTCTGACTAATGCTTCATTTTTTGCTTTAGTTTGATACATTAATCTCTCTCGCACATAATACATTACACATGTTCGTTTATGCTATCCTATTTTGATATATGACATAATATTAATTGCATCAAATTCATATATATGTGACCCAAGCTATTTCTGTTTCAACCTGTGCAGGATTTGAATATTATGTCAACTGAAGCTATTAATGTGTCACTCTCCCTAAGAAAACTACTAATGTGCTTACTTTAAGTAAAGGAAACTGGACCAAGTCCAAAATGACAAATGATATATTAAGCATCGTGACGTCTAGCTACATTCTATAAAATTGCTTTTAATTTATTTAAAAACCCACATATCGTATATGAATAATAATAATTTTATGAGAGATCTATTTTTAATGTAAAATATCTTATAGTCCACAATTTGATCTTGCCAAGTCTTTTGTGTCTACAATTAATATTGTTAGGTTTTTAATGTTGGCAATTTTGTGGGCAAAATGACTGATTTGTAACATGTGGTAAAAGTTAAGGACCTACGGTGCAATTTGTATAACTTGGGTTATAAGGTCTAAGGTTCGAGCATAAAAAGAGGAGAAACACGGAACCGCATTTGGCTAGCCTATCGCCTAAACACTGCTCAAGCGACAAAAACGGAATCCCCGTCGCTCACCTGTCGTCCGACTCTCCCTCGAGCGAGAGGCCCTCGCTTGACTGTCACCAGCTCTTCGCTCGAGCGACAGGTCGATCCGAAAAATCCTAACTCGCATTTTGAAACAAACTTGTCAGACCCATTCAACCCAATTACTCTCTCCTATAGATATCCAAGACATCGAACTAAATTCCAAGGTGGTTTGATTATTTTCAGTGCTTCATCTTATTCTCTAAAGATCCAAGAATATATTCTTTCATTATGATTCATCCTTTATTCTTGAGATCATATAATCACCTGTTTGGGAAAACATCATATTGAATAATCCAAACACTTACTTCATAAACATCCTTAGGAATGTACTTTCTCAATTGGTCTTCAGAACTTTCTGGAGGTTGAGAGAGGTAGGACTACACGTGCAGGAATAAGAGCATGAATATGTGATTTGTGGGTATCCATTTGGAAGAATCATGTACAGAAGATCGTGAGATTGAGACAGCAGATCTTGGAAGCTACAGGAGGTAGATCGGTAGATCTAGCAAGTTGGCTAGATAGTATCTACGGTAGCAGATTGTGAGTTTGGAACGAGTAGCAGATCTTGGAGTTTCAAAGTTTACAGCAGGTAGTGAAATTAGTTTGGAATTGAACTATAATATTCATTGTCTGTAGTGGAGATAACTGACTTTGTTCTAGAGTTTTTACCAGTGGGTTCTCCATCCTTAATATTGGTGTTATTTATTACTTTCCATATTACAAACTATGGCAATTCAACTTAGGATAATTGAACTATTTTTCGTCCCGCCACACTTTGATGGCACTAACTATGCCTATTGAAAAGTTAGGATGAGAGCGTTCTTAAAATCTATGGATAAATGGTTTTGGTTGAGTGTGGTGAATGGTTAGAGTGCCCCTAGTACAATTGTAGACAATGTAGTGACCCCCACTCCCATTGCTAATTGGACTAGGGAAAACTTGGATGAATGTAATTGAAATAGTAAAATGACATGCTCTATTTATGGCAATGTCCCTGAAGAATTTAGTAGAGTATCTATGTGTGAGGTTTCTAAAGAAGTTTGGGATATTCTACATACCATACATGAGGGTACTTAGACTGTTAAAAACTCTAAGTTGCAAATGTTGACTATTAGGTTTGAAAAGATCAGAATGAGAGAAGATGGGATGTTTGATGTCTTCTACGCGAGCCTAAATAACATAGTCAACTCTAGTTTCAACCTATAAGAGAAAATTCCCGAGCCTAAGATAGTGCGTAAAATTCTTAGATTCTTACCCGAACATTTCAAGTTTAAAATCACGACGATGAAGAAAGTAGATTCCATTAAGGTAGGGGAGTTAGTTGGATCCCTCCAGACGTATGAGCTAACCTTAGATAAAATTGTTAAAAATAAATCTATGGCTTTGAAATTCGTGAGACACGCCTATACCGAATCTTTTGATTCTGATTCACCGGATGAGGAGGAGTTAGCTTACCTAGCTAAAAGATTCCGAAAAATGATTAGGAAGAAAAATAACCCTCAAGAGAGATACAAAGGTGGCCAGAGTGAATCTAGGAGAAAATCTAAATCTGTGAATTGCCATAATTGGGCCACGTTAGGAGTCAGTGCCCTAACAGTAGAAGAAATTCAGATAAGGTTATGAATGCTACTCTCACCGATGACGAGTCTAACTCGAAAATCAAAGTGAGAAACTAACTCATGAGGAAAGTGAAAAATATATTCCCTTTATTACGAGAATTAAGAATGATCTGATAGGGGGAGTGAAAGAGAAGAAGACTTAGATGGTGATGTGGATTCGAATGAAGAGTCTATGACTGAGGAAGATATCTAAGAGGCTTATGATAAGATATATGATGATAGTCTTAAGATTCCTACTAAAAACAAAGCATTGACTGCGAAGAATAAGGAAATTGAATTGGAAAATGAAAAGTTAGCAGCGCACATTAAGGAATCTACCTCAATCATGAGTGAAGTAAAATCCATGAATGAAACTTTAGAGACTCAAGTTAAGAATCTCACCAGTGAGCTTAAGAAGTCCTCTAGAAGAATCAGTGAGTTGACCACTAAGAAAAAGACCTTAGAAATCCAGGTTAAGAACTGTCTGAATGATCTAGAATATTCTAAGTCTCAACTGTTTGCCTTCTCTAGTGGTTCTAAAAAGTTAGACAACATTTTAGGAACGAGCAAGCCAATTGGAAATACGGGAGGTCTAGGTTTTAAGGAAAACATTGTTAATACTTTTAAGACCACATTTGTCTCTGCCACTGACCAGTCTAAACATGTGCCTAGCCATGATCTTAAGAATAAGGGATATGTAGGATAGATGCCTACTAGACAGCGTATGACTCACCAATCTAGAAATAGATATCAACAATCACATAACTTTGGTCCTAGGTTTATCCATACATATTTACGATGTGGTGAGTTAGGACACATAAAGCCTAGGTGTTGTCATTTTATGAACAAAAAGAGAAATCGAAACTTAAATAGAAATAAGAATTAGGCGTTTGTTGGTCAGATTGATTTTCTTACTAATCAAGTGAGTCAATTGACGAAATTAATGACACAGACGAATATGAATATTCCCGTAACTAGGCAAGTTCAAGTAAATAAAAGTGATCTAAAAAATTATGAAATAGATCACGATGCTCTTAAAGGTAAGAGCATTTGCATACCTAACTGATTATATATTTTTTTGATGTATGTTAGTATTTTATCATTGTGCGACCTTGATTTATACATGCATCATATTTGTTTATTTGTTTTCTAGGTAGAAAACTCATACATATTTTTTTAATTTAATTTTTAGTTTTTGTTTTGTGTTTGACATTTTATTTAGTGTGCTTGGTATATTCATGCTTTAAAATAAAAAAAATAGAAAATTCAAAAATAAAAAATGATGGAAATTTTACTACAGCATGTCATACAACATTCTTGAACTTGTGTTGTGATTATGCATGAGTTTAATCGATGAGCTGTAACATAGTTTCCATTGCTGACATATGTTATTTATGGAGTATTTAATATATGTGTCTTCGTGTACCATCTACACTGCACACACTATGATATTATTAGTGAGACTCTACCACTTGTGTGCGATTTGTAATGACAGTCACATATTAGTAAGGTGACTTTGAACATGAATTGACCTTATTTATTTGACCTAAGCTCAAATTTATTCCCAGTAATAAAAAGCTCAATATCTTGTGTTCTTTTTCGGAGTCTATTTGACTCAAACAATTAAGCATGCAGTATTTCTCATAACGTGGTGCATATGTTCAACTGATTTGGGTTAACCGGCCTAAAGCTCGCTACGTGGGTCGTTTTAATCGCTTAATGAAGAGGATCCTGCACTTAAAATGTGAAAAATAATAACGAGCTTAAAATATTGAAAAATATAAAAAATATCAATACAAAATGTGCTTTTATTTAAAGATCCTAATGTGCTTTAAATGGTTTGACTTTCATAAGTAGAGGAATACACTTATTGGCAGTGAAGTTTATCATGTCATTTATCACAAAATTAAGATTTGGAGTCCTACATACAAATGATTAGTGACACTTTACACACATTGGTCACTTATACAATTTACTCCATGTTAATTTGAACTAAGTATGTTGGTAGGTTTACGACTGCATTTTTAAGTGATTTTATGTTGTTAAAAAAAATTTATCCCTTCATCATTTGTGACAAAAAGGGGAAGATATAGTGTTTGAAATTGAATGCATTGACATTTGCATTTTATCTCTAGGGGTCATTGGGGAAAGACATAGATACATTTTGCCTACTGTATAAAAACATTGAGAGTTTGCAGTAATGAGGAGAATGTGCATTGCATATCATATGCATAGCTGTCTGGGTTTTGATGTTTTGTGATGTTAATATTTCAGTTGGTGTTTTGATTGACATTAATGTTACGTCTCAAATTAGTATGTTTATTTGTGTTACTGATTTTATTATTTAGTATCTGAGTTGTCTACTTCTGGAAACATGTTTAACGAAGAATGCAAGAGACATCAGTTTGATATAGCTTGAGCATGTTAGATTGTGTTTTTTGTTTTTCTTTACTTATTGTATGTTTTGTTACAGAATGCCAAAGTGGGAGTTCGTTAGATTTTTAGTGTTGGCAATTCAGTCGACAAAATGATTGATTTGTAACATGTTGTAAAAGTCAAGGACCTATGGTGCAATTTGTATACGTTGGGTTATGAGGTCTAGGATTTGAGCATAAAAAGAGGAGAAACATGGCGTCGCATTTCGCTAGCCTATCGTCTATCGCCCGACTCTGGCTCGAGCGACAGGCTGTCGCTAGCTCTTCGCTTGAGCGACAAGTCGATCCGAAAAACTCTAATTTGCGTTTTAAAACAGATTTTTCATGCTCATTCAACCCAATTACTGTTATAACCCATTCCATTTAGTCAAAATCAAAAGTTTGAGTTGTCAAAGTCAAAGTCTAAAAAGGACTTGAAATTGCGGAAATTATTTTCTTGGGGTTTATTTTACAATTAAAAAATATATGAGGGTTTAAAATGGATACAATTTTAAGTTGGGAGTCCACTTTTCAAGTATTAAAATGTAAGGATTTAATGGGGTTTTATGTAAAGGTTGAAGGACTTGACTTGCAAAAGTGGGTTAGTGGAATACAAGTGGCAGTTGAACCCATTTTTTTTTTTGGGTACCGCTATTTCCATCCACACTTTTTATATATACATCCACTTTTAAAAATTAAATTTTATTATATTTTAAATCCTATGTAAATTTACTTAAATAGACATAAACAAAATGAAATAAAAATACAAAACTCTAAATTGATCCACTAGTTTTTTTTAATCAGATTATCCTAAATTTTTTTATATTCTATTAGAGATTGTGTTTAACTAGAGTCCTAATAGATCAAAGAAATTTACATGAATATAATTATAGGTGTGGTGGCCCTAAATTCACATACAATGAATATTAGAGGTCTTCAATATCTTCGACATACAACTATTGTAATTATTGTTTGATTATGTGTTTGGTTTAGACCTACAAGTGCTTCATACAGATTCTGTTGTTTATCTAAATTCCTGCTGGTTGAGGTCTGACTTAAGTTGTAAAGTATCGTCTTTGGAGATCATTGCATGTAATGCACAGTGTTCTTGTGAGATCTGCTCAGAATTATTATAAATTTGCCATATACATTGCTTCTTCGATCGGATATAATTCCTAAATTTGTTCGAAGCATTCTAATACTCAGAATATCAATAGATAAAGAATATAATAAACAATGGAAGAGACGCCGTTGGAGCAAAAATATACAGACATGGCAATATATGAAGATGAATTTGAAAAAGTAAGGATTACATTTTTATCGTGCTTTGTTGTTTGATTTTTTTTTTTACAATCAGTTTTTTTTAATAGTAAATTTTTTTTTTTTTTTTTTTTTTGTTTGCCTGAATACATTTGGCTAGGTTTACTTGATTGCATCGAGAAAGTATTTATAATATTTCGAGATCCATCAATCTGTTTTAGTTTGCTAGAATTGTTTCTATTTGGGAATCATTTATGGGAATTGAAAAGGATTCATGCATACTTACCTGATGTTTTAGAGGTTAATATGTTATCTTATTTATTTTTGAATTTATTTCAATGACATTATTTGACACTATACTTTTAATGTAGGATACATCAACACATAACTATGATGTCCAGGAGGAGTTATTTGTTGATTATACGGATATGTTTACGACAAATATGGTACGTAATGATTTTTTTTTTAAGATGATCATATATTCATATACAAATATTTGATGATAAACAGATATTTACAAGTAAAGAGGCCTTGACTGATTGGGTTAAAACTACTAGTAAGAGACATAACATGATTGTTGTTATGAAAAAGTCTGACTTCGGCCAAGTTGGGAGAAAACCAAGAATTGATTTTGCATGTGAAAGATATGGTTCGTATAAGTGTAGGAATACCAACAAAGAAAATGAAAAAAAGAGACTTAGAGCTACTGGAACAAAAAAGTGTGGATGCCCATTCCTTTTGAATGGAAGAAAATTGGTAGATGGTGATTATTGGATATTGAAAGTGAAATGTGGGAGACATAATCATGACATTTCTTTGAACCTTGAAGGACATTCATATGCCGGGAGACTCACTGAGAAAGAGACTTCAATTTTGGTAGACATGTCAAAGAATCACGTGAGACCAAAGGAAATCTTGTACACATTGAAACAAAATGATGGGACAAATGTCAGCACATTGAGGCACGTCTACAATGCACGTCAGAAGTTTAGGCTGAAAGAACAAGCTGGAAGGACACAAATGCAACAACTAATGAATAGGCTTGTTGAGAATAAGTACATAGAGTGGCACCGCACCTTTACAGAGACAAATATAGTTCAAGATTTGTTCTGGGCACATCCATATTCAATAGATTTGTTGCGGGCTTTTCCTCGTGTGATAATTATGGATTGCACGTATAAGACAAATAGGTATTGCCTACCGTTGTTAGAGATAGTAGGTGTCACTTCTACTGATTTGACATTTTCGATTGCTTTTGCATACTTGGGAAAAGAATGTGAGGAAAACTACACATGGGCTTTGGGGAGATTGAAGAGTCTAATGAATGATAAAATAATGCTTAGCGTCATTGTTACCAACAAAGAGTTAGCTCTTATGAAGGCCATTGAAAAAATATTTCCAAAATCTACTAATATTTTATGTAGATGGCACATTTCAAAGAATGTGTTGGCAAAAACAAAAAAATATTTTGCAGATCACAAGGACCAATGGGATGCCTTTATGCATATATGGAATTTGTTAGTGCTTTCAACATCTATAGAAGAGTACAAGAAAAATCTAAATTTCTTAGAATCCAATTTTCAACAGTTTCCACAAGCAATCAATTACGTCATGAATTCATGGCTTCTTCGATATAAAGAAAAGTTTTTGGCAGCTTGGATTAATGTACATATGCATCTTGGAAACACGACAACTAACAGGTAAATTGCTATTGTCAGTGTTAAATTGCTATTGACATTATTAAATGTGCTAATGTATAGTGAATCTGACTTATTTTTCATGGTAGGGCTGAATCTGCACATGCAAAACTTAAGAGGCACTTAGGTTCTTCCCGAGGCAATTTTGACACATCATGGGCAAGAATTCATGCATTATTGGAGCTACAACATACTGATATTAAAGCTTCGTTTGAAAAGAGCTTGGGTACTGTCCAGCATAATTTCAAACCTACATTGTTTAAAGAGCTAAGGGGATTTACATCAAGAATTGCAATGAATTTGATATTTCAAGAGTCTAAGCGAGCTGATGACATAGGAATTGACAAGGTAGCTTGTGGATGTGTTGTACGACAAACACATGGATTACCATGTGCCCATGAGATTTCAGAGAATAAGATAGAATCTAGGCCCATTCCTTTATCAAGAGTACACTCTCACTGGAAGAAGCTTGATCTTGTTCCTCTTGATAAAAGTAACACATCCGAGATTAATTGTGCATCATTATTTGAGATGATTTAGAAGCGTTATCGAGATAATAATGATCATGTGAAGACAGAAATCCTACAGAAATTGAAAGAAATTGCTAGTCCGAGTTCTACATCATTAGTTGAGCCACAAGTCCAAACTAAGACAAAGGGTCGCCCATCTTCAAAGATATATATATCTACTCGTCGAGACTCCTCGTATTTTGAGTTAGTGCTCTCTGGACAAGACAATATGTTACAACAATTGGATAGTTCCAATACACCTTTAAGTCAGGCTACACTATCAAGCCAGCATCCAATTCGACAAAAACAAAAGGTGTACCGAGCACGGTGATCAAAATCTATGGCTTATTTTGATTCATTTCCTATTCGTTTGAGACCTTACATAGTTGGTGTGAATGATGTGGCCTCAGATGGCAATTGTGGTTTTCGGGCCTTGGCTAATGTTATAGGTATAGGTGAAGATAATTGGTCTTTGGTCAGAAAAGACCTTATAAAAGAGCTTGAATCTCATTTTGATGATTACTCTAGACTCTATGGAAATGATGATATGGTACATGAGTTGATTCACTCACTTTCTCATTTTGATGGTTCTGCGAGTCGTGAGTATTGGATGACAATGCCGAATATGGGTCATGTTATTGCTTCAAGATATAAGGTTATTCTTGTTCACTTGAGCCTACAACAATGCCTTACATTTCTTCCACTTTGGGATGAACCACTTGCAATCGCATCTCATAAGATTGTTGCAATTGGATTTGTCAATGGTTGCCATTTTGTCTCGGTAAATATCTAATAAATTAATTAAATTTTTAATTAACTAAGCCCTTGTTTGACAGCCACACATTCTTCAAAAAATATTATTCATTACATCATTTTACACCCAATAATGGGTGACAAACACACCCTAAATAATATTTCCACTTATATTTTTCTACGTGATTGTGTGCACGTAAATTGGCATACTAGTGGACCAATTCCACCTATTGTTTGTCATTGGTACAAGTACCATCATCCATGTGCAGAAGGCTGGGCTACAGCTTATCATGCTAGGACGCAATTTTTTAGGTCCCTAGTAGAAGAAGGTGTAGCTATATCAGAGACAATTGATTTGGATAAAGTATAAGAACAGTTAATGATAATACTACTATTATTGTTTGAACAGTTAATTGATTTGTTCCCTACTATTTAATTACCTAATCATATTATGTTTATCCGCAAAGATTTGGGGCCTAATATTGATTCACGTTGATGAATTATTTACATATTATGTCCAATATGTGATGTTTTCGACTTGCTATTAATGTCAAGCCTTTTTGTCTAATTACAAAATAAAAAATCTGGGCATGTTAAACATTTTTTATTTAAATATATATGTGATATTTTTCTACTTGCAATTAGTATATCACGGAAATCAATTTTGGATGTTGATTTATTGTGGTTTGCCTTTGATGGATTGAGTTTTATGAATAAGAATGATAAGATTTCTAATAAACAGTATTAATATGTTTAAGTGAATAATATATGTTAATTTAATGTTCACTTCAACTTTATTCGTATTTCATTCATTTGGTTTAAAAGAGTTTACGGTTTTAGGGATTGTGTGAATCTATAGTGTTTAAATGAATATATAAAATTCATGTGGATTTAAATAAATGAATTTAATAAGGACAAAATTGGAATATGACGTGGATGTAAATAGTATTTCTTTAAAATTTAAAAATTTTGTAGTGGATGAACTTAGAGTGGGATGAATATATAAAAAGTGTGGATGGAAATAGCGGTACCCTTTTTTTTTTTTTTTTTTCATTTTTCATTTTTCATTTTTCATTTTTCATTTTCATATTCATTTACACACACACACGCAAATGGATAAACAGAAGCTGGGAACCGAAGCTGAAGTCCCAAAAAAAAGAGGAAAAAGAAGGAAAAGGGAGAAGGAGAAGAAATAAAAAGAAGAAAAAGAGGGGGAAAAGGTAAGAAGAAGAAGAAGTTAGTGTTGATTTATTGAAGCACGTGTTCAATTTTTCTATTTTCTTCAAGAGATAAGAAATAATTTATGTTGGATTCTCTGGGGTTCTAAGTAGTTGGTTTAATTTTCAGATTGAGGGAAAGGGTATGATTTCAAGCCAATATTTTGATATGGGAAGGAAAAGTTGTGATTATCTTCCATCAGCCAATTTGGAAAATATAAAACAGTGAGCAATAGTTGAGATTTTTGGCCTGTTATTTATTCATTAAGGAATTGGACGAATTGGCTTGTAATTGAACAAGTGCCTCACTTCTCAAGAAATAATGACGAGATTGAAATAGCTTAACAATCAAGATAATCCCCATCCCCATCCAGTTCATAGCCAGTGAGGGAAAAGTTTAAATGGAGAGTGGAAAAAACCTAAATATTTTTGAGTACTGTTAAATTATTATACTATTATACATTTTATGCAATTATGTGAACTATTTGTCTAAATACATGAATAATTTGGAAATATTCTTTCATTATGATGTGCGAGGAATTTTAAAGATTGTGTATGAATTATTTGTGAATTGGAATGTGAGACATATGTGATATTGAGATCGACTAAAAAAGTACCCACGATTATATACTTATTTTAGTTCACGGAGTGGCCTTGGCCATGTTCTATACTGCACTGAGGGGTCTTGACTGCGAATGAAGATGTCTGACCGCGTACATATAGTTCACTGAGTGGTCTTGTCTGTGTTCTAGTATTGATTATGAGAGGTCTTTGAGACCCGCTTTCGATCACGGAGAGGCCCACGGACGGGCCGTGATGAAAGTATTTAGCCCGATGGACGGATTATCGATTTCAATCAGATGGTACATTTTTGGTTGATTACATGTGATGTGATGAGATCATGATATGGATTTGAGTTGATGATTATATCATGAATATTAGATGATATTTTTCTGTGTTATGAGATGTCTCACTTTTGATCATTATTATTATATGTTGTGATACTGTGGATTGTTAAATTATGTAAACTTGATGTTGATAAAAATATGTAAATGAAAATGTATAATTATTTTTGAACTTCTCCACTCACTGAGCTATTAGCTCATATATTTTTTCACAATTTTTCTTACAGATAGTATTGGTTCTTGATAGCTTGAGGAGCCACAAGATATGATACATTTTGGTAGAGCATTAAATATTTATGTTAGCCCATCGCACTATATTTTTCATAAACATTTGATTCTTGCGTATAATCTGTAGTAACTCAAGTCAGCCTTGGTGGTAGATCTGACATCTAGTCAGCATCTACCTTCGGTGCACGTCATGTTTAGGTGACTCGGGACGAGATGTGTCAATTACTCTCTCATATAGATATCCAAGATATTGGATGAAATTTCAAGGTGGTTTCATTATTTTTATTGCTTTATCTTATTCTCTAAAAATCGAAGACCATATTCTCTCATTGCGATTCATCATTTATTCTTGAGATCATATAACCACTTGTTTGGGAAAATATCATATTGAAGAATCCAAAATACCAACTTCCTAAACATCCTTAGGGATGTACTTTCTCAGTCGGACTTCAAAAGTTTCTGGAGGTTAGACTACAAGCGCAGGAAGAAGAGCAGGAATAGGTGACTCATGTGTATCCACTTGGAAGAGACGTGTGTAGAAGATCGTGAGACTGACACAACAGATATTAAAAGCTACATGAGGTAGATCGAGAGATCTAGCAAGTTGGTTAGATATTATCTACAGTGGTAGATCGTGAGTCTAGAACGAGCATTAGATTTTGAAGTTGCAGAGTTTATAACAACTAGTGAAACTAGTTTGAAATTGAATTGTAATGCACATTGTCTATAGTGGAGATAACCGGCTTAGTCCCGAAGTTTTTACCTAGTTGGGTTTCTCCGTCATCAATATTGGTTTTATTTATTGCTTTCCATATTACAAACTGGCAATTCAACTTAGGATAATTGAGCTGTTTGTTTAACTATCTAGAAATAATTAAAAGCGATTTGTTGCTTTTTAATTGTATAATTTCGCACGTAAGGTCAAACTTAGTTAGTAAACTTCGTATTTTCAAATAGATTTTCAGCTTTCTTATTCCTATTAAAACTAACTGAACATATTTGCATCTTTTTGAATTCGTCAAAAAGTAATTTTCGACATTGTAAGTCAACCGATCGAGTCTAAATGCATTTTAATTATTATTTCAAATTTCCAGTTGTATTATGTAGAAAATTAAGGTTCCATAGCCTAGAGGCAAGATTAGTCCAATTATCTTATAAATTCATTATTTACATCATGTACGTCCGTGAAATTTTGTTTGCACTTTCTCAATTAATATTTACACGATCCAAGAAATGAAACATTATTCAAAGTAAAATGTTAATAACATTTTCGAGGGTTAAAAACTTTCTGAAGCTTGCCGTACTTGATCACAAGGCCAGATTAAATATATACTAAAAGTGATATATAAAACTGCCATTTCGACGTAGAAATTTTTGATAGATAGTGTTAAATGTTGATGAGCTTCTTAAATTGTTGGACATTGAAGTTGGAAAATGGAAATTACCATTTTTCCCTTTCAAAAGAGAAGTTGAGAAACTAGTTCTAATGAAATTGTGGACACCTTTCATTAGCCAGCAAAGTAATGAATTATCAATGATTTCCATAATTTAACGCATTGTGGAAAACGTACTATCAACGTATAAGATAATGTTTGATTTTTAATGTAATTGGCAAATTTGTGAACAAAAATGACTAGAATTAATGTGTTGCAAAAGTAAAGAAGTAAGTTTCAAATACTGGTAATTGAGTTGTATTAGGTCTAGAGTCCGAGAATGAAAATAAGGAAAAATCGACGCTGCAATTTCACTAGACTGTCGACATGAGTTTGCTCGAGCGACAAAAATAGGAATATTGTCGATCGCCTGTCGCCTTAACTTCGCTCGAACGACACACTGTCGCTCGCTTATCGCCCAGCATTCGCTCGAGCGACAAGAGTTTTCTGGGAAATCTTAATCCGTGCCTCCATTTTTTTACGGAAGCAACTATGTTTACTGGAAATTTCAAATGAGAGCATTCCTTAAAACATTGGATGAGTGTATTTGGATCAGTGTACAAAACGATTGGACTGCACCTTCATCCACTGTTGCTGGTGTTGTTACACCCACTGACATTTCTCTTTGGATCAAAGATCAAGTAGTTGATTGCAACTGTAATAGTAAAGGGCTTCATGCTCTATTTATGATTGTGTCTGCAGAGGAGTTTAGGAGAGCATCAATGTGTGAAACTGTTAAAGATGTTTTGCATATCTTAGAAATCACACACGAGGGTACCAAAACTGTTAAATACTTAAAACTGTAGATGTTAACCTCTAGGTTTGAAGAAATTAGAATGAAGGACGATGAATTCTATGTGAAGCTTAATGATATAGTAAACTCGAGTTTCGACATAGATGAGAAGATCCTGAGTCTAAGATAGTTTGAAAAGTCCTTAGATCCCTACCCGAAAGGTTTAGACCTAAGATCACCACTATTGAAGAAAGTAAAGACTTAGATGAAATTAAGATAGAGGAACTCATAGGATCTTTCCGAACCTATGAACCCACCATTTCTCAACCAAATAAGGTTAATTCCATAGTCATGAACACCATTAGGGAATAAGAGAGTGAGTCTACTGACACTGAGACCTTTAGAGACGACAAAAGAGCTTATTTCGTTAAGAAATTTCAGAAGGCAATGAGGAATAGGAGAAAAGCTCACGATAGGAAAAATGATATCCCTATTAAATTCTCGAAAGACAAGTGTGAGAAGAACAACCCTAAAACTTCTAGTAAGAAACCCAGTCAGTTAGATGCCATGAGTGGCAGGATTTTGGTTACTATAAGAACGAATGTCCCAATTAGAAGAAGAAATTGAAAAAAGGAAGGGATAACGCATTAGCATTGACTTTGAGTGATGATAAATCAAATTCGAATGTTCATAGTGATACCTTTGACGGTGAAGACGAACAAAATATTATGGCTTTCACGTCTATAGCTAAGATTGGATCTGATAAAGAGAGTGAAACGATGGAGAATGATGAGTGAGAATTCTGAGGATTACTCTGAGGATGAGACCGATATTCATGAATCTTATCGACAACTGTTTGAGGAGTCTTAAAATTAAGAAGGTCAATAAAGCCGTACTAAAAGGTTAATGAACTTGAAAGAGAGAGAGAAACTCTTAGATGACTTTCAGGATTCTACTAAAATTTGGATGAATTGAAATTTATTAATGAGGATCTAGAAGCTAAAGTTAAATACTTAACAATTAATCTAGTAAAATCTAATACTCAACTTCATTCATTCATGAGTGGTACTTGAAAACTCAATAATTTAGGGGTGAAAAAGCCCGCTGGAAATAGGCACGGTCTAGGATACGTTCAAAATGCTAATACTACTGCTAGTACTTTCAAGATCATGTTCGTCCCAACCACCAACAAAGTTAGGAATACTGCTAATCTTGAACCCTAAAGGCAAGAATGTTTTAGAATCGAGGCCTACAAGACAACAACAACCTCCGAGTAGGTTTAAGCCTAGATTTATTCCCACCTTTCACCATTGTGATGTACTGGAACACACAAGACCTAGGTGTCATAAACTCGCTACTAGTAGTAAAAGTCAAAATATATCGAGCAAGGTTAACTTCCTCCCCAATCAGGTTAGCCACTTAACCAATCAAAAGAAAATAATGTTCATAAATGTGTCTTTATTTTTATTTTTGTTACTAAGCAACTATTTTCTTTTGAGTTTTGAATATTCTTGTATCAAAAATAGGCCTTGGAGACCTATAAAATGTATATTTGGTTTTTTTGGAATAAATATAAAGGAATTTTCATGCAAATTAAATAAAAAGACATTATCTATCTTTGTCGAACGATGTTTCTCCCAAACTCTTATCAACAACTTACATTACAACAAAAATTGTCATTCGCAACATTTAAAAAAACGTTACAAAAGACCTTTTGTAACGTTTGTGCGTATGTTGCGGGTTTTAGTGTTGTCATAGAGTAAAAAGATACGGCAACGTATATACACCGTTGCAAAATGCCAAATCCTCCATAAAATAACTTAGCTCATGATTTAATAAATAGTTAAAGGAGACTAATTTCACACTGTCTGTATAATATTGTAGGGCATTATCTTCCATGGAAAATAGAAAACAAATTCCAACTTCTACTCTTACCTTGTTTGATACACTTTATTTTTCATCTAAGGCTCACATGCTTATCAATTCCTTGGCTTTGTGGAAAACCAATTCCCACTAGTCATCTTTTTTTTTTTTTTTTTTTAGCGCAAATTAGAAAAAATTATAGATACAATGGTAAACAAATTTATCACTTTTATTAAAAAATTTCACACAAAACAAAGTCAAATGGATAATATTAGATATGGAGATTTTTTTAAAAAAAAAAATTAAATGGAAAAAGAAATTATCACTTTAATGAATAATTTTCATTTAAAATAAGTCCAACAGACACCAAAGTTTCAACATTTTATAGGTGAAAAATTATACAATCAATCACATTAATTACAATTCTCAGTAAAACAATTTTTCCCTAAAATTCATTTTCTTTCTACCTACTTTCCACATTTTTAATAAAACGGACCCTTAGTCTTATTTCATTTCCATCCTCTAATTCAAGTTGAGCACCGCGTAATGATCCATTTCTCAAGGTATTTATGTTAACTTCGTATTCAAATGTCTTTTCATGTCAATTGAAAAGGTTTACACTCGTATATTTACGGGGGGTCCTTTAGAAAATGTTACTATAGAATGAAAATATGCAAATAATAAATTATGTGAATGTAGGATTTGTTGCCATTTGTGTCAATTTCCATAAAAAAAAAAAAAACCAGAAAAGAAAATGAAAAAGAGATTGAAAAATATTTAACTTTTGGCCAATAAAATGTTATCGTGCAAAATTTTTTCTAATTGTATCACGGCCCTCATCATTTTATTCCAAGTTAGCTCACAACTATTAATTATAACAACAGGACATCAATTCATAAATATATCTAATTTCATCCATAAAAATTTTGTTGACAGACAAAAAATTATGAAGCTATTACATAAATACTATATCACCATTTATTCTTAATAAAGATCGTTAGAGCATACATGCACTTTATTACATCAGGACCCCAAAATAAATATACTTTGGTTACTACTAAAAATGGATGCCGTGTTTTCCCTCCCTAGAACTGTGATTGAAGATATTTAATCACATTGTTGTCAACCTGGAATGCCTTTGTAAGAACATCACGAGAAATGGGAGGATCTGATCCAAAAACAGCATTTGCAATGGTTATGACTCCAGGATTTTGACTACTTAGACCCGCGAATGCAATTGCCTTCTTCTTCCCAACATTAAACTGGAAATGAACGAGACCTTCAGGGAAGACAAAAACATCTCCTGGATGCAGTATTTTGGTAAAGAGCTTGTTCTTCATGTTTGCATTTGCGGGATTGGAAGTCACGAAGCCGACATACAGAGTGCCTTCGATCACGACAAGAACCTCAGTTGCACGAGGGTGCGTGTGGGGCGGGTTAAGGCCTTGCGGTGCATAGTCTATGCGGACTAAAGAAATGCCAAGCGTATTGAGGCCTGCTAGTTGGTTGACAGTCACTTGAGTCACTCTTGATCCGACAGAATTTGATGTATTTCCAGGCCTGTTGAGACCCGAAAAGTAGAAATCGTTGGCTGTGACCATCTTTGGGTCCTTGCAAATCTTTCCATTTACAAAAACTGCATAAAGGGAAGCCATATATAATATGAGTTATATGAATATTGTAAAAAATTAGAAATTAAAGAAGATTGAAATAGGTATTTACCAGCAGCATTGGAATCATTGACTGCAACACAGAAATCCTGAAGAGGGCTTGGATCAGAGGCATAGACTAATGAAGAAGCCAAACCCACAAGGGCAACGGCCAAAAGGAAGCAAATGGAATACCTCATCACTTAATTTGGATAAAGAAATATTCAAAAAAAAGTGGAATCTTGATGAAATTGATGACTAATTTTGTATGTGGGATTATTACTTTGATTAGAAACTGAAGGTTTTGATTGGGAAAAGAAGCATATATATAGTTTAGTACCTTTGAATTTGTCATCAAGTTAATACTGTTAAAGCAGGTAGTTAAGCAATTTTTTATTCAAGAATGAACCATTCTTAATTACACTGCTTCTTTTTCTTCGGAAGAAGTCATTATTTTCTTATCCTATCTTATGCTTGGTCTTACACTCAATTAATTATTTAACCTTATTTGTTATATCCTAATTTCTTTAATGGAAAGTTTCAAGCATATGTAAATAGGCCAACATAGACGAATTCAATGGAGTTCGTATGGATTATTTCACTGGTCATGGCATGAGCGAGGAAAAATGCATGTTTCATAAATATATATATTTAGTTTAATTTGAGGGGAAGTTCACGAAAATTATTTGTGGTAGGTAGAAAATGAAAAATGTCTACTTTTCTTAAATTTAAAGGGAAATATTCAAAATGGCGTGCAAAAAGTCTAAGCTGTCCATTGGGCAACTCGTATCATCTACCATAGAGGTAGGGATACTAACGTGCGATCAATATTTCATATATTTTGCTGGCAGATGTAGTAGTACAAGGTTTCCACATGATATAGTTTCTGTGAATCTACAAATCGTAAAGAATATACATCCTCTTCACACCACGAAATGTACTCTCCCGTCGAACTATAATATTCTTCATCTTGCAGTAATAACATGAGTCAAAAATTGTAGTAATAGTTCAATATTAGATGATATAACGCCCCAAAAGAAACTTAATATTTTATTTCTTCGATTCCTCTTGGCAAACATATCACCATCCCGCCATTGTTTCAATCGACCCGAACTAACCCATAAAATTTTGTAAGAGTGAGTATTTAAAAATACCCAGTAAGATACGTGCAATTTCCATACACAATTATATACAATAAAATAAACACTTCATACCACTCTTTTCGTACGGAGTATATCAGTGACCAAGCGACATACCCATCTTAGGTCATCTTAAATTCTCAAAGGATCTCATATCTCTTAAAAAGAACTTGAAGGTCCATGACAATTCATGCTTAAATTATTGAATATAAAAATATAAGGAAACAAACCACTTGCACAAAAGTATCTTACATTAATTGATCAAACGAGATTTTGAAAAAAATATACTAGCAATTTACAGTTGTTTTATATGAAAGCTATCGTGTAAAATTCTTTGATGGTGAATTGTGAGATAATTGCACACTATTTATAGTAAAAACAATAGTGGTTGAGTCATGATACAATTAGGATGGAAAATCGTATTTATCAAATTGGATAAGAATTGATTTCAAATAATAAAATTATGATTACTTTTAAACTTTATCAAATTAAGATTGCAATCAAATTCTATCTAAATCACAAAAGATTATCATTATCAAAATCAACATTTATTACTCTATCTATACATAATTATTTGGCTCATATAAGATAGGGATTTAAAACTTATTTCATTTTAGTCCTCATTTTTTTTCAAAATATTAAGAATATACTAAAATAAATAAATAAAATTTTATTCTAAAATTTTTGGAGTGTTACAATCTCCCCCCTAAAGAATATTGTTTTTCGTTTTGTTAATTTGAATAACGCGCTACCAAAGGCTTCCAAATGAGGAAGGAGGTTACAAGCGAACCACTTAAATTCCAAGATCTTCTTAGACAGTTTATATCTGTTTGACAAAGCATTTTAATGTTGTGAATACGCAAATCAAGACACTCAAACAATAAATGGAACTTGAAACCTCTGAATTTTCTAATTGGTAAATTTTAAAATACCACTCGAAGGCTAGAACCAAACATACAAACATGTACAATCATAATTTGAAGCAACGTTAAAAATTATTATTTAATTATTTAAAATAATTATTAATATCATTTATTTAACAAAAGAAAAGGAAAGAAAAATCTAATTTTTTTCTACAAAGTCTACAGGAAAGCAAAACCTTTGCTCCGATACTAAACTGTAACGCCCAAAAATAAATTTATTGTTTTATCTCTTCAATTCCTCTTGGCAGTCGTACCATCCCATCACCGTTCTAATCGATCCGAACTAACCTGTAAAATTTTGTAAGAGTGAATATTTAAAAATATCCTATGTGTAATTTCCATACACAATTATATATAATAAAATAAACACTTCATACCACTCTTCTCTTACATTTGATAAATCAGGTTTGTCGGTAGATCTTCCTCGCTTTCCTCGACACCTACTCATGAAACACAAGAAAAAAAGTGAAAATAAGAAAAATACAATAACGAAAATTAAACTAACTAAAAACGAAAGTAAAGGAATAATGTCACCATTTTCAGTCGATCCTCGCGTATTTTGTACCGTCTCTCCAGTAACGGTGCCAAAATTTGATTATGCCCAAAGAATAACATGGTAGTTATAGTACAGTTTTGGGATGTCGTATCCACATGGAGACGAAAAAATGCTCAAATGATAAAATGATGAATTATTCTCTTCAATGTATAGTGAAATTCAATGTTTGAAATGTGAAATTAAAATCAATAATTTGAGGCATTGAATCGTCGAAATTCCCTTAATCGGATCGGATCAATCACATCAATTATTCCAGTTTTATAACACAATTAGAGGCTTTCATCCCAGCACTCTAATCGGAAGATATGTCGTTTAAATCTAATTTAATTCTAACGTGATCCTAATGGTCAATCTTCCTATTGCAATGTTCACGCTTGGTTTATCGAAATCAGATTCAAAATCGACTTTATACTAAAGCATAAATCAGTAGAGAATCACACCAATAAACTCAAACAATTGAAATTAAAATCTAGGTAATTATTTCAATCAATCCATAGAAAGAGCATGACTAACTCTATGACCAATATAATAAATACTAAGTCAATCTCAAAATTAATTCAAGATGAGAAGAATAAATCATTAAATAAATTTAATTTCAATTGTAACTCTAGAATTTAGTTTTCATATATCACAATTACGCATACTTGTATTGGAATAATATCAGAAGAGCGACTTTATACATCTAGCATAAAGTAGTAAACGATCCACCAATAACATTCATGAGATTATAATTCAATAAATATTTCAATTCGTTAATAGAAAAGGTGTGACTGAATCTATGATTAATTTAATAAAAGTTAAATCAATCTCATTACAAATTCATGGAAAGAAGCTATAAATTCTAGAGTTGTTCAACAAAAGAATACCAAATAATATATTCGAAATCACCAATTTCGAAAGAGTTCCTCCCTAGCTTGACCAAGGTTTTAGTTCTTCATGAGTTTCCTAAGCCAAAATCAATGGAAGAATGATGAATAATGAAGAATGAGACGTTCTGGAACGTTTTGAGGTCTTTTAGGGTTGAAAAATCGTGTCAAAATAAGTTATCACAAGTGTTTGAGTCATAGAAGGAAACTTTGAATTTTTCCTTGATTTGGCCTGGGTGGGCACCCAGTAGAAAATGGGGTGGCCGCCTAGGCAAAAAAATTGCTTTCTGTATTTGAAATTCAGCGTCGGGTGGGCGCCTAATATATAACTAAACAGCTTTGATTATTTTGGTCATATCTTCCAATATTGATGTCCGATTGAGATGATTGAAGATGCGTTGGAAGGATAACTCAAGGGGCTACAACTTTTCTTCAGATACCATCTTCCAATTCGATCATTTTTCGTGCCACAAACCGGTCTCAATATGTGGCTAAAAGCTGATGCAACATTTTCAACTTGAAAGTTGATATGTGAGATGATGTTTTGGCCGTATTTCATCCCTCTGAGTTCTTTTTTCATCCAATTGACATCTAACACTCTTGAATATTTATCACAAGGTTGGAAACAAGTTTAGAGTATTTGCTCTTCAGTTTCTGAACATTCACTTTCTTCCATTTTGATCATTTTCACTTGTTTCTTCCATTTTCCACCGTTTTCACCCATTTGCAACCTAAACTAAGATATAGAAGTGTTTAGTGCATTTAGGCGTCAAATAATAATAGAAACACAAATATTAATGGGTGAAAAATGTAACAAATGTGCTACTATTACACCCTCCAACTTGCTTATTGCTAGTTCTTAGCAATTGAATGCAAAGTAAGATGAATAAATGACTGGTCTATATCACAAGTGAAATTGTCAAGTTCTGACTTAACCACATGTCATGCCCTCTTCAAACTCAATATCACACGAAATTAACAATGTCACGATTATCAAGATATCAAAGACTTATACCAAATGTGTGAGTGTGTGTCAAGCCATAGCCATCTTACCAACAACCCTAATACATGCAACATCAAGTGTATTCCACATTGAAGGTTCAGCTCCATAACTCGCAGGCATCAAAGTGTTTAGTGCGGTGTTTCTCTCTATGGAGCTGAGAAAGATGAACGCTCAAAATTGGAGGCTTAAATATTTATGAATAAACAACAAGCAAACATTGATATCATGATAGGCATACCGTCAAATGAGAATTCATCTATTCATTCCACAATCCTACTTGGGATCAAAACAGTCAATGCAAAATGTTGTAATGAAGTTCAAGTTGAGCTATACGAAAACAAGGGTATCAGGATTAAAAACTTCCAAGCACATAGCTAAGTATCTTATCACGCATTTCAATTCATCACACATTTCATTCAAGACATTCCTCAATATTACAAGCCCCAAAATCAATATATATATATATTCAAAATAATCTTCTTCTTCTATTAAATACTCTTCTTCTTCTATTAATTGACATTCTCTTTCTCTACTACATTCACATTCTTTTTCTTCTTTAATCCCACCACGCTTCTCAGCAAACTCTAATGGAATAGTCTTAGTATAAGTAGGTGCGCAAATTGTAATTTTTTGTAATTGCATAAAATCTTTATTAATCATTGTACTTCCATTATCTTTTAATAAGAAACTTAATCCTAAAATTAGATCTGTATTTAAAGATAATTCTCTTACCCATACTGAGTCTTTAGGTAAACTATATTCTGTACTTTTACCACAATTAGTCTCAAAACTAATTCTTGCTGGTTTTAATATATCTTGATAACTATAAAAATTTTCATCCATTTGTTGGGCTTCTATGGGTCTTTTGACGTTATTATATATTTTTCTGGTATGATTCTTTTATTGATTATACAATGACTACAACCTGAATCTATCAAACCTAAACACATTATTTCATAATTTTCTATTCTAACATAACATTTTACTTTAATACTTTTTAATTTTTCTGAATTACAAAAAACTTGAACAAATTCTGGTTCAGGAATTATTTCTGTATTTTTCCCTTTCTTATTTGATTCTAATAATTCTAATTTTTGTAAAATATACCTTTGCATGTCTTCTAAGTTTTCTATTCTTTTCCTTAATATTTTAATTTCTGACAATTCTATCTGAATTGAATCAATTTGCTTATCTTCTTTTAATTCTATTAAATCTTTTTGTACTAAACATTTTTTACATGCCTCTAAAAAACAATTCTTACATTTTACTCTTAATTTCTTACTAGGATACCACTTACATATATAACATGGTATATTATCTAAACCTGTTTCTGTTAACCAATTATGTTTACATTCTAATTCTATATCCATTAACTCTAATTCTTCATCTGATAAGTTTTTTAAATTTGAAAATTCTTGTATAAAATTTTCATAATCTGATTGTTCTTCTAAATTATTATTATTGGAATCTTCTATTGACACAATACTGTAAACTGATTCTTTATCTGAAATATATTCATCAATTTCTAATAAATCTTCATTTGTGCATTCTATTAGAGTACTTCTTTTATCATTATTATTTATCTTTTTAGGACAAGTTCTGGCTAAATAATCTATTGCTCCACAGACATAACAATTTAACTTATTAGGATAATTCCTTTCTGGCTTGAATTTTCTAACATGTCTATTTTCATCTAAATATGGGTTTCTTCTATTAGATTTTCTTAAATAATATTTTTTCCTAATAGGTCTATTTAAATTTTTTCTATCATATTTTCTTTTTCCTTTTTCTCTAAACTTATTTCCATAAGTTTGTGGTGTAAAAATGTCTTTGCAAAATTTATAATCTATCATTTTTAGTTGATTCTAAATTTGTAATTCAACATATTTATCTTCTAAACATTTCATTATAAATTGTGTTCTTATTCCTATGCTTCATAAATGATCTTGTCTTTCTATAACATTTTTATTTTCATTCCATCTTTTTGTTATTTCTAATCCTAAAGGGTCTGGTAATTTATGAAATAATTTTTTACCTAATTCTTGATTAAAAGTATTTCCTGAGATAGATACTAAATAGTGATTCATTTAAGAATTGTTTTACTTCTTTACCTTTAGTCCATCTATTTAAACTAAGTTGTTCTAGATCTCTTATGACCTTATGTTGAATTAATAACTGTCATGTATTAGGATCTGCTCCTATTAATAATTCATGTATTTTACTAACAAAATTATAGGGATTATTTCCTAATGCAACTAATGATTCAAATTCTGTCTGTTTATCTTTCTTAAAAGCTTCTCATGTAACTTTAGCACTTTCTCCTAAAAATATTTCTAGATATCTATACATTTCTAATGGTTCCATATTATCTGCTAATCTAATATAATGACCTATTATTGTATTTTTCCATACTTCTATTATATTATCCCAAGTCTGAGGGTCATGTGCTATAATATTTAATATTTGTGGTTTATGTAATGTCTGAAATTCTATTTTAGGTTCTAAAGGTCGAACTTTTCCTCTAGCTATATAGTTTCTTTTGTTATCATTATAATTTGTATAAACAATTCTACGAGGATGACCACCTGCATATTGATATGTTTCTGGTTCTGGTTTAACTTGCATTACTTCATCTACAAGTTCTTTATAATTACTAATTTCTGATTTATTGTCAATTTCATTTATATTAATTCCTACTCTTATATTTTGATAATTATCATAATATAAATATTCTTGTTCTCCTATTTGTTTATTTAAAAACAAATGATCTTCTAATTTTAAAAGTTCTGTAGGGGATAAATTCATTCCTAGTTCTTTAGGATAAAAAATTTTGTCCTCTATTTCTGTTTCTACTGCATTGAGAAATGATTCTTGTTCTTGTTTTTCTTCATTAGTAATATTAGATTCTGTCTCAAAATTATCATTTCTATTTATATTACTGTAATTACCAAATCTTAAACTAGTTCTTCCATATAAATCTTTATAGGTTATAGCTTCTTGAGGGGTTAAGATTTGTTCTTGAGTTTCTAAAAACTTATCTAAATCCCATTCTGATCCTGCTAAAAGTTCCGAATCATAAGTTTTGGGTTTAATCATTTTTATTCCTTTACTACTCATTAAATTTACTACTTTATCTATATAAACTTTATATCTTGTTTGAGAATTATTACTACATCTTCCCAGAAATCCTATGCTTATTAATAAATTTTCTCGTGAAGTTATAGCTTCATATCCATGTGTCTGAATACCAATTTTAATTATTTCTGAAAAATCTTTTATTGTTAATAAAAAATCTGGATTACAATATATAATTCCATTATTATTATTCATATCTATCTCTGTACTAGCTATCATACTTTTTTCAATATTTTGAATTCTTTCTTCATAAATAGTTAATAAAACTTTATTACCTAAATTTTTCCTCATTAATCCTTTAATTCCTATAACTATTAATCCTAAATGCATAAATCTAAAATTCTTTTTTCTTAATTCTTTTTTTAGATTCTTCTGATATTAATAATAATTGTCTAACCTGGCCATCTAAACACTGAATTGAAACTTCTCTAGTACTTCTAAAAAATTGAGTTCTTGATTCAAAAATACCTCTATTATATAAATTTTCTGGATTAAATAATTGTAAACCATGGATTTGAAATCTATTATAATCTTGTTCAGGATCTATAAGTTCTTCTATATTCTGATTATACTGAGGATGTCTATGTAAAATTCATTCTATTATATTTGTGCTTATACTAGAAGTACTATGTCTACTTCTATCAAAAGGTTCTGAAGATGGTCCTTGTTGTCTGATAGTTCTTGACGTACTAGGAAAATTATTCATATTTTATAAAATATTGTAGATATTTTTCTGGTTATTATTTCTTTTCCTGTATTTTTTAGACTTAATCTATCTAACTTATTTGTAATATTTTCTAAATCTTGAGTTGATTTATTTTCTATATTATTTAATTTTCTATTTATGTTTTCTATTGCTTTTGTAGTTCTAAGATCTGGAAATTTTCCTTTATCCTCAGCTTTAGTAACTTTATTTAAAATATTTAAATTCTGTTCTTTAATAAAATCTAGATTTTCTTTAATTTTTAAAATATCTTTTTCAATATTAATAATTCTTTTTCCTAAATTACTTAAATATGCAGATAACTTATTAACTTCTTTTGTTAATATATCGGGCTTAATAAATTTAATCTGTATAATAATAAGAATCTAAGCTAAAATCTGTATGATCTGATAAATAACTATTATCTAAACATTCTAATTCAATTCTTATTGATAAATCTGAACAAAATATTTGATCAAATTTATTTATAAAAGATTCTTCTCTAAATTCTGTAATTAAAGATCTATATATAATATTTTCTCTTAATTCTGAAGATAAATATTTAATTACTTGTAAGCTAGCAAATAGATAATCTATGTGTTTACTTTTTTCAATAGAAACAACTTCTATTCCGTAATCTAGAACTTCTTCTATTTCTTGATAAAAATTAACACTATAGAATATTTTTTCTAAATTAACAAGTACAATTTTAAATATCATAAAACAAATCTGATATTAAAATTCTTGACTAAAATAAAACATGCCATCTGAGATATATGAACTTGGGCCTAACTCCATTCTTGTAAGGACATCATTGGCACTCCCTTAGCAAGAATTCTTAAAACAGTGATCCATTTCTTCCTTCTATGTGTCTCACAGCCTTTCCACTAGGCCTTTACGCTTTGAGGAGTCACTCAGGGCTTATTTTAAAAACAGTTTTAACTTGGAGTTAAGACCTGCTCTTATCATATACTCAGCATGAAACATAAAACTTTACAAAAGAATTACAAAATCATAAAAAATTATAAACAAAAATTGTTCTTAAAAGATCTGGAACTAATATTAATTATTAGCACCATATCTTAGAATATATATATATATATATATATATATATATATATATATATATATATATATATATATATATATTCCCCTTTTTTTCAATTTTTTTCTTTTTGGGCCGCCTTACTTGAATACATATAAATTCTTGTCATTTTCTTTGCTTCAATTCTTCTCAAATAAACATCCAATACCTACTACACACTTGAAAGTAAAAAGATGGAACCATATGGGTAAAGGTTGTACTCCAATGTGGAGAAGTATAGATAATAAAGGTGCAAGAAGAAAATGCTATATATGTGTATGACTCAAAGTGGCTACTACGGGTATTGAAAAGAAATGTTGAAAGCTCAAATATTAGTCCTAAATTGACTTTCGTCATTTTTCAAGTAATCCACCATCTTACCACAAACCATATAGTATTATTCTCAAAAGAGTTTCCAATTTACAAGACCAATGAGCGCTTATTGTCATTTTTAGTATATTGTGGCTCTTAATCCTCACCAAATATCTCACAAAAAAAACTTCAGCAAGAGACTAATCTAACCACATGTATTAAACTTCCATCTTACCACAAGGCTTGTGTGCACAAAAAGAATTCAGCTAGTGTCATGACATCTAGGTTTTCACAAACAAAATTAATTTCTAGGGGCATGTGTTTTCATTCAAGAGCATAAACATGCAACAAATTGGAGATTCAAACAATTTTTTTTTGGTTTTTCACATTCACATGCAATTCAACAAAATTCAACAAATCCTCCACCCAACTAAAATTTTGCATTGTCCTCAATGCATAAACATGAAAGCCAAATGAAGAGATCACAAAAATAATGCAATGAATCAACATAAACTTGAATGATAGGAAGCCTAAAAGTACTCAATGGACTGGTAATGCAAAGAAAATGAGAAAAATTAACTAGAATATAAATGTAAAAGTAAACAGTAAAAGAAATGAATGAACTCTCATTGGGTTGTCTCCCAATGAGTGCCTTTGTTTATTGTCGTTGGCTCGACCCAATGTTTCCTCATTTAGCACGCATTCAGCAAGCGTGGTTTCAATTTTCTTTGTAGTGCACGAAGCTCCTTGGACATACTCACCAGTGATGTTCATCTGCCTTCCTCAAATATATGCATGAGGTGACTAGAGGAAAACTTAAAGTCAGTAGTTGGGGCCTGTAACACAAAATGTAACGTCTTGTCGTTAGAAACTGATAATGTAAAATAAGAATTATTACCTGACTCTTGGTCCCCTCTCTCAAGATATTTATTGATGGTGGCGTCTAATCCATCTGGTTCTAAAATTTCATGTGCTGGTCCAAGAAATATATTATCAGCACCTCCAGAATGAGTGCATCAATCATGTGGGTTGATGACACTCATCATCCTCCTCTAACTGCTTAGTGATATGGAAACTGTTGACTTCTAGAGTCTTATTCCCAAATGATAGTTTCATAAGACAGTTCCTACAATTAATCAAAGCATTAGTAGTAGCAAGGAAAGGTCTACCAAGAATAATATGAATTTTAGAATCAATAGTAACATCAACTTTTACATCCAAAACAATAAATCAACGGGTAATAAAATTTATCAATTTGAACCAAGACATCCTCAACTACTCCCCTAGGTCTAATAGTGGACCTATCAGCTAATTGTAGAGCTACAGATGTAGGCTTCATCTCACCTAAACCTAATAATAAGTAAATAGCATAAGACATGAGATTGACACTAGCCTATAAATCAAGAAAGGTTTGTCCAAACTCATGATCCCCGATGACACAAGATACGGTAGGACAACCAGGTCCTCATACTTTGGCGAGATCCTTGTGCAATCACAGCGCTCACTTGCTCAGTCAAGAAAGCTATTTTCTTGACACGATGTTTCATTTTCATAGTACACAAGTCCTTAAGGACTTTAGCATAGGTAGGAACATGAAAAATCACATACAAGAGAGGTAAATTGATTTTTAATTGCTTTAGATGTTCTAATATCTCACTATGTTAACCAACATATTTTGAGGGAGACTTAAAAGCTTGTGGGAAAGGTACTCTCACTGGATTTTTCACTACCTCCTCATTAGAGTTACTCTCTTCAGGCTCACTAGACCATTTTTCAGTTTTCCTAGGTTTGGGAATTGGTTCTATGACTTTCCCTGATCTAGTGGTTATGAAATTTACTTCCCTAATATTGTTTTCATTAGATCTTGAGATTTGTGCTATGTGCTACTCTTTAGGATTTGGTTGAGTTTGAGCCGAAAATTTTCCACGTTCCACTATTGCTAAGGCACTAGTTAGTTTGGAAATATGATTTTTTATTTCCTTGTTTTCCTCAATAATTTGGGTAATCATAGTCTCAAATTTTTGGTTTGTTTTTCTCCGTTCCTCCATGAATACATGTAGGGTATCTTCTAAGGAATTTCTAGATGACGTGGGTTGGTATGAAGGTGTATTAAAAACTCTAGGTGACTGGTTTTCAGATTTCCAGCTAAAGTTGGGATGATTCTATCACCCCTGATTATATGTATCAGAAAATGGAGCATAAGTCTTGTTATACATGCCTAAGGCATTGCAGTGCTCCTCATAAACCCCCTCATCTCAGTTAGAGCAAAACACTCATGTTCTGGATGATCAATTCTACTACACACACAATATGGTTCAGAAGATTCAACACGGGCAACGGTAGGTGTAGGCTTTGAGTTCTTAGTGCCTAGGGTTTCAAACTCTTTAGTTAGGGCTTCTACCTTAGCTCTAAGACTATTCTCCTCTCTAAGATGATAAACGCCTACACTAGAAATATTTCGTATAGGTCGTGACCTATTAGTGTTATCAGTGGCACTGTGGTCAGTCCAGGTGTGAGCCTTTTCAGTTAGGTCATCTAAGTACTCTATAGCCTCGTTAGGATCTTTTTGTAAGAATTTAACGTCACACGTCATCTCAATAAATTGACGCTCCCTAGATGTTAGTCTTTCATAGAAATAACTCACTATTCACCAGCTCTCATGACCATAATGGGGGCAAAGGGCTTGTAACTCTTTTTGCTCCCATGCTTGGAATAATGTTTCATTGTCTTTTTGGATGAATGAAGAAATTTGTTTATTCAAAGCACTAGTTTTATGATGGGGAAAATATTTGCTAAAGAAAGCTTGAGTCATTTCACCCCATGTTCCAATCGAACGTGATCTCCGCGAATACATCTAGTTTTTTGCTCTATTTTTAAGTGAAAATGAGAAAAATTTAAGTTTGAATGCATCTGCTGTACCATGTTGATTGTGAAAGGTTGCGACCACCTCCTCAAATTCCCTAATATGTACGTATGGATTTTCATTTTTCAGTCCCTGAAAAGTGGGAAGAAGTTGAATCATTCCCAATTTAAGGTCTATACGTGGCACATTAGGTGGAAAAATAATGCATGATAGTGTGTGGAGAATGAAGATAATCATATAAAGTCCTAAAAGGTGCATCATGCTCACTATCAGACATGGTATTATATGATGGAGTGCTAGTTTTAACATATGCAGAATAAAAAGTAGGGTTAAATAGAGATTCAAGCTCTAAATCACTCCTGTCGGCAGATCTTCATCGCTCTCCTCGAGACCTACTCATGAAACACAAGAAAAAAAAAAGTGAAAATAAGAAAAATACAATAACGAAAATTAAACTAACTAAAAACGAAAGTAAAGGAACGATGTCACCTTTTTCAGTCAGTCATTGCATATTTTGTACCGTCTCCCCGGAAACGGCGCCAAAATTTGATTATGCCCAAAGAATAACGCGGTAGTTGCAGTGCAGTTTTGGGGTGTCGTATCCACAGAGAGATGAAAAAATGCTCAAAGGATAAAAGGGATGAATTATTCTCTTCAATGTGTAGTGAAATTCAGTGTTTGAAATGTGAAATTAAAATCAATATTTTGAGGCAGTGAAGCATCATAATTCCCTCAATCGAAACGGATCAATCACATCAATTATTCAAGTTTTATAATACAATTAGAGGCTTTCATCCCGGTCATCTAATCGGAAGATATATCGTTTAAACCCAGTTTAATTCTAACGTGATCCAAATAGTCAATCTTCCTATTACAATGTTTACACTTGGTTTATCGAAATCATATTCAGAATCGACTTTATACTAAAGTGTAAAGTAGTAGAGAATCACAATAATAAACTTAAACAATTGACATTAAAACCAAGGTAATTATTTCAATCAATCTATAGAAAGAGCATGACTAATTCTATGACCAATATAATAAATACTAAGTCAATCTCAAAATTAATTCAAGATGAGAAGAATAAACCATTAAATCAATCGTTGCAATTCTTTCCATTCACAAAAACTGCGAGAAGTACAGAAGCCATTGTTAAGCCATATAAGTGTATATATACCAACATAATTATACATAAAATGTACTGAGAATTGTCACGAAAATCACAAAGAAACTGAATGTAATAAAATCGTATTAATCCCCCACTGCAAGATTGTTATTCTAGGAGTGTAAAATGCATTTACCCTTTGCTTCATCATCCTTAACAGCAACACAGAAGTCCTGTAGGGGGGCAGGATCAGATGCGAATGTAAATGAAACCAATGAGATAACAAGAACGGCAATTAGTGTGTGAACAACCATTGTCAGTACAACTGATATTTTGTTTATGTTTCGGTTTGTAGATGTTTATTTTGTGAGAGAGGGTGGCCTATTTATTGCAGTGCTTTCGTTCTGAATTAGTCATCAACTTATCTTTTCAAACACATAATTTTGCCAAGTCTTGGAATCATAATTAAATATATATTTTCAAGAGCAGATCATTTTTAAACAACTAACTGGGTCAAATTTTCTTTCTTCTGGAAGTGTTCTCTCATTTATTAATTAATAATCGTTGATCAAATCCTGATTAACTAAACACACTAAAAATTCATATGTGTGGTTTGATTTAAGTTCAAAGTGGTTAATCTGTCATCCTCAGTAGTCACTAGGAAAAAAATTACTTGAGAAAATTAAATGTAAATGCAAATAAGAAACTATAATTTCCATGATACCTGATGCATGCACGTCAAAATGGAATAGGATGGTGTATCTTATCTTATATGTTGATAGACGATAGTGTGTTTTCAAAGATGGATTAAATTATGGAAATTATTGATAATTCATTAGTCGGTTGGCTAATGAAAGTTGTCTCTGTTAAATTTTATTTTGCAAGTGAATAAGGATACTTCCATTTTCCAAGTCTTTAATGTCCAACAATTTCAAGAAGGAATTGTTGTCATCAACCGTACTGTCTATACAATTTTTCTAGGTAGAAATGGATTATTTATTTATTTATATATATATCTCGCTTGCTGCTTACTTTTATCCTGCCTTGTGATCAAGTATGGCAAACTTCAGAAAGTTTTTAACACTCGGAATGTTACTAAAATTTTACTCTGACTAATGCTTCATTTTTTGCTTTAGTTTGATACATTAATCTCTCTCGCACATAATACATTACACATGTTCGTTTATGCTATCCTATTTTGATATATGACATAATATTAATTGCATCAAATTCATATATATGTGACCCAAGCTATTTCTGTTTCAACCTGTGCAGGATTTGAATATTATGTCAACTGAAGCTATTAATGTGTCACTCTCCCTAAGAAAACTACTAATGTGCTTACTTTAAGTAAAGGAAACTGGACCAAGTCCAAAATGACAAATGATATATTAAGCATCGTGACGTCTAGCTACATTCTATAAAATTGCTTTTAATTTATTTAAAAACCCACATATCGTATATGAATAATAATAATTTTATGAGAGATCTATTTTTAATGTAAAATATCTTATAGTCCACAATTTGATCTTGCCAAGTCTTTTGTGTCTACAATTAATATTGTTAGGTTTTTAATGTTGGCAATTTTGTGGGCAAAATGACTGATTTGTAACATGTGGTAAAAGTTAAGGACCTACGGTGCAATTTGTATAACTTGGGTTATAAGGTCTAAGGTTCGAGCATAAAAAGAGGAGAAACACGGAACCGCATTTGGCTAGCCTATCGCCTAAACACTGCTCAAGCGACAAAAACGGAATCCCCGTCGCTCACCTGTCGTCCGACTCTCCCTCGAGCGAGAGGCCCTCGCTTGACTGTCACTAGCTCTTCGCTTGAGCGACAGGTCGATCCAAAAAACCCTAATTCGCATTTTGAAACAAACTTTTCAGACCATTCAACCCAATTACTCTCTCCTATAGATATCCAAGACATCGGACTAAATTCCAAGGTGGTTTGATTATTTTCATTGCTTCATCTTATTCTCTAAAGATTCAAGAACATATTCTTTCATTATGATTCATCCTTTATTCTTGAGATCATATAACCACCTGTTTGGGAAAACATCATATTGAAGAATCCAAACACTTACTTCATAAACATCCTTAGGAATGTACTTTCTCAATTGGTCTTCAGAACTTTCTAGAGGTTGAGAGAGGTAGGACTACAAGCGCATGAAGAAGAACATGAATATGTGATTCCTGGGTATCCATTTGGAAGAAACGTGTACAGAAGATCGTGAGACTGAGACAACATATCTTGGAAGCTACAGGAGATAGATCGAGAGATCTAGCTGGTTGGCTAGATAGTATCTACAGTAGCAGATCGTGAGTTTGGAACGAGCAACAGATATTGGAGTTGCAAAGTTTACAGCAAGTAGTGAAACTAGTTTGGAATTGAACTGCAACATGCATTGTCTATAGTGGAGATAGCTGGCTTAGTTCTGGACTTTTTACCCAGTAGGTTCTCCATCCTTAATATTAGTGTTATTTATTACTTTCCATATTACAAACTATGGCAATTCAACTTAGGATAATTGAACTATTTTTCGTCCTGCCACACTTTGATGGCACTAGCTATGCCTATTGAAAAGTTAGGATGAGAGCGTTCTTAAAATCTATGGATGAATGGTTTTGGTTGAGTGTGGTGAATGGTTAGAGTGCCCCTAGTACAATTGTAGACAACGTAGTGACCCCCACTCCCATTGCTAATTGGACTAGGGAAAACTTGGATGAATGTAATTGAAATAGTAAAGCATTACATGCTCTATTTAGTTCACTAAGTGGTCTTGAAGATATTTGACTGCGTACATATAGTTCACTAAGTGGTCTTGACCGTGTTCTAGTATTGATTATGAGAGGTCTTTGAGACCCACTTTCGATCACGGGGAGGCCTACGGATGGGCCGTGACGAAAGTATTTAGCCCGATAGACGGATTATCGATTTCAATCAGAGGGTACAATTTTTGTTGATTACATGTGATGGGATGAGATCATGATATGGATTTGAGTTTATGATTATGTCATGAATATTAGATGATATTTTTCTGGTGTTATGAGATGTCTCACTTTTGATTATTATTATTATTATATGTTGTGATACTGGGGAGTGTTAAATTATGTAAACTTGATGTTGATAAAAATGTGTAAATGGAAAGGTATAATTTTTGAACTTCTCCACTCACTAAGCTATTAGCTCATATATTTTTTCACAATTTTTCTTACAGATAGTATTGGTTCTTGATAGTTTGAGGAGCCTGATGATTTCAGAGTTATAGCCACACGATATGATGCATTTTGGTAGAGCATTAAATATTTATGTTGGGCCCATCGCACTATATTTTTCATAAACATTTGATTCTTGCGCATAATTTGTAGTAACTCATAGTCAGCCTTGATGGTAGATCTGGTATCTAGTCAGCATCTACAATCGGCGCACGTCACGTTTCCGGTCCACTGTGGCAATTCAACTTAGGATAATTGAGTTGTTTGTTTAACTATCTAGAAATAATTAAAAATGATTTATTGCTTTTTAATTGTATAATTTCGCACGTAAGGTTAAACTTACTTAGTAAACTTCGTATTTTCAAATAGATTTTCAGATTTCTTATTCCTATTAAAAACTAACTGAATATATTTGCATCTTTTTGAATTCGTCAAAAAGTAATTTTCGACATTGTAAGTCAACCGATCGAGTCTAAATGCATTTTAATTATTATTTCAAATTTCCAGTTGTATTATGTAGAAAATTAAGGTTCCATAGCCTAGAGGCAAGATTAGTCCAATTATCTTATAAATTCATTATTTACATCATGTACGTCCGTGAAATTTTGTTTGCACTTTCTCAATTAATATTTACACGATCCAAGAAATGAAACATTATTCAAAGTAAAATGTTAATAACATTTTCGAGGGTTAAAAACTTTCTGAAGCTTGCCGTACTTGATCACAAGGCCAGATTAAATATATACTAAAAGTGATATATAAAACTGCCATTTCGACGTAGAAATTTTTGATAGATAGTGTTAAATGTTGATGAGTTTCTTAAATTGTTGGACATTGAAGTTGGAAAATGGAAATTACCATTTTTCCCTTTCAAAAGAGAAGTTGAGAAACTAGTTCTAATGAAATTGTGGACACCTTTCATTAGCCAGCAAAGTAATGAATTATCAATGATTTCCATAATTTAACGCATTGTGGAAAACGTACTATCAACGTATAAGATAATGTTTGATTTTTAATGTAATTGGCAAATTTGTGAACAAAAATGACTAGAATTAATGTGTTGCAAAAGTAAAGAAGTAAGTTTCAAATACTGGTAATTGAGTTGTATTAGGTCTAGAGTCCGAGAATGAAAATAAGGAAAAATCGACGCTGCAATTTCACTAGACTGTCGACATGAGTTTGCTCGAGCGACAAAAATAGGAATATTGTCGATCGCCTGTCGCCTTAACTTCGCTCGAACGACACACTGTCGCTCGCTTATCGCCCAGCATTCGCTCGAGCGACAAGAGTTTTCTGGGAAATCTTAATCCGTGCCTCCATTTTTTTACGGAAGCAACTATGTTTACTGGAAATTTCAAATGAGAGCATTCCTTAAAACATTGGATGAGTGTATTTGGATCAGTGTACAAAACGATTGGACTGCACCTTCATCCACTGTTGCTGGTGTTGTTACACCCACTGACATTTCTCTTTGGATCAAAGATCAAGTAGTTGATTGCAACTGTAATAGTAAAGGGCTTCATGCTCTATTTATGATTGTGTCTGCAGAGGAGTTTAGGAGAGCATCAATGTGTGAAACTGTTAAAGATGTTTTGCATATCTTAGAAATCACACACGAGGGTACCAAAACTGTTAAATACTTAAAACTGTAGATGTTAACCTCTAGGTTTGAAGAAATTAGAATGAAGGACGATGAATTCTATGTGAAGCTTAATGATATAGTAAACTCGAGTTTCGACATAGATGAGAAGATCCTGAGTCTAAGATCGTTTGAAAAGTCCTTAGATCCCTACCCGAAAGGTTTAGACCTAAGATCACCACTATTGAAGAAAGTAAAGACTTAGATGAAATTAAGATAGAGGAACTCATAGGATCTTTCCGAACCTATGAACCCACCATTTCTCAACCAAAGAAGGTTAATTTCATAGTCATGAACACCATTAGGGAAGAAGAGAGTGAGTCTACTGACACTGAGACCTTTAGGGACGACAAAAGAGCTTCTTTCGTTAAGAAATTTCAGAAGGCAACGATGAATAGGAGAAAACCTCACGATAGGAAAAATGATATCCCTAGTAAATTTTTGAAAGATAAGTGTGAGAAGAATAACCCTAGGACTTCTAGTAAGAAACTCAGTCAGTTAGATGCCATGAGTGTCAAGATTTTGGTTACTATAAGAACGAATGTCTTAATTAGAAATTGAATAAAGGAAGGGATAAGGCATTAGCATTGACTTTGAGTGATGATGAATCAAATTCGAATGTTTATAGTGATACCTCATACGGTAAAGACGAATAAAATCTTATGGCTTTCATTTGGATATTTGTAATTTACCTTGTTTTCGTTTTCGGTAGTTGTAATCACGATTTTCCTCCACCACAAGTGAGGGCCTAGAAAATAAAGCTCTAAATTTAAGTGAAAAAACAAAAAAAAAAAAATCTTTAAGCTCCTAAAGTTTATAAACAAACCCCCTCTTTTTTTCCTAAAAAAATAGAATTTTCTCGAAATAGAAATTTCTAGAAAATAGAATATTCATAAATTTGAAAAGGTTTGAATTATTGTTTTTCGTTTCATTAATTTGAATAACGTGCAACCAAAGGCTTCCAGCTGAGGAGGGGGTCACAATCAAACCGCTTAAATCTCGCACTCTTCTTAGACATTTTAGGTCTTTTTGACAAAGCCTTTTAATCTTGTGAATATGCAAAGCAAAAAACTCAAACAACAAAACGGAACTTGATAACTCTGAATTTTCTAATTGGTAAATTTTAAAGTATCACCCGAAGGCTAGAACTAAACATACAAACATACAATCATAATTTGAATTAACGTTTAAAAACTATTATTTAATTTGATATGAACCCGCGTAGTGACGGTGACTACGAAACCTACAGGAGATTGAATCCGACCCAAGAAAGCCCAAGACAAATAATGTTTATGGATTTTGATCCAAAAACAATGAAATAAACAACCGACACAATCACAAACGGATATGACGACCTTTTGACGACACAAATTGGAATGTAGAATGCTGGTAATTTTTCGAGATAATTTATTTATTTTTTAAAATTTTCGGACCCTTTTTTAAAAAAAATCGGATTTTTTTCGACATTTTCTTTTTTGACTCGGAATTCAACTACGATACCGGCAAAAGAAATGGAAGTTAATTTGAACGCAAATTGGGCACAAAAACAACTTTTTGAATTTTTTGACGAAAAATTACGGATCAAAAGACTCTAAAACGAAGAACACGAAGAACGAAAAACAAAAGACTCAAACAAAAAATGAAAAGGATATAGCCTTGATTTGTTGGAGTCCAAGTTTTGATACTAAATGATGTGAACCCGCGTAGTGACTGTGACTACGGAACCAACAGGAGATTGAGTCCGACCCAAGAAAGCCCAAGACAAATAAGGTTTATGGATTTTGATCCAAAAAACAGTGAGCCAAACAACCGACACAATCACAAATGGATATGGAGACATTTTGGCTACACAAGTTAAGAATTCTAACCCAGAATTTAAAGTCTGATCCAATAAATAATTGAATCAAGAAACCAAGACAATTATAAGATATTTCGACCCCGTGATTACAAAATCTACGAACCTTACTTAGATTGTTGAACGCCACAAAGATTATTCATCTTTGATAAGTTCGATAAATTTGCACATGAAGAACAAAAAAGAAAGCAAAATGCCTCTCAATTTAATTTCGTAATGTCTTTCTTAGTTTACAATGAAAGAAATAATGCATATTTATACTAAAATTCTAAGACCTAGTTTAACATGAAAATAACTCTAAAAGATTACAATGATATAATAAAATCCTAATTAAAATGAAATTAACTTGAAAATATTTCAAAAGATATGTTGTAGATAGAATCCTAACTGAATAAGGAAACTCGCGAAATTTCAAAACTTCCACCTTGATGATTTCCATGCGATTTCTCCTTTCAACATACTTCAATTCTTGAATAATCGGCACCCCCTTTGGATCACATCATAATTACTTAAAATAATTATTAAGCATTTCTATTTCTATTTTCACTTTTTTCGAGTGGAGGTAAATTTATTCCATCCAATTAATTTTGAAGCATTTCTTTTTCTATTTTTATTTTTATGTTGAAATAGGGTTGAAAATATTTACTTGTAATTATATAAGGAAAAAAAAAGGTTTGACTTGTAAAAGAACTAATATTTTTTCGATCACAATGAGGATCTGGATCTCCACATGACCTCATTAGAGAAAAGTTTCAATGTTTTTAGAGTTCCTTTTTTGGGATATTTTAATTTTTCACATCCACAAGTCAAAAAATAATGTATATAATTTTTATTTTCTTATTTATCGAAGATGTGTAACCCCATCCCCCGAGTAATAAGGTCCATAAATGTGTTTTTATTTTTATTTTTGCTATTAAGCAACTGTTTTGTTTTGAGTTTTGAATATTCTTGTAACAAAAAGAGGTACTAGAGACCTATAATATGTATATTTGATTTAATGGAATAAATAAAAATGGAATTTTCATGCAAATTAAATAAAAAGATGTTATCTATCTTTGTTGAATGACATTTTTCACCTCTCCATTCATGATCCAAATGTCATACTCTATATCCCTAATACATACCACCATTATACCCCTATGCATTTATATTCCACATTACCAATATGCATCTTCGCTGCTAATGCATCTCAAACTCTCTTTGGCAAATCGACACATTTGGCAACAACAAATGTTAGGATTCAATTTAAATTGACACACGCACCACAAACTTACTCCAAAACCAATGCTCAAGAATTTCACAAAGGATTTATTGATGAGAACCACGTAGCAACGAACACTATGCAACCCACAACGAGATTGAAGATCCCAAGAAAATCCAAAGAATAATCTCGATTTTGAGTTTGAATCAAGAATCAATGAATCAAGCAACCAAACAAAAACAGTGTTTGAATGACCTCTTGATTACACAACATGTTGATCCGCACCCGATGTTAAACGCCACATGAATTAACTTGATAAGTTCACGGTGTTCAATGAAGAACAATGGTTATAAGCACAATGCCTCTCAATTGTACAAAATCTCAAATTGTCAAAAGGTCCATACATTGAATAATGAAGTCCTATTTATACTAATAGCTAGAAAACTTAGTAAAAACGTAATAAAATTCCTAAAAGATTACAAAGATATCAAAAAAAATAGTGTTTTAATACAATTAGGAAACTTTCACGAAAAAGGAAAATTTTACCCCGAAAATGTAATAAGCGATCACATAGTATATTTAAATGCAGTCACATAGTTCATCCTTCAGTCTTCAATTTTGTCTCGGGAGATAGGTATGCGGTTGCATTCATTTTACACTATGCGACCACATAGTGTTAAAATTGACACCTCTTTTTTCTTGTGTTGAATTTCGTGGCGATTTTGGATTATACTTATGGGCGAAAATTCGACATCCGAGCTGAAAGTTATGCACATTTTCATCCCAACATGAAACTTGTGCTTTAACATATTTTCTTCAACCCCATATGCTCCATTTCCCGAGCATGCATTTGTATGACTTTTATTAAGACTCAAACTTTCGTCAATCATCAAATTTCATGTATCTTTCAGGCCATCTCGGATCATATCACACTCTCCCTCTTCAAAATGATTTGTCCTCAAATCTGTACCTTCAATGCTCAGATTATAGCCCTTGTTTCCAATCATAGCTAGAACTTGAAATGGTCCATCTCCTCTAGGACGCAATTTGGACCTCTTTTGTGTGCTTGTCCCAACGACTTCATTTTGCTAGTTTGTAATGCTCCAAAAATAATATCCTTTGTCATGTCACGGTACTTCATCTATGTCTTACTCGCCTAGGTGTTTGTAACAATGGCACTGCCAATGGACTCATCTCTCCCATCACTTTACCTTAATA
>CM032628.1:6650077-6756528 GCA_019097785.1 Fraxinus excelsior
GAGCAATTAGTCCATGCACAATTTTATAAAACTGAGTCTGAAGTTACACTGGTCGATTTGGCAAATTTACGTCAATTGCCTAACGAATGGGCAGAAAATTTCCTACAAAGGTTCAAAACGGCCAGAAGTAAATGCTCCGTGCCATTACCAGAAAAGGAATTTGTCAAAATCGCACAAAGTTGTTTAAGCTTTGATCTAAAGAAGAAATTCCAGGATAGAGAATTCCCAGATTTATTCCAACTTAGCGCGAATGTCGTTAGGTATGAGCGACTGGTGAGAGAAGAACAAATGAAAAATTCCAGTAAAGGGACTTATTATAAAGACCCGAATTTCAATGTTCATACTATCGACGATGGTTATTATGACCAGACCGAAATATGCTTGGCTGAGTTAGTAAAAGGAGAAGCATATACTTGTCCTATGTTAGTTAAGCCAAAAATAATAGGCAAAGATGAACCTGCAAAAGGTGAAAACAGAAAAACGCGAACGTTCTCGTTCGACATAACCAAAGCTGATCTTATATTCGATAAATTATATAAGGATAAGCAGATAAGGTTGAGCGACAAACACAAATTGCCAGACTCTGAACAAATTAAGGGTAAAAAGTACTGTAAATGGCATAATGCATGGTCACATGCGACTAATTATTGTATGGTTTTTCGCCATGTGTTGCAGGATGCTATCGAATCAGGACGAATTACGTTCGAAGAAAAGAAGAAGATGGCGGTGGATGAAGACCCGTTCCCACGGCCACTAGCAATGAATATGATAACGACTGGCTTGAAAAACAAATTGCCAAGGTTTAAATTGGTGATTGATGACGAAGAAGAAGAATCCAAGCCGCTTCCCAGCGTTTTTGAACACATCAAAGGGAAAGAGCCCAAACAGGGCGAAGATGTTCTGTGCGACAGGTGTAAGCACGAGTTGAAGGCTAATACAGGGTCATCAATGACACGGCCATTCCATCATCGGCCTGATTTCGTATCAGTCGCTCAGCCTGTCAGGGGGCGAAGGGTGCCGTTGTACGGAGGATTACATAGAGAAAGGGGGTTTGGGTCGGCCGGTCAAAGAAGAACATTTAGGCCGCAGCCTCGCCAGCCCAATATATGGCATTCGTTCCAGAACAATGCAGGAAGGGTAGTGCCGTTCAATGAAATGACCAGAACCCAACAAAGGCGTTACCAACGTAATTACGGGCGGATGATGAGGCAACAGCAAGGAGAATCACGCCCTAGAGCACCCAAAACGCTCAGAATAGCCAACGAAAATGTTTTTGAAGATAGCGAAGAAACAGGCACTGGTGAATCAATGGGAGAGTTGCCGGAAAGCTCATCTGGTAGATCGAAGTTTGAGCGAGACAGGAAAGATGAAGATGATCCCGACCAACCTCTAACTATCCAGTTTGGCACATTACCTCATGTCCTGGCTAACAACTACTTGTTGGCCGACGAGTTCAAAAGCAAAGAAAAAGAGGATAATGAGAAAGACACTTGTGTGCTAGTCTGCGATGAAGGCCAAACATCCAGAGAAATGAGTGATGATGGCGAGAATGATGGTATGACAGATGTTGAAGAAGAGATTGATTTAGAAGCAGAGAGACGGAAAAGGGGAGTATCGCGCAACACCCTGTTGAAACAATTGCACCAGGAAGGAGTCCGCGAAGTGGATCAATTGGGAGAACCATCTGGTCGACCATTTGATTTCTATGTGCTGTATGGGACGCCAAAAAGGAAAAAGAGGGTACCTCGCTCTGAAAAATATGGATCACCCCTAGAATAATGCCTCCTCCTACAAATTGGGTAACTGAGGAAGAAATATTGGAAAAAGAGAAGGAAGGGACCCAAGGAAAGAAAGCTCAGTCCGATGTGCTGCACGTTGATCTATCACCAAGAGATAGCCCGCCAGAAAATATGCAGGAAGTGGAAATAGACGCTGCTGAAAAGTCATCTTCAACAAACCAGCGATGAGGTTAACCAAACACTTAAGGCCACTGTACGTCAAAGCCTTGGTCAATGGTGTACCAATAGTAAGAGTACTTATTGATAATGGAGCGGCTATAAACACCATTCCAGCTAGGATGATGAGGAAATTTGCTAAGGCAGAGAGCGACATGATCCCAACAGAAGTCATTTTTACAAGTTTTAACGGCGGGGCAACTTCAGCAAAAGAAGTTATGCCATTGGATATAACTGTAGGGACAACCACTAGGACCACTGTTTTCTTCGTGATAGACGGTCCTACCAGCTACAACGTGCTACTAGGAAGAGACTGGATTCATGGCAGTCGATGTATTCCCTCATCACTCCATCAATGCTTAGTCTTCTGGAACGACAAAGGAGAAGCAGAGGTGGTACAGGCAGATCATAGGCCCTTTGTGGCGGAAGCGAATTCAGTGGAGAGGTTCATGTATGAAGGGAATTATGGGCCTGTCAGAGTTGTTCAAGATGGGGAAGAAACTTAAATTACTGCCCAAAGTGAAGAGCCTTTCTCAATGGATTCACTCACTGAAATGTTTAATCAAATGAGGCCAAACATAGTGGCCTTGGAAGAGCCAGTAATTGGCAAAAAAGAAACCAAACAACCTTAAATGAATGTTCGACAACAAAAACAAAAGGCCGAAGTTCAGGCCTTCAGAGCCAAGTTGATGGCTTTCAATAAAGAGTGTGAATGTATGAAGAAAGAAGAAGCGGCGTTAAAGATGTTGAAGGACAAATTGATGGTGTCCGAAATGGAGCAGAGCTTGGATTGGGAAGTTCATAAAGTGGATTGCCTGGAAGAGCAAAACTCTCTGAGCGACGAGGATGATGAAGCGACGAAGATCCCTAAGTCAGGATATGCGCAAGCTCAAGACCCCTTGGTCAAGGTTAACATTGGTGAGGAAGGAGAGGATCGCCCAACGTTCGTTAGCCAAATGCTGCCTCACGAGGTTAGTAACAGATTAATCGCTTTATTGAAAGAATATAAAGACTGTTTTGCTTGGAAGTATGAACACATGCCTGGTTTGGATAAGAACTTAGTAGAACATAGGTTGCCGACTAAACCAAATTTTAAGCCTCATAAGCAACCTCCTAGGCGTTTCGCCCCCAATGTATTGCCAGAGATCAAAAAAAAATAGAGCGATTACTAAAAGCGGGTTTTATTAGAACGACCAGATATGTGGAGTGGTTATCTAATATAGTGCCAGTATTAAAAAAGAATGGCAAGTTGAGGGTATGCATAGATTTCAGGAATTTGAACTGGCTACTCCCAAAGACGAATATCCAATGCCTACAGTAGATTCTCTAGTAGACTCGACTGCAGGACATGTGATGTACTCTTTTATGGATGGATATTCGGGATATAATCAAATCTACATAGCCGACGAAGATGTACACAAAACTGCCTTTAGATGCCCTGGGTCTTTAGGGTGCTTTGAGTGGGTAGTAATGCCGTTTTGGACTAAAAAATGCAGGGGCAACTTATCAAAGAGCAATGAATCTCATTTTTCATGATATGATAGGCAAATTTGTGGAAGTTTATGTAGATGATGTAGTGGTCAAATCTGTTAAAGAAGAAGACCATTTTGAACAACTGCGATGTTCATTCGAACGAATGAGGCAGCATAAACTAAGATTGAACCCTTTGAAATGCGTGTTTGGCGTGAATGCAGGAAATTTCCTTGGATTTCTGGTACATAAAAGAGGGATTGAACTTGATAAAAATAAAGCGAAGGCCATTTTAGAAGCTAAGGCTCCTAGTAATAAAAAGGAACTGCAAAGGTTTTTAGGCCAAATCAATTTTCTAAGACACTTTATATCCAATTGTGCAGGGCGAACGAAAGCGTTTTCGCCTCTCCTAAAGCTGAAAAATCAAGACGAATTCGTCTGGAAAGAAGAACATCAAAAGGCTTTCGAAAGCCTGAAGACATACTTAACAAGCCCATCGGTGTTGGTGTCACCAATCCAAGGGCGGCCGATGAAATTGTACGTGTCGGCTGAACAAGAATCGATAGCAGGGATGGTCGCACAAGAAGACCAAGTCGGTGAAGAAATGGCGATTTATTATTTAAGTAGACGGTTAACCAAATGTGAATGTAATTATTCGGCTATCGAGAAGTTGTGTCTCGCATTATACTTCACATGTACAAAATTAATGGCCTATTTACGACCTGTGACAGTCTATCTAATTTCCAAAGTTAATTTGTTCAAATACATGTTTTCTCGCCCTATTTTACACCAACGGGTGGGTCTTTGGACTTTAGCACTGTCGGAATTCGAAATAAAGTATGTGCCCCAAAAGGCAGTTAAAAATCAGGCCTTGGCTAATTTTCTGGCCGACCATCCGTGCCTTGACATGCCTAACGAACTAGAACTTGAGGTTGATTCATTTGAATTAAAACCATGGGTTTTATATTTTGATGGATCGAAAACTTCTAAAGGAGCAGGGGTAGGAGTGGCTTTGATAAATCCTTTAGGGGTTTGCTATAAGTTCGCATTCACCTTGGACAGAATCTGTACTAATAATCAAGCCGAGTATGAAGCCTTAATTGTAGGCTTGGAATTGATGGTAGATATGAAAGTAAAGAACGTAATCGTCAGGGGCGATTCTCAATTGGTGATTCATCAATTGACCGGTGACTTCAAATGCCAAAGTGATTCTATCATAAGTTTATACGAAATCGCCCAAGAGTTGTTGGAAGAATTTGACCAAGTAGAGCTTCAATGTGTTAATCGAATATACAATGACATGGCCAACGAGTTGGCCCAATTGGCTTCTGGCTATTCAAAGGCGATAAGTTGGGAATCTACCTACGAATACGGAACTATGTTGCCCGTTGTTCAGCGGAGGGCAAGGAAAACGGAAATTCAATGCATAGAAGATGGGGTCGACACCCTGGGGAAGAAGATTGGTTGGGGATAATGTTGTTGGAGCTTGACGCCTGGGCGACGCAGCCTCGACAGGAAGAGATGAAGAAGAATCTGTCAAAACTATGACCTTGGGAGGAGAAGACAAGCTTTTCTGAAAAGTCAGACAGGCCGTTAGCAAATGGAAGAATATATCCGCGAATATAAAAATATGGATTACCTTTCTCCTGAAAGTGAGAGGAGTGTCATCGTCATCGTCCTCATCATCATCGTCTGCCGGTAAAACAGGGGATGCCGAAGCCGGCCGTTTCCGGCCTGATACGCCCTTGGCAGCAACGGCTTTAGCAAACGAAGGAGCAGGAGAAAGAATAGGCCCTTTAGAATGAGAAGGGGAGGAAGGACTCCTGATTGATACAGGGGTGGCTAAAAGAGGAGTGGAAGAAGTACTCAGCCGGTCTAGCAAATGAAAGGCAGTAGTGGCGTCAGTTGTAAATATCCTCCGTTTCACCGATGGCCAGAGTTGCTCAAAAAGGGGGTGAATGGCGGAACTGGAACGAAAAAGGGTCATCGAAAAGGCGTCTGCCAGAACACGGTTATGGGCCTCTATACTTGCAACATCTGCTTTATTAATAGTACAAAAGCGCTCGGTCAGATTTTTGAATAGAAAAGAGGAACGGGCCAGGTCTGGCCGAAACCCAGCTGACGAGCAAAGAAATGGGGAGCGTAAATCTCCACCCCAGCCTTGGCGTTGGTTCCAGTGACAATGTCGTAGAACAATTCTTTTCCATCCAAGAATTGAACCCAAATGGGTAAAGAGTCATCAGCTCCAAAAGGAATATGAACGTAATTGGGAGTCAAATGAGCAGGAAAAGGAAAAAAGGAAGGGATGGAACCTAAAGTATAAAAGAAGGAAAAAATGTCTCTCCTAGACATGGCCGTTGGGCGCAGGGAACCTATGGCCAACCCATAACAAGTGGCAGAAGTATTGCGAATAGAGAGGACCCCAAAGGAAGGGAAATATGCTCTTAACCATAATTGGGTAAACCAAAGAGGCCCGCTGCCAGTAGGAGACGCCCCAGTCCTCAATTGAAACTGGAGCAAAGCTAAACCCCTGTAAAGGGCGGCTAAAAAGAAAGAACATAAATTCAAAGGCGTGCCGCGGGCCAATGCATGCGTCAAAGGCAGGTAACTTGTAGAAGGTTTTAAGCTAGGGACGCAAAGAACGTATTTACAAAGCCAAACTTGAAGGAAAGCCACCCGTTCAACATGATTAGGTTCAAGAGCAAGAGCGACAAAAGCACCCTGCATAGCCGAGTAAGATTCGCACATTTTTTTTTTCAAATTTAGGGGGAACACTGCCTGCAGAAACCGAGACCACCATGCTGGGAGAAATGACATCGCCCAGAGGAGGAAGGTTTACCAGGGCCCCAACATCCCTCAGAGTAATGGACAACGGGCAGCAGGGGAAAACAAAAGTATTATACTCAGAAGACCAAAAGCTCAGGGCTATTGGAAAAAGAGCTGGGTCGTATACGGGGGGATTAAGGGTGACTTCTAATAGGTCCAAAATTCCCGCACGTTCAAAAATAGATTTGGTAGGGCCATGGTTCATCATACGTGCATGCCACCTACGAAAACCAGAATCAGCTTTGGGCCAAGTACGAATACCTTTATCGTAGATGGCCTTCAATGGTAGAGAACTCAGAAAAGGAAGGGTTTCGACGCAAGGGAACAGCTGGCCCGCCGCGGTTTTCTCGACCGATTCAGCATCAACAAAAGATGGTCCCAAGAAAAACTCATCAACGTTGAGACCAACCCGCGAAAGAGGGTTCGAATTTATATATGGCTTGGTGAGGATGCCTTGGAAGTCCTCAAAAGTAAGGGCAGCATCGGACTGAGTATGTGAAGCCGCCATTTGTTACAGAATGTGAGCCGAGTAAGGGCTAAAGAGTGTTAATGAAACGTAGCGCAGAGACAAGAAGATGAACAGTGAAAATGGCAAGAGAGAGACGTAAGATGGCAGAGATGTGTAACTAAGAATGCCGCGTACCTTTTGAGTTTTAGGGGTTTGTAACGTTGCACTCCGTTAAGCGGCAAAGGTACATGATGATTGAAATTTTGGGGAAGTTCAAGTGTTGCTAAAGGATATAGAATGAATATGGCAAAATTAATGATTAATTCTGCCATATTGGGGGGTAATTGTTGACACACTAAAATGCAGCCCAAAATCAAGGGGAAGTCCAATTGAGAAATCCAAGATGAAGACCCAATGGAAGTCAACTAAAAGGCCCAAGAAGAAAAACCAAAACTGGGAGCCTGTGGAAAAGCTTGAAGATTGGAAGCCCAAGAGCAGAGGAATACTATCGCCCAAAACTATAGGACGCCCAGGAGCCGAACGAATGTAGTACTGGACAATCGCCCAGGACGACAGCCTCATTGTCGCCCAGAACCCCAAGTCGCCCAGGATCAGACAAGTCTAAAGGATATGGTCTGGAAGCGGTTGGCAAGTGAACCCGGCACGATCCCACGATCCAGGAAGCAGCAAGGGTAGTGGCAACGGTTACTAAGCAACTACTCCCCAAACAAGCGGTTACTCACTAAAAGAGTGGACGGTTGCGAAGGATATGGAACAAGTCTGAGCAGTTTCGATAACCAAAGGATGCTCAAGAAGTATAAAAGGAAGTAACGTCATAGAAGAAAAGACACCGAATCAAAAACTCTCTACAAGAGATCATGTAATTTTTATTCCTTAGTTTAAATTTAATCCTTTTTCAGTACTCGTGTGCTTGCGCCCCTTGGAGGCGTTTTGTCTACTTCCCAATTGTAATCCTTCACTGGCATACGCACCCCATTTTTGGGACTTTGTCTCAAGAGGTCTGTTCCTTACACAATCGTCTGACCCCTCTCTCTCGTAATTGTTGGCGGGTTGCAAAAACGCGCGAAAACAGGTTTAAAACAAGCTCCAAGACAATGGTACAAGAGGATTGATACATTTGTACTTGGACTTGGTTTTAAAAGAAGTAATTTTGATACATGTCTTTATTGCAAAGGAAATGGTGGTGGAAATTCATGACATGATTTTAGCTAGTCATGACAAAAAGGAAATAGAGTTAATTAAAAACAAATTGAAATCTGAATTTGAAATGAAGGACTTAGGTCTTGTTCGAAAAATTTTGGGTATCGAAATTAAAAGGAATAGAAAGGAAGGCATACTTAGTCTGAGTCAAAAATCCTATGTTTTGAAATTGTTGGAAAAAATTTCTATGAGTGATGCTAAAAGTGTAAGTTTACCTTTAGCAAATCACTTTAAACTTTCAAGTGATCAATTTCCCAAATCTAAAATTGAGTTCAAAAGAATGGCAAGAGTGTCTTATTCTAACGCAGTTGGGTTTGTTATGTATCTAATGCTTTGTTCTAGACCTGATTTGGCTTTCTCTACAAGTGTGTTAAGTAGATTTATGTCAAATCCTGGTGAAACACATTGGGAAACTATGAAGTGGTTTCTTAGATACATTAAGGGAACTTGTGACTTGGGGATTCATTACAAGAAACAATCTGATGGTGTTATCTTAAGGGGTTACACTGATTCTCATTATGCAGGCGATAGGGATGATAGGAAGTCTAGTTCTGCTTATGTGTATATTTTGTGTAATTCATGCATTAGTTCGAAATCTCAATTACAGAAAATTGTTGCATTATCTTCAACTGAGGCTGAATATATAGCTGTAATTGATACTATAAAAGAAGGTATTTGGTTAAAGGGACTTTTAAATGAATTTGGCTTTGTGAAAGATGTTTTATTTTCTGATAGCCAATCTACTATATATTTGAGTAGAAATCCTATTTTGCATAATAGATCAAAACATGTTAATGTGAAATTTCATTTCATTAGAGATGTTATCTCACAATTGTGAAACTTGATAAAATCTCTACTCTTTTCAATCCTGCTGATGTTAAAACTAAAGTGCTGCCTTTAAATAAGTTTTTGGACTGTTTAAAGCTGCTTAACATTGATACTTGTTGATTTGTGTATCAGGTAATAAGAGCAAATGATGCCATAATAGAGAAATCACTTTAGATGAAATTGGGATCATTGTACCAAGGTGGAGATTGTGAGGAAATATTGGCACAATGATGGATTGGGCCTTTAATGAGAATGGGATGAAATGTGGCTGTTGAGCTAGACCTTACTTTATTAATTGGTGGCCTTATGAGACTTCTTTAATACCCAGAGCTGGCTCATTTTTGGTAGACAGAATTTCCTCTCTCACTCTCTAACTTCTCTTGATCTCTCTGTTCTCTCACTGCGTTGTTCTTATGTTTGAGCACTAAACATTGAATCTCTTGTAATCTTTGATAGTATAGTGGATGTACAATTCTTGAGTGATTTGTAGTGAGCCTGTTGTATTTCCTTGTGTGGATTCCTTGTGCGATTCAAGAGAGTTCGAACCTGTGGTGATGATTCTTGCTTCATTTCTGAGTGTCGGTTGTAACGATGAACAAGCTTTGATCCTTGATTTTATAAAGTGATCTCTTCCGATTGGCGGAAGCTCAAAAGGAGATTAAGAATTTTATTCCGAACCTCTTGCTTTTGGACGAAAATTCTTCGTGTTCTTTTTATTATTTTCAGTTTCTTGCACATTTACAGTTGTTGATTGAATGTTTGTTTTGGCTAATTTGAAGTATTGAATCTCTGCAAAAATAATTTGCAAAGAATGAAGATTTCATTATAATATGGAGGAAAAATACCAAAATTTGTGTTTAGGATGTTTCTAACCTATTCTAAATCATATGAAGAGCCATCTATATTTAGAAAACATATAGGAAACGTCCAAACCCTAATAGTAGGGTTGTAGTTGAAATATGATGCAAAAATGGAGTTCAAAACAGAATAGGAATCATACAACATAATGGCGCCACGTCGACACTTTTCAGGTGCTGCAGTGCCACTGCCAAAACCCCCGGCGCTAGGACTAGTGATTAGGGGTGGGCAAAACCCAAACCAACCCGACGAACCCGATCAACCCGACCCAAACCGACCGGTTTGGGTCGGTTTTTTTGATGTTTTGGGTGGGTTATGGGTTTTTTTTTAGGTTTCGGGTTGGGTTGGGTCGGTTCATGGGTTAAGAACCCAAACCCGATAGGAACCGACCCGACCCAACCCGGAACCAATTAAAAAAAAAAATTGAAACAAAACTGAAAACCCTAAGCAGCGTCTCTCAAGTCTCAACTCTCAAGTCACAGTCTCACTCTCTCTCCCAAATCCATCCCACCGTCCCACCGTCCGACCGCATCTCTCACTTTCTCTCCCAAATCCATCAAAGAAGCAGCCAGCCAGCCACCGCATCTCTCACTCTCTCACTCAAATCCCGACGATCTGTCTAGCTCTGTCGCTCAAATCTCGGTCGAACGGTGTTCTTCCTCTTCTCGGTCGATCAGTGAGTCACTTTTCTATTTCGTAGTCCAGCATAAATCTGTTGTTCGTATAATCTCTGTACATGTTTTACTCAGTTGTGAACTTCAGATTGTGCATTTATTTATTATGAATTTGGCTTTGTGGGTAAGCTTCAATGCCTGTTGATTTATTTGATTTGGAATCCATTTGGCTTGCCCATCCGTTTGGATGTATTCACTTGTACAACTCGCCTGTTTATGCTTTGATTGCCATTTGTGAAGGTTTAGGCCTTGATTTAGTAAGGCACGCTTCATCAAGGCATATGTTTCGGGTTATCCGAGGTGGGCAACCATTTGCATTGCCTTCTTGTTTAGAATTTTCTATCACTGGTCTCAAGGCATTTCCCTTATAGCCTAGAATATATTATTGATTTTTTGAGCCATTGTATATATAAACTTCCGTTAAAGCTTAATGAATTGGATAATAGAGAAGAGAACAAGTGAAGCGGGCGGTACCTAGCCTACAATTATTGTAATGTATAAACCCATTTTTGTAGTAGTTAAGTTGCAGCACTTTAGCAGCTGAAGAATGAGGATAGGAGACCTATAATACGTAACTTCACTCTTGTATTTCTTTAATTTTTATATTTTTTCCTGTTGTTATGTTAGTGTTTTTGTTTTCCTTTCTCTGGATTTCTTTTGTTCAAGAACCAAAGTCAAAGCAACCAAAATTTTTGAAAAGATAACTAGTTATTCATTTGAACTAGAGTAAATATCGCTTCATGAAATTGATCGCCGGAAAAGAAGGAATGAAGAAGAAATGCTGTGAAGTTGCAAGTTTGATGAAGTCTTCATCTATATCAGGATACATTATTCTTTTAATAGAAAGCATAGATGAATATTTGTGCTTTAGTTTTGTTTTAGTTCTTAATGAAATGTGTAAATCGTTATTGTTTAATTATTATGATGAATATTTCATGGATTGTAATATTTTATTTTTCATGTTTATTGATATTAGATGTCTAATGGCTATATTAATATTATTTTACATCAAAAAAATAATATGCTTTTAATTTTTGCGAAATAAATTTATCTCAAACCGACCAACCCAACCCAACCCAACCCAACCCGACCAACACAAAATTGGGTTGGGTTGGGTTGGGTTTCAACATTTACATGGGTTGGGTTGGGTTGAATTTTGAAAAAACCGACAATGTTGGGTTGGGTTTAGGTTGGGGCAAAAACCAAACCAACACAACCCACGCCCACCCCTACTAGTGATAAGGCGTTGGCTCCTTGTTTCAATGAACAACTATTGTTTCTGCTCCTAATACCTTTCAAAGATGTTTTGTTTTTTATTTCAAAGTCTTCTTCAAATTCAATACAAATTCTAACTTTCAATTGGGCTACGAAGTAAAACTTCAACTAGAATTCGTCAAGTAAACTTGAACAAATAGAATTATTTTTAATGTGCACTTTAATTAGAACTCACGATTATCTTCAACAAAGAATTCATATCACGCTCAAATTCTAAAAGAACTATTGCTACAATTTTGGATGACACTATTAGTGAGTCTTGTTCGGTAAAAGTACAAGACGAAGAATACTACAATTGGATGCGAGAGTGCATTTGTGGTGCTGAGAAATGGATATTCTTTAAGGTTTATAGTCAAAGATTTTAAAGTGTAGTGATAACTTCTCACAGAAGATAAGTTATGTAAGACCTTGCACTGCGTGCACTACATCTGCCTCTACAGTATAAGAAATCTCGATCGCACGATAGTATCCCTACCTCCATCGTAGATGAGTTACCCAATAATATAGGTTAACATTTCTGCCAAAAAAAAAAATAAAAAAAAATAGGCAACTTAGACTTTTCATATGTCATTATGAACATTTATCGTTAAGCTCTAAAAAGTAGACATATTTCATTTTCCACCTACCAAAACAAATTTCCATCAACTTCCCCTCTAATTGAACTTAGTATTTATTTACGTAATGTGCATTTTTCCACACTCATGCCACGACCAGTGAATAGTCCATATGAATTACATTGAATTCGTCTTCTTTGGCCTATTTACGTATGCGTGCAAGTTTCCATTAAAGAAAGTAGAAGGTTAAATAATTAATGGGGTATTAGACCGAGCATCAAATAGAAAAAAGACTTATTCCGAAGAAAAAGAAGCAGTGTAATTAAGAATGGTTCATTCTTGAATAAAAAATTGCTTAACAACCTGCTTTAACAGTATTAACTTGATGACAAATTCAAAGATACTAAACTATATATAGGCTTCTTTTCCCAATCAAAACCTACAACTTCAAATCAAATCAGCAACAATCCCACAGACAAAATTAGTCATTAATTTCATTAAAAATTCATTTTTTAAAAAATATTTTTTTATCCAAATCAAGTGATGAAGTATTCCATTTGCTTCCTTTTGGCCATTGTCCTTGTGAGTTTGGCTTCTTCATTAGTATATGCCTCTGATCCAAGCCCTCTTCAGGATTTCTGTGTTGCGGTCAATGATTCCAATGCTGCTGGTAAACACCTATTTCGAGCTTCTTTAATTGCTAATGTTTTACAATATCCATATAACTCATATTATATATGACTTCGTTTTATGCAGTTTTTGTAAATGGAAAGATTTGCAAGGACCCGAAGATGGTCACAGCCAACGATTTCTACTTCTCGGGTCTCAACAAGCCTGGAAATACATCAAATTCTGTGGGATCAAGAGTGACTCAGGCGACTGTCAACCAACTAGCAGGCCTCAATACGCTTGGCATTTCTTTAGTCCGCATAGACTATGCACCGAAAGGCCTTAACCCACCCCACACACACCCTCGTGCAACTGAGGTTCTTGTCGTAATCGAAGGCACTCTGTATGTCGGCTTCGTGACTTCCAATCCTGCAAATCCAAACATGAAGAACAAGCTCTTTACCAAAATACTGCATCCAGGAGATGTTTTTGTCTTCCCTGAAGGCCTCGTTCATTTCCAGTTTAATGTTGGGAAGAAGAAGGCGATTGCATTCGCGGGTCTAAGTAGTCAAAATCCTGGAGTCATAACCATTGCAAATGCTGTTTTTGGATCAGATCCTCCCATTTCTCGTGATGTTCTTACAAAGGCATTCCAGGTTGACGACAATGTGATTAAATATCTTCAATCACAGTTCTAGGGAGGGAAAACACGGCATCCATTTTTAGTAGTAACCAAAGTATATTTATTTTGGGGTCCTGATGTAATAAAGTGCATGTATGCTCTAACGATCTTTATTAAGAATAAATGGTGATATAGTATTTATGTAATAGCTTCATAATTCTTTGTCTTGTCTACATAAATTTTATGGATGAACGATAAATTTATGGGTTGCTGTCTTGGTATCTTTAATTAATAGGTGTGAGGTAATTTGGATAATATTTTCGAGATCTTTTTCTTATTTTAGTGGAAATTTACATAAATGGCTACAAATGGGATATTTACATTAGTATCCCTTTTTAAGGCCCTTTATAAAATGTACGAGCATGAACATTCTCTATTGACATTACAAGTTATTTGAATATGAAATTAACATAAATATCTCGCAAAACGGGCGATAAATATATATATATATATATATAGGTCTCGAAGACCTTTGTTGATACAAGAATATTCAAAACTCAAAAGATAATAGTTGCTTAGTAGCAAAAATAAAAATAAATCACATTTATGGACCTTATTACTCGATGGTGGACCACGTTACACATCTTTGATAAATAAGAAAATAAAAAAAAAATTATAAACAGTTGAAAAAAATTAAAATATCCAAAAAAAAAAAAAAAATACATGAACTCGAAAATATTGAAACTTTTCTCTACCGAGGTCAAGGTCGAGATTTAGATAGTGATCCAAAAAAATCACAAAAGTGGTTTTTTTACAGGTTAAACCTATTTTCTCATATATTAATTAAAAGAAAATATTTTCAATATTCCAATAAAAAACCAAAATAATTAAAAATAGAAATGCTTAAAAATTATTTGGGGTTGATTAAATTTACCTCCGCTCGGAAAAAGTAAAATATGATGTAGAGATTAAAAAAAAAATTAAAGGAATAGAGATAGTCAAAACTCTTTTTCATTTTATAGAGAATTAAAGCCCTAAATTTATACGGTATAATTAGGATTGCATGGATGAAAATTTTATTGACAAATAGTATTTAATTTACAACAGGTATTTTTATATACTATTCATATTTTGAGTTTGATTCCACATTAGCATGTTGTCGCTATTTTGATTGCACAATGAGTGAAACATGTATCATTCTATTTCTAATTACCTCTAAATAGTACTTGTACGCGAGAAAGGCTACATATATTCGATGATTTCAAATGAGGATTCATATTCTCATGCAAATCAAGTTTAAGAAATTTCGATTTTAGCGATCTACGACATTGCACTAACAAATTTGCTTCCTAAAATGGAGAACACCAATTAAGCTGTCTAACACTAACTTTTGCATCGATTTGTTGGGACTGAGACTTGAACTATTGGTTGCTACAAGCTTCGGAGATTAAAATAGACTCTTTTAAAGAGCTATAAAACTTTTTGACTCATCCAAACTTCGATTATCTCCAAATATAATGTTAATTTCGAACTACTCATTCGTCGAAAACCACTTCATTCGAATGAAGTTTTTAGCTTGTATATTTCTTCAAAAGTTGATTTGTTTTGCAAGCATCAAAATGAAAGTGACATGCTCCTACGTGGAATGAAACTATCATCGAAATTTTGCAAGTGCATTCCCTCGATGGACGTTTCCAACAATTTAGTCGGGTACTTCAATAATTTTTTGTTTGATTTAATTTAGCAAAACAAAACAATTTAATCAAACGTATTAAAATTTATCGTTCCGAATCCATGATGTTGCGATTTTATCCATTTATAAAGTTCCATCACCTAGTGTGTGTTTGAATCTCATTAAAATGAGAATATAATTTTTGGAATAATGATTGATGGGAGAATATGTGGTGAATAAATGATGAAAAGTTTTAGATTTGTATATAATATTATTTTATTTGGAGAATGTTAGGTTGAAATGAAAAATGAGAAGAAAAAAAAATGAGAATGAAATTAAAATGGGTGTGAAACACGCAATTTGTTAGAAAATGAGTGACAACTTTAGAACAAAATGTACATGGATAAATCTCTATATGTTTTCTAGTGACAACTTCTAGATAGCAACGCAATATTCCGAGAAAATCATGTTGTCTAATATTGAACTATTGCTAAAAAATTTGACTTGTATTATTAACGATTCTTGTTCAGTAAAAGTGCAAGATGAGGAATACTATAGTTGGACGGAAAGTGCATTTTGTGGCGCGAAGAGGATGGATATTCTTTACGATTTGTAGATTGATATTTTAAAGTGTACTCACAACTTTTTATACAAACTAAGTTATGTAAGGACCTTGTATCTGCCTCCACAATATATGAAATCTCGATCGCATGATAGTGTCCCAACCTATAACATAAATGATACTTGGGTTCGCCCAATAATGTTAACATTTCTACAAAAAGGAAAATTTAGACTTTCGCACGCTATTTTGAACATATCTATTTAAATTTATGAAAATGTAATTATATTCCCACCACAATTTTTATTTTTTGCATCATTTTTTAATTACACTTAGGGTTCTAGATCTTTACATTTATGTTCCTATAAGTTTTTCATAGCACTCTTATAATCTAACTTTCAATTGAAATAGCATATAAAAACTTATTTTCTCATCGTATTTTAAAAATAAATAAATAAGTACAAATATATATTTTTCCCTCGTTTCAAAACATGGAAATAAAATATTTTGACATAAATCATCATCAAGGACAAGATGTAATAAATAATGAAAAGTTGAATGTAAGAATTCGACGAAAAAAATTGGTAAAAATGATCAAAGAAGGAGAAGCTTAACTACAATTAATATGTGGTATAACAAATAAAAATTGTAGAGCCAATATAAGCCACATCTACGAAAAGTATACATTTTTCATTCCACCTACCAAAAATGATTTTCATCAACTTCCCCTCAAATTAAACTAAATATGTATATCAGAAATATGCATTTTTCCTCGCTCATGGCACGACCAGTAAATAGTCCATAAGAATTCCACTGAATTCGTCTTTTTTGGCCTATTTACGTGTGCGTGGAACTTTCAATTAAAGAAATTAGGAAATAACAATTAAGGTTAAATAATTAATGAGTGTAAGACTGAGCATCAGATAGAAAAAAAAAATGACTTCTTCCAGAGAAAAAGAAGCAGTGTAATTAAGAATGGTTCATTCTTGAATATAATATTGCTTAACTACCTGCTTTAACAGTATTAGCTTGATGACAAATTCAAAGATACTAAACTATATATATGCTTCTTTTCCCAATCCAAACCTGCAGTTTCTAATCAAAGCAATAATCCCACAGACAAAATTTGTCATTACTTTCGACGAGATTTTACTTTCTTTAATATTTCTTTACCGGAATTAAGCGATGAAGTATTCCATTTGCTTCCTTTTGGCCGTTGCCCTTGTGGCTTTGGCTTCTTCATTAGTCTATGCCTCTGATCCAAGCTCTCTCCAGGATTTCTGTGTTGCAGTCAATGATTCCAATGCTGCTGGTAAATACCTATTTCGAGCTTCTTTAATTGCTAATTTTTCACAATATTCATATAACTCATATAATGTATGACTTTGTTTCACGCAGTTTTTGTAAATGGAAAGATTTGCAAGGACCCCAAGATGGTCACATCCAACGATTTCTACTTCTCGGGTCTCAACAAGTCTGGAAATACATCAAATTCTGTCGGATCAAGAGTGACCCAAGTGACTGTCAACCAACTAGCAGGCCTCAATACCCTTGGCATTTCTTTAGTCCGCATAGACTATGCACCGCAAGGCCTTAACCCGCCCCACACGCACCCTCGTGCAACTGAGGTTCTTGTCGTAGTAGAAGGCACTCTCTATGTCGGCTTCGTGACTTCCAATCCTGCAAATCCAAACATGAAGAACAAGCTCTTTACCAAAATACTGCATCCAGGAGATGTTTTTGTCTTCCCTGAAGGCCTAGTTCATTTCCAGTTTAATGTTGGCAAGAAGAAGGCGGTTGCATTCGCTGGTCTAAGCAGTCAAAATCCTGGAGTCATAACCATTGCAAATGCTGTTTTCGGATCAGATCCTCCAATTTCTCGTGATGTTCTTACAAAGGCATTCAAAATTGACAAAAATGTGATTAAATATCTTCAATCACAGTTCTAGGAAGAGAAAAAATTAATGGCGCCATTTATAGTTATAATCAAAGCATATATACTTATTTGGGGCTTCTGATGTAATAAAGTGCATGTTTGCTCTACAATCTTTATATTAAGAATAAATGGTGATATAGATTTATGTAATTGCTTCTTAATTGTTTGTCAGTGTACATATATAAATTGTATTGGTGAAAAATACATTTATGGATTGCTGTTGTTGAGAACTATAAATCATTATTAGGTTCTATCAAAAGCAATTAACAAGCACAAAGAAATAAAGATACATAAGATTTATAAAGGTTCATCTCAATTTGAGACTACGTCCTCTTTTGTTGCAGAAGTAATTCAGTATGATGTAAAGAAATTTATGAGTGAAAATCGCACTTGTCTGACTTCTCTTTCTCTTTTATGATGGTTATCGAAAGTGTAATGACATCTTCCTATTTATAACACGAATAAGAGAAAATCAAAATTTACAAGAATTCAAAGTCACAATAATTAGACTCCAAAACTTAATAATTATCATGTTGTAATATTTGGAATTTAGTTAATAGTTGTGAGCTAACTTAGAATAAATTGAAGGTTGCTGTGATAATTAGAAATTAATTTGTATGGTAATATTTTATTGGCCAAAAGTTGAATATTTTCGAGCTCTTTTTCTTATTTTAAATGAAAATTTGACATAAATGACAACAAATCGGACATTTACAATTTTTATCTTTTTTTTATTCTTTTACTCTAGTGTCAGTTCTTAAGGGCTCCTTAATTAATATACGAATGTCAACTTTCTGAATTGATTTGAATATGACGCTAACACAAATATTTTACACAATGGTTGAGTATTCAATGCTCAACTTGAATAAGAGGACGGAAATTGATGAGAACCACATAGCAACGAACATCAAACAACTCACAACGAGATTGAAGATCCCAAAAAATCTCAAAAGATAATTCCGATTTTGAGTTTGAATCAAGAATTAAATTAATCAAGCAACCAATCAAAAACGGTGTTTGAAAGACCTCTTAATTACACAATATATTGATCCGCACTCGGTATTGAACGCCACAAGAATCATCTTGATAAGTTCAAATTATTCTTAGAAGAACGAAGTTGAAAAGCACAATAGTCTCTCGAATATATCTTAATAATAATTTGTCAAAATGTTTTTTTACAATGAATAATAAGTAAAGTATTTATATGAAAACCCTAAAATCTAGTTAAAATCGAAAATAACTCTAGATATTACAAAAGATGCTAAAAATATTGTATTTTAGTCAAACTAGGAATCTCTAAAAAAATTGAAATTTTTCCTTCAACTTGTTCTCGGCATGTTTTTGTGCGACCGCAAACCTAAAAGTACCATGCGCTCGTGTGACCTTGTCCAAAATTTCGTGATGATTCCAAATTGTATTCATGGATGAAAATTCGACAACCGAGCTGAAAGTTATGCCCATTTTCATCCAAGCTGCTCGTTTGCTTCTTGAACCGAGTTGATCCATTTGATTTCTTCTTCCGAACCTAACATGAAACTTGTACTTTGACATGTTTTCTTCAACCCCATGTGCCCCGTTTCTCGTATATGCATTTGTATGGCTTTTATTAACCACTTGAAGACTCGAACTCATCGTTAACCACTCTCTGTTAATCATCAAATTCCATGTAACTTTCTAGCCATCTCGGATCATATCATACTCTCCCTCGTCAAAAGGATTCGTCCTCGAATCCGTACCTTCAATGCTCAGATTATAGTCCTTGTTTCCAATCATAGCAAGAACGTGAAATGGTCCATCTCCTCTAAGATGCAATTTGGACCTCTTTTGAATTCGTACCCGGCCTAGACGTTTGTGTGACACAGTGCTCCTCCATGTCTTACTCGGCCTAGATGTTTGTAACAATGGCACTGCCAATGGACTCATCTCTCTCATCACTTCACCTTGATAATTCAACCACTACATATACATTCCTTCCAATGTCTTTGAAACTCCTTTGTCACCTCGGGAATCACAAAGTCAACCTCCAGTATTAGAGAGATATCCAAGCTGATGTAGGGCATGTTAATTTCATTCACAAGTTGATGCTCAATGCCTGGATTAAGTCCCAATAGACTCGCTTTCATGGACGCCAATATGTTTAGAAAACAGAAATAGCCAAACTAGGAAGGGAATTGTTAGTTCTCACGGAAGCTCTCTTAACTTCACTTTCATTTTCTTGCAAACTCAATTCTAACTTTTCTTCCTTCTCTCCCTCTTGTTGCTCTTCTTTATCTTTTGTTTGTTCTCCACTCTCATTTTTACTTTCTATTTCTTTTATCTCATGTGGCCCCTCTATTTTTTCATCACATTTAGCCACCTCACTATTTTTCTCTCTTTTTTGTCACTTGCTCCTTGGTATGATCATTTTGAGAATTAATCATGTCGCGAATTTTCGAAAATTCTAGTTTATAATTCAAACTAGTTAGTTTACTGGGAATATTACTAACATACTTATCAATAGGTATTTTATCCCCCATTGACTTCTCAACTCCATCACACCTTCTAGGATCCTCTCGAAACCATATTTCACGCATATTACTCATATACCCGAAATAGTGACTAGGTGCATATCGTTTCCTCATAATAGCTCTCAACTCATTCCAAGTTCCAAAAGGTCTCTCATAATTCCTCTGTCTAGAAGTTGTCAAATGATCCCACCAAATAATGGCATAATTTACAAATCATTTCCACATTTTTGTATGTTTAATTGACTAAATTTTCCATGAAATTGGTTTTCCACATTTTCTTGATTTTTGAGGAAAAGTTTTTCCCATGGGTTTGGTGGGAAAATCTTTTCCAGACATTTTTTTTTTTTTTTTGCAATGAAAATAAATTATATCCCCAATTATAATAAAAATTATCTATTTAATAGACAATTTTCATGAAAAATAAAGTTAAACGAACACCAAAATATCCAAATTTTCAATATTTTCAGGCGAAAATTATACCAATCAAACACAATTAATTGACAATTCACACTAAAACAAGTTCTAGGTAATTCAATTCCCTAAAATTCATTTTCTTTCTACCCAATTCCATTCTTCCAATCAAACGGACCCTTAAATTTTTAACATGGAATGTATACTTTTTTTTCTTTTTTTTTTCTTTTTTTTTCTTTTTGCGGTACTTCCAAGATTTTATTAATATGTATACTTAAACTATTGGATATAGATGTTCGTGAGTAAGAATGGTCATACCCTATTATATGGGTATATATTTTAGACGGTGTTTGGTGGGGATTAAAATTAGATTTTTAGTAGATTGTGATATAAGTTTTTGAACTGTGTGGTTGAAAAGTTATAGAAACCATGAAAGATGTGGTTGATATTGATTATTTGACTTTGATTTAGATTAAAATCTGATTTTAATGTGTACCAAACAGGGCCACGTATTCATATCAAACATTATCGGTATAGATACCAAAACCATAACTGCTTAGGGCCACATTAAGTTATTTGTATTGTGATGATTTCCTAGATATTATTTTTGAGAAGAAAGCATGAGTTTTATTCGTGTTAATCTTTCCGTCTGTCATTTTACATCAGTTTATATTTAATTAAATCTAATCGTAAAAATATAAAATGAAACAACAAAAATAAATATTTTTTTGAGGTTCAAATCCTATATTTATAAAGTATAATTAGGTTGCGTGAATACAATTTGTCATTCACAAACAGTATTTAATTTACAAAAATATTTCTTGAACCCGAGGTTTTAGATATACGGCTGAAATATACTACTAATATTTTGATTTTAAGTTAGATTCCACATGAATGTGACGTCTCAATTTCGAGTGCACAACTCATGTGACATGTATCATTCAGTTTCTAATTCTTTCAAATCGTACCTACACATGAGAAAAGTTACACATTTTCGATGATTCCAAATTTCAAATGTCGATTCCTAATCTCATCAACGGCACTGATGCGAATAGATTTTATGAGCTGTCGAATATAGCGATCTATGATATTGCACTAACGAGTTTCCTTCCTGAAAGGGAGAACACCAATTAAGTTGTGTAAAAGTGAGGTTTGCATGGACTTTTTGGGATTGATACTTTAACAATTGGTTGCTGCAAGTTCGGAGAATAAAATAGACTAGTTTAAAGAACTATAAAGCTTTTTGGCTCATCAAAACTTCGATTATGTCCAGATATAATGTTAGTTTCGAACTATTCATTCATCGAAAATGACTTCAATTAAATGAAGGAAGTTTTTATGTTATCTATTACTTTGAAAGTTTTGCAAGCATCGTAAAGAAACTGACATGCTTTCATATGTGGAATGCAGTGATCATAGAATTTTGCAATTGAATTTCTTCAATGGAGAGGACATCACTATAACGTTTCCAGTGATTTTATCGGGTAGTCACTAAAGGATTTTTTGTTTGCTGCAAATTCGGAGATTTGATTTAGCAAAACAAAACAAGCTAAACAAACGTACTAAAGTTCACCATTACAAACCATGATGCTTCAATTTTGTCCATAAACAAAGTTCCATCGCCTAATTTGTTACAAAAACTATTGACAACCACTACAAAAAAAAAAAAAAAAACCGATTTCGCGACAAACAAATGTTGTCGCAAAAATTGAGTTTTTGTTGCAAAAGTAATTTAGTGACAACAATACGTTTGTTGCGGGTATTGTCGCTCTATATGAGTCACAGAATGTGTTTTGCGGCGACTTTCGTACATTCGTCGCAGTAACAAAATCTCGACACTATTTGTTTGACGCAAAAAATACGAAATGACAACACAATATCTGTAGCCATAATGTCGTCGTAGTGTATATATGTCGCAAAAAATTTAAAGGGCGACAAGTGTGTTTGTCGCAACTAATGTTCCAATAAAATTTTTACGACAAATATGTTCATTTCGAATGTTAAGTTACTGAACATATTTTGCGACAACTTTCGACCATTCATTGCAGTAACAAAATCGCGACACTATTTGTTTGACACGAAAAATATGAAATGGCAACACAATATTTGTAGCCATAAAGTCGTCGCGATGTATATATGTCGCGAAAAAATTAAAGGGCGACAAGTGTGTTTGTTTCGATTGTTGAGTCACCGAACGTATTTTGCGACAACTTTCGACTATTCATCGCAGTAACAAAATTGCGACACTATTTATTTGACGCGAAAAATATGAAATGGCAACACAATATATGTAGCCATAATGTCGTCGTAATGTATATATGTGCGAAAAATTTAAGGGGTGACAAGTGTGTTTGTCGCAACTAATGTTCCAATAAAGTTTTTACGACAAATATGTTCGTTTCGAATGTTAAGTTGCCGAACGTATTTTGCGACAACTTTCGACCATTCATTGCAGTAACAAAATCGCGACACTATTTGTTTGACGCGAAAAATACGAAATGGCAACACAATATCTATAGTCATAATGTCGTCGCAATGTATATATGTCGCAAAAAATTTAAAGGGCGGGAAGTGTGTTTGTCACAACTAATGTTCCAATAAAGTTTTTACAACAAATATATTTGTTTCGAATGTTGAGTCGCTGAACGTATTTTGTGACAACTTTCGACCATTTATCGTAGTAACAAAATCGCAACACTATTTGTTTGATGCGAAAAATATGATATGGCAACACAATATCTGTAGTCATAATCTCGTCGCAATGTATATATGTCGCGATTAATATAAGGGTGACAAGTGTGTTTGTCTCAACTAATGTTTCAATAAAGTTTTTACGACAAATATGTTTGTTTCGAATGTTGAGTCGCTGAACGTATTTTGTGATAACTTTCAACCATTCATCGCATTAACAACATAGCAACACTATTTATTTGCCGCAGAAATTATGAATTAACAACACGACAATGTCATCGTAATGAATATTTGTAGTAAAATTAATTATGTGACAAGTGGTGTTTGCATTTAAAATTATTTCGTAACACAAACAATCTATCGTGCCATCATTTGTGCAACGAGTATAGCTGTTGCCTAATTTATTTCGTGATTATTTATATATGTCGCCTATTTTATTTTACAACATATAAAATTACTACGCAAAGTATTTTGTGACAATAAACATTTATTTTTGTGTCAAGCTTTGCTCGTAGTTAAATTTATTCCGCAACACAGTGTTTATCGATTCACGATGTACAATTATCGCCTAATTGATTCAATTTAAACACATAATTTTGAACAAATAATTTTATTTTAAACACATAATTTTAGACACATGTGTCGGAGAATCTATTTTAAACACATAATTTTCGATTTATTTCGTCGCACTAGAATCATTACTGTGGTGCACATTTATTTGAAAATGTAACTTACTTTATTAGAAATAACTCGCAACTTTATGAAATGAATGCTTCAACGTACAATTATTTAAAAAATTATTTTTTTAAAATATCATATTACTGTCAATGAAATAAATATAAATCAATTTATGACGGAGCAGTAAGTCGTAGTTAAGATTATTGAGAAAATCTAAATGGGCATTTGTGAAAAATTATTACACATTGAATGCAGTCTTAAACTGATCACATGGGACATTTTCGCACTCCGGATAAGATTTTACTACAATAGTCTCATAATAAGTACCTGGAACCCCCTAATGTAGGGAAAACAAATAAATTATTAACAAATTGTTACCAAAAAACTAGGCAAGTCTTTTTAGAATAACAAAAATATCATCTACCTGGTATGCAATCTGGACCTTTGAACCATCTTTTAAGATTGAGTGCAGACACGGGTTCTGTATTTGAAGCATATTAAGTCATAAAAAATGCGCACATAGGCAAAAAAGTAAGATGGATTAAATCACTATTGTTAAGAAATCTTGGAGTTAGCAAATTCTTATGGTATCCCTGGTACGTGAACACAGTAGGTGCATATTAATATTTATTAGAGAAAAACCTGGGGAAGTCATTAACTACAAAAAAACTGGTTTCTACTTAGTAAAAGAAAAGATCTTGTTTACATTTTAGAAAAATGACAAGTTTACACAATCTTCATGACCAAATATGTCACAAATGCATGTACATGAATGAAATGAAAACTAGAAGCTAAGGTCAAGAAAATATCTTAATTTTGATGACCATCCTGGCGGGTCCATAAAATGATTATCTGTCACTTTCTTTTTAGCGTAGAAAGACTCCCAACTACGGAGAATCACCATGAGTAGAAAATGGAAATCATAAGCAACCCGAAAATTCCTCAGAACTCCTTCCAAATACTAACAACTAAAGACCATCCAGACAGATAAAAATCACCTAAGAAATGTCTCAATCATTAGCTAAGCAAGATTCCTACTACTTACCAATAAACATTACAAAGATAATCACAGATCAATCATAGCCATCACCAACTAATTAATGACTATCACGGATCAAATCTAAGGCTAAATTTTGTACAGTTCACAATCCAAAATTTAACACAATCTACAATCTGCAATTCAATTTTATAAAAAACAAAATGGAAACTTGCATTGAATACACAGCAAATAAAACGAATATCTTAATAATACGGAAAATGTCCCACTAATTACATAATTCTAAACAATTAATTGTTCGGTTGATCCAAAGTAAGACTAAGCTTTATAAAAGTTGCAATTTAAAACCAACTGCTTCTAGAGCTCAAATCTTTCAATTGCAATCTAAGACAACATAAAAAGGAAAAAGAAAACTCACTACACAACTTGAAAAGTAGAAAATAGAACTATAAATATGGAAGAAATAACAAAAACCTCACGGGACACCCAAACTCCACAATAATATTTGAGTAATTGTTATAGTACAAGATCAACAATCAACACAATAAGCAATCAAATATATCTCACTAGTCAGTTGCTCTAACCTTAAATGTCAATGAAGAAATCTTATCAACTCTCGATAGATGCGTCGTCAGTACTCGAATCTACATAGGAAAGGAAAAATGTAGATAGTCATTATAAAATATAATAGAAAAACATTATGCAAAAAAAGAGCATGATTCATCATATTTACCAATATCACTATCAGCATTATCATCTTCACCAACTAGAGATTTCTCATTTTCACTATAATATTCATTCAATGTATCATCTTCCTCTTCCGAATTATCATATATAACATTATTCATATTTTTATTTAGTGCTTCATTTTCAATAATATCTGGATCAACATCTCCTCTATGACATACTTGAGTATCAAGATCTTCCTATTGTATTGCCAAGACAATATCTGATGATTCATTTTCTTGAAATATTACTTGCTCACTAACCTCATCTTTTTTTTTCAGAAATGTCCCATATGCCTCTATGTTGTACCTTTTCCACTACCTTCCATTGTGGACCCAACACTAGATCATCCATATAAAATACCTGTTGTGCTTGGATGCCAAGTATGTAGGAATCAACCATGTACCATTTGCGATTCACATTGATAGAAGTAAGATGGTAATCCACAACTGTTCTTTTTTGTTTTGGATTATTATCATACCAATTACACTGGAACAAAGTGACGCGGTAGTCAAAAATGTATACCAACTCAATAACATCACATAGTATACCAAAAAAATTGATGTTCTCATCTTCCGACACCATAACTCCACTATTTTGTGTTGTACGACAATCATCTCGATCTTTAACAAGGAATCGTACCCCATTAGCAATACAACCCGAATAGGAAAATATTCTAAAATCCGGTTTACATGCTAATGCATACAATTCTTTGCTCACAACTGAATCTTTCGGCATGGACAACGAACCTTGTTGTTCTCATCCAGACATTATTTTACTACCTCCATAAATGAATTGATACCATCTAGATATTCTTCTCTTAATCTATTATGAAGCCGCATCCAACTCATATCCATCATGTATATCACTTTATTCACATAGACCAGCAACTACACATAGCATGAATAAAATCAGCAACTACACATAAGCACAAAGAAAATCAACAACTACACATAAGCATGAAGAAAATCAATTGTGAGCAAAGAACCTTTCTAACATACAAATTGCACCTTTAACTTCACAAACTTTACCATTATAAGAAGGAACAAGTATGAATTAGATGTATATCAAACATCGTGAAGATTCGTGCAACTGAACGAAACTTTACCGGAAATAAACCTTAGCTTCCTGGTGTTGGAAATATTGAACAAAGAGAAGTGAAACAACTGATTTTAGTGAAACAACATGAGCTCAATTATAGAAGATGACAATATTGTTCATACAGCACAATTAGTTTTGTGAGTGAATGTAATTTCTTAATAAGAAAAACTATATGTTATAACACTGATAGGTAGATTACTAATGGTAAAGAGACAAAAGTATAACAGTAAAACTAAGTGCACATATCTTGGACTGTAACTACCGAGGTGCTCTTCACAATCCGAAAATGCTTGTGACAGTAAAAGCTTACCAATGTATTTGGAGTAAATCAATGTAATCCGTATGGAGACGTTTAAGACTTTTCTCTACACTTTCCCGTATATTAGCAACATCAACTCGCACAACCTTCACATCATCTCGCGAGTATGATGTTTGCTCTGAGTAACCAGCAACTTTCGTGGCCAAAATAACCTTGTCGGAGAAAAGTTTGCAGAAGATTTAGTAGCCATTTGAATTAGGAAATGAACTTACAAATGAAGAACGCGACGAGAGTAGATATAAATTGAAGTTACGATAACCTGAATAATGAGCTTACTCATCATACAGTAAAATCTATTAGAACCATCGTAAAACATACCCCTGTTTAGTTCAAATGGGTTCAAACCGTGTGGCATCATGTTCATTACTAGCTCAAAAATTTCTTCAACAATAAAATGAATCTCACACACAACTGATGCAGATTTTCATATATTGTATTCCATTTCTGGGTCACTTGCACAAATCTTTACTGTTCAACTTTCAGCCTCTCAAAATGCCTTTGAAGCTCAGCTGGAATCTGTTCTGAAATTCAGACACGATTCTGTTCTAGAATTTTCATATGGTAGTGAAATCGAATCTGTTCTGGAATTCTCATATGGTAGTGAAATCGAATTTGTTCTGGAATTGAGAAAGCGTTTGGAATTGAGAATGGCCGTTGGGTTTCCACTGAAATGAGAGAGAATGGTCGTTGGGTTTCCACTGAATTGGGAATGGCATTTGGAATGTCTAGTTCCACTAAGAATGTAAAATTCGGTTTGAAACATTGTAATATCCAGATCAAAAGCCTAAAACAAGGTAACAACAATATTTTTAAAACAAGGTAACAAAAATATTTTTAAAACAAAGTAACAAAAAAAAATTAAAACAAAGTAACCAAAATATTTTTACCCCTTGCATGAATTTACACTAAAGATAATTTACTACGGTAAACGCCTTTTGAATTGTCTCATGTAACTAGCAGTGGACGAGGCAACATGAGGAGGGATACTTCTTGGAGATCCCTAATTTAATCTGAAAACTACAAATTCAATTGAAATTCAACCTTATAGATCAATATTAACTCCAATCCTGGGTTATTTTTCCTAACGGTTGGTCGTGTCTTGCCAAGTGTTAAGCAATCCACAAGTTATTCACTGATAATGTTATGGGGGTCGATGGTCGGGCAATAATATCCAAATTAGTAAGACAACCAATGTAACAATTCTTAGCATAGTGAGAAACGACGAATTGTCAATCTAATGTTTGCCTTTGATTCCTATAAATTCACTATATCGGTATCTTTTTACTAGGTTTGGGAGTATGTTGGAGAATAGAGAGTGTAATTGAAATGCACTTGTAACAAATAATTGAACCTAAGAAAACAAACGTTTTTCTTATTTCATGAACAATCCTACAATACCTTTTAGGCTCTTCAATGCGAACACAATTGATAACCTACTGGGTCAGCAGTTCGTTAATGGGTTGGACAACAAAGTAGAATAAATAAATAGTGAAAATAATGAACTAAGAAACTTTAAGTAATGTTTTGACTAGCAAACGACTTCAAACGTTTTAAATCCATCATTCAGAATTGTTGCTAGCTTTCCGGAATGGGGTTATGGGCCCAAAATGGACACCGTATGCAAAAGTTACGCTATTTTCTCTGAACGCCAACCACCCGAGCGTTCCAAATATGCAAACACATGATCTTTAATAGTAACCTTGACGTAGAACGGAAGTATAAGATTTACCGGCATAGAACGAAAATTGGAATCCACCAACAAGAATAATTTTATTTCAAAATAGAATGATGTTAATTCAATGATTAAGAGCCTTAAACAGACTCTCGAAACCCTAACTTAAGCAAAAAGACGAAAATCGACATCCAATAAAATAAAATAATTAAAACGCAAAAATAGAAAAATTCGAAAAACTTTGATTGACCGCCGACCGAACTTTAACTGCGATTTTGAGGTTGAAAACGACCTCAACCGGGTTCGCCCGGTTGCCACAGCATGGGGCTCCACTTCCCGTTTCTGAAAACATATTATAATATAAATTCTGGCGTTCGAGCTGAAAGTTATGCCCGTTTGAAGTTAGCACCTGTTTTCTTGCCCCTTTTTCCCATTTTCTTGTCCAATTCTTCTTCAAACTCTAACGCCAATCGTCCTGCATCAAACCTGATCAAGTATATTTCACTATATGAATAACAAAAATTAATAATGTTTTTGAATTATAAAATAAAATTTTTATAAAATAAAATAGAAGTCTTATATTATTATATACTCCAACTCAAAAAAAAAATGGGATTGTTATAAGTTTATTTTCCCTCCTCTAAAGTGGAAACCAAAAATGTTTTTCCTTTTAAATAAATCCATAAAAGAATGGTATACCAATAGTTTTAAACCTTTTTATCTTTTTAAATAAATCCAGAAAAGAAGGCAGCTACACCAATCGTTAATCAATCAGGAAGGAAAATTTATGTTTCCCTCCTTATTTTCATCATCTCTATCTATAAGTAATCAAGTGTTGCTCATTTTTTTCTTGCACGTTTTCAGCTTCTTTCATTTTGTAAGTTCTCGAGACTAATGATTCGGTTTTATATTTTGTATTTTCGGTTTCTTCTTGATCTATTTTATTTTCGGTTTCTTCATCTAATTTATTTTCATTTCTTGGTTTCATGTTGATTCGTTTGGAAATTCTCTTGGTCGTTAATCAAAGGTCGTTGATACAAAAATTCACGATCCAAGTAGGTGAACAGATCAGTTTTCCCACCTCATGTTTATGAAGTTTTGTTGAATATGATTGATGATAAGAAGAATAAAACATTCGAGAATCACCATGAGTAGAAAATGGAAATCATAATATGTTGTTAGTTTTTTTTTTTTTTTTTAAACCTGATCAGCATTTAAGGGCCTGTTGCTCATAAAAAATGAGACTCCTTCCACGTAAGACAGAGCTTGAAAATCTGGTCACTTTTCCTCATTGTGAAAGTGCCGAAATACAGGTTGTTAGCTACTTGTTAACTGGGCCTGATTCTTTGATCTTCCCAGGCCTTGAGCTGTAAACAACAGGGCTTCGAAGAGCTCGAAATATGTGGCAACTCTCTTCAAGAGTGCTCAGAAAATAATGATAAAACATAAACATATGGGAGTTTGCAGCTTTTTGGAATAAGTTTTTCTTAGCCCTTAATAGGAGTAATAATATCCAAAGTATAATTTCAGTATAAATCCAGCCTCGTTCTTACTAATTATTTCCAAAGTATTGATATATATGTTAGGTTGGGTAGCACCTGAATATTTGGGAGGTTGTATGTCGGAAGTAAAATTTTGAACTTTGTAGCTTTGATTTCCTGAGTAATTTTGTAGTTTTGAAAGGAGTAAATTTTGTTATGTTCCGGTGAATATTTCGTTTTTGTTTTCTTCTTATTACATTGGCAGAAAACATAGCATACTTTGGATTTTTACTAAGTCTGAATACTTAAACATTGTTAAACAATGGTCCAAATCCTTTTTTTCCTTGATAGATAATGGCTTCTCGAACAAGAATTGGCAGGAAAAATAGAATGCGTAGTACATTATACTTCAGACGTTTCCTTGTCAAAGGCATCTTGCAAGGGTCCGTTGTCTCACACAAGTAATGTCTAAGTTCCTACTCCATTAACTCAACCTCTTCAGGTTCCTGCCCCATTATCTCGGCCTCAGCCTCAACTTAATGCATCACAAGCAACCACATTGACCCATGAGACCATTCTCAATTCCAACGGCAATCATTTATCTTAATGTTTATGATATAAAATCATCCTAACGTATACATTTAATCGATAGAATCTCATTTTTTGTTTATACATTCAATTGATATAAAATCATCCTAATGTCTATAGATTCCCATTCTTTGAAGAGGACGGGGCGTGGTCTTACAAAAGGCAAGGGCACTGATGATATCGTCAGTGCAACTGGAAAAATATCATTGGAGATTTCTAAAACAATGGGAAAAGCTATTGGAAATCAGCAAGCACATTTAGCTAGTGAGTGTGGCTATGTCGTTCGATCATTTACTCCACTCCGTTACAAAAGATGGATCAACATACCCAATGAAGAGAAAAATAAATTATATGATCGAGTTTTTGTATGTCATAAACACATTAATGTTTTACAAAATTTTGTTGAATAGTTATTAGTTTCCCAAAGTTCAAGCTTGATTTGACAGTTGAGCATGTCCATAAATGTGTGAATGATACTTTAGCGAGAAGATATCGTGATTATAGATGTAGACTGAAAGAGAAATATTTCAATGAAAAACATTGGATGGGGCAATAAAGAATTGCCTACCTTTTGTAACTCAAGTTGATTGGGAATGGCTATGTCAATATTGGTCTATCCCTGAATTTCAGGTAATTTTTTTTTTAAAAAAAAAAATTTACACTTGCAAATATGAATAATCACATAATTTATACGCCATGTTAAAATAATTAATATAATGAAAAATAATAAATTATAATAAGGAGTTAATTATTTATTTCCTATATGAATTAAATGCACGCACTATCTACGCGTAATGTAGCAAGCCACAACTACATTAAATAGAATCATCGTGGCGGATCAAAATCATTTGTTGCACGTCTTGAAGAAAATGTAATATTTTCTTTTGAATTTATAAATAAAAATATATTTATGTAACACGATACATATTACTTCAAACAGAGATCAATAACTAAAGACAACGCACAAGGAGAAATACTTTATTATGAGACTCATTATAATGAGAAGAAAGGCTAGGTAAACGATGAAGCGCGAACAAGATATGTAAGTATATTAACAATTTATTCATCGTTATTGAGATTTTATATGTATTCAGTTATTAACATATATCTCTTCTTCTCTCTCTTTGCTTATATATAGGAAATGATGCTTCAAATTAAAGAGCAACATGTTCCAGACGGATCTGATGCCTCCACTGAACTTGAGATTATGCAGCAAGTTTTAGGAAAATCTAGAGGTTACATTAGAGGACTTGGACATGGTCCAAAACCTACCTCAAACCACTATGTTCATTTGCCATCGGTTGATACTGAATCAATAGCCCTTCGAGAGCAAATACAAAAGCAGGAGCAAGAATTATTGGATATGCATGCTAAGCTTTCTCAATTTGAGACACTACTGCATAAGTTCGTATCGAGTCAAGTTGGCACGTCTCCACAACAATCTGAACCAGCATCAATAGTTTAGCATGTCATGGCCTATTGATAATATATGAATTATGATTTATTTAATTATATGCTTTAATTGTGAGACAACTATTTTCCTTTATGGATTGGTTTGACCGAGTAGTCATTTTTTGTATGTTATTATGTGATGGAAAGTTTAATCGTATAATGAATTGTTCTTAAATTTTTTGGGAGTAAACTTTTTTTAAAGATATTTTACTACTTTTTTTTTTGCGACATTCTTTATTATTTGTTGCAACTTCTCACATTTCACGACAACTTTTTATGTCACCTTATATATTTTTTGGTACTTATTTTTTTCATGACAAGAATTAATAGAAATACAGATCAAAAAATCGACAGAAATTACGCACAGAAAGTTCATATTTGACTGACCGGATTTCCTCTTACCATATTTGAGCTTATTACACTAAAATCTGGTATGAACCTAAACTTACCGTATTTGAGCTTATTACTCTTTCAATCCAGTATGAACTTGAACTTACCATATTTGGGCTTATTACTCTGAAATCCGGTATGAACTTGAACTTTTCGTATATGGTTCTTACCGAATTCGATCACTTACCATATATTGGCTATGAACCATGAAATACGGTATGAACAAGAAAATGCCCAGAAAACCAAACCAACAAGAATCAACAATGAGATGTGATTTTATAGAGAAAGAAAACTTATTCCTCAGCATTTATTTCATACAAGCCTTTCATTCATTACATCATGAATTAATACAAAGATTTTACAGATTGTTTTTCTCTCCAATCTGTACTTTCTACTTACAAAACTCACTCACACAAATTCTGATTTCAATTCTCTCAAGAGTTCTCTACATTCATACCTAAACTAGGTATTTATGCACACAAAAGAGTACAATTTCAGGTATTAACTACCTAACAAAACTAAGGCTCCACTTGGTTGAAGATTCCACCAAAAATTTGTTGCAAAGCCAGTAGAAGTAAAGCTCCAACTTCAACTATTTTTTTGATTGTTTGAGGTTTCTAGATTCTTTTTAAGATATCAAACTTTACAAGTACAAAAAGATTAGACATGACTCGTAGATCAGATTGAAGATGAAGCCAATGAAACAACAATCACGGCACCATTTGGTGCTTAAAAACCTTCCCATTAAAAGCAAAATGAAACTATTTTGGCGTCTTGCTTCCCTCATATTTTTGGCGACATTCTTTATTATTTGTCGCAACTTCTTACATTTCACGACAACGTTTTATGTCGCCTTCTATTTTTTGGTACTTATTTTTTTCATCACAATATTCGTGACACACTCTAAAAATGTGTCTCGTTAAGTCACTTATTGCGACAACGTTTTGTATCTCGCGAAAAATCTTATCGTGAAGTCACGATTAGAATTTTTAGCAACAAATATTTATTATCGCAAAAATTAGACCCTATTGCATTACAAGCATTTTGTTGCAAGAAATAAATATTTGTCGCCAAAAGTTTCCCACCAAAAATATTTTGGCTTCCCTCATATTTTTGGCGACATTCTTTATTATTTGTCGCAACTTCTCACATTTTACCACAACTTTTTATGTCACCAAACATTTTTTGGTACTTATTTTTCTCATCACAAACTCCGCAACAAACTCAAAAAATGTGTCGCGATAAATCACTTATTGTAACAACTTTTAATATGTCATGAAAAATCTTATCGCAAAATCACGATTACATTTTTTAGCAACAAATATTTTTTATCGTGAAAAGTAGACCCTATTACATCATATTATATCACTTATCCCTCATATTTTTGGCGACATTCTTTATTATTTGTCGCAACTTCTCACATTTCACGACAATTTTTTATCTCACCAAACGTTTTTCGGTACTTATTTTTCTCATCACAAACTTCGCGACAAACTAAAAAAATGTGTTGCGTTAAATCACTTATTGCAACAACTTTTTGTATGTTGCGAAAAATCTTATCGTCAAATCACAATTCGAATTTTTAGCAACAAATATTTTTTATCGCGAAAAGTGGACCCTATTGCATCACAAGCATTTTGTTGCAAAAAATAAAGGTTTGTCGCCCTAAGTTTCCCACCAAAAATATTTTGACACCTTGCTTCCCTCATATTTTCGGCGAAACTTCTCACATTTCACGACAACTTTTTATGTCGTCAAAGGTTTTTGGTACTTATTGCAACAACTTTTTGTATGTTGCGAAAAATCTTATCGTGAAATCACAATTATAATTTTTAGCAACAAATATTTTATATCACGAAAAGTTGACCTTATTGCATCACAAGCATTTCGTTGCAAGAAATAAAGGTTTATCGCCATAAGTTTCTCACCAAAAATATTTTGGCTTTGGTGATAATCATTATTATTTGTAGCAACTTCTCACATTTCACGACAACTTTTTATGTCGCCAAAGGTTTTTTGGTACTTATTTTTCTCATCACAAACTTCGCGACAAACTAAAAAAATGTGCCACATTAAGTCACTTATTGCAACAACTTTTTGTATATTGCGAAAAATCTTATCGCGAAATCACAATTCGAATTTTTAGCAACAAATATTTTTTATCGTGAAAAGTAGACCCTATTGCATAACAAACATTTTGTTGCAAGAAATAAAGGTTTGTCGCCCTAAGTTTCCCACCAAAAATATTTTGACGCCTTGCTTCCCTCATATTTTTTGCGACATTCTTTATTATTTGTCGCAACTTCTCACATTTCACAACAACTTTTTATGTCGCCAAAGGTTTTTTTGGTACTTATTTGCGACAAACTCAAAAAATGTGTCGCGTTAGGTCAATTATTGCAAACTTTTTGTATGTCGTGAAAAATCTTGTCGCGAAATCACAGTTTTGTTGTAGTGAACTTTAAAATAAAATGGACGTATATAAATCTCAGTCTTTTTCTAGTAACAACTCCTTGATAGCAATGCAATGTTCTGAAAAAAAACAGGCAGTTTAATATTGGACTATTGCTACAATTTTCGACGACACTATTAGTGAGTCTTGTTCAGCAAAAGTGCAAGATGAAGAATACTACAATTGGAGGCTAGAGTGCATTTTGTGGCACGAATACTACAATTGAGACTATGATTACCCAAATTATTGAAAAAAACAAGGAAATAAAAAATCATATTTCCAAACTAACTAGTGCCTTAGCAATAGTGGAACGTGGGAAATTCTCGGCTCAAACTCAACCAAATCCCAAAGGGCAGCACACAGCACAAATCTCAAGATCTAATGAAAACAATATTAGGGAAGTAAATGTCATAACCACTAGATCAGGAAAAGTCATAGAACCAATTCCCAAACCTAGGAAAACTGAAAAAGGTCTAGTGAGCCCGAAGAGAGTGACTCTAATGAGGAGGTAGTGACAAATCCAGTGAGAGTACCTTTCCCACAAGTTCTTAAATCTACCTCAAAATATGCTGGTCAACATAGTGAGATATTAGAACATCTAAAGCAAGTAAAAATCAATTTACCTCTCTTGAATGTGATTTCTCATGTTCCTACCTATGCTAAAGTCCTTAAGGACTTGTGTACTGTGAAAAAGAAACATCATGTCAAGAAAATGACATTCTTGACTGATCAAGCAAGCGTTGTGATTACGCAAAGGATCCCGCCAAAGTATAAGGATCCCGGTTGTCCTACCGTATCTTGTGTCATCGAGGACCATGAGTTTGGACAAACCTTTCTTGATTTATAGGCTAGGTCATCTCATGCCTTACGCTATTTACTTATTGTTTGGTTTGGGTAAGATGAAGCCTACATCTGTAACTCTGCAATTAGCTGATAGGTCCACTATTAGACCTAGGGGAGTAGTTGAGGATGTCTTGGTTCAAATTGATAAATTTTATTACCCCGTTGATTTCTTGGTTTTGGATGTAAAAGCTGATGTTACTATTGATTCTAAAATTCATATTATTCTTGGTAGACCTTTCATTGCTACTCCTAATGCTTTGATTAATTGTAGGAACGGTCTTATGAAACTATCATTTGGGAATATGACTCTAGAAGTCAACATTTTCCATATCACTAAGCAGTTAGAGGAGGATGATGAGTGTCATCAAACCCACATGATTGATGCGCTCATTCAGGAGGTAGCTGATAATATATTTCTTGGACCGGCACATGAAATTCTACAACCGAATGGATTAGACATCGGCATCAATAAACATCTTGAGAGAGGAGACTAAGAGTCAGGTAATAGTTCTTATTTTACATTACCAGTTTCTAATGACAAGGCTTTACCTTTTGTGTTGCAGGCCCCACTCCTAACTTTAAGCTGTCCTCTAGTCGCCTCACGCATATATTTGAGGAAGGCATAGGAACATCACTGGTAAGTATGTCCAAGGGCTTCGTTCACTACAAAGAAAATTGAAACCACGCTTGCTGAATGCGGGCTAAATGAGGAAACGTTGGATCGAGCCAATGACAATAAACAAAGGCACTGTTTGGGAAGCAACCCAATGGGAGTTCATTCACTTCTTTTACGGTTTACTTTTGCATTTATATTCTAGTTATTTTTTTTCATTTTCTTTGTATTACCAGTCTATTGAGTACTTTCAGGCTTCCTATCATTCAAGTTTATGTTGATTCATTGCATTATTTTTGTGATATCTCTTCATTTGGCTTTCATGTTTATGCATTAAGGACAATGCAAAATTTTAGTTGGGTGGAGGATTTGTTGAATTTTTTTGAATTGTATGTGAATGTGAAAAACAAAACAAAAATTGTTTGAATCTCCAATTTGCTGCATGTTTATGCTCTTGAATGAAAACACATGCCCCTAGAAATTAATTTTGTTTGTGAAAACCTAGATGTCATGACACTAGCTGAATTCTTTTTGTGTACACAAGCCTTGTGTTAAGATGGTAGTTTAACACATGTGGTTAGAGGAGTCTCTTGCTGAAGTTTTTTTTGTGAGATACTTAGTGAGGATTAAGAGCCACAATATACTAAAAATGACAATAAGCGCTCATTGGTCTTGTGAATTGGAAACTCTTTTGAGAATAATACTATATGTTTTGTGGTAAGATGGTGGATTACTTGGAAAATGATGAAAGTCAATTTAGGACTAATATTTGAGCCTTTAACCTTTCTTTTCAATACCTCTAGTAGCCACTTTGAGTCATACAATTATATAGCATTTTCTTCATGCGCCTATATTATCTATACTTCTCTACATTGGAGTACTACCCATTTGTTCCATCTTTTTACTTCCATGTGTGTAGTAGGTATTGGATGTTTATTTGAAATGCGTGATAAGATACTTAACTGCTTGGAAGTTTTGAATCCTATACACCTCTTTTCATATAGCTCAACTTGAAATTCATTACAACCTTTTACATTGACTGTTTTGATCCCAAGTAGGATTGTGGAACGAATAGATAAATTCTCATTTGATGGTATGCCTATCATGATATCAATGTTTGCTTGATATTTGTTCATAAATATTTAAGCCTCCAGTTTTGAGCATTCATCTTTCTCAACTCCATATAGAGAAACACTGCATTAAACACTTTGATACCCGTGAGTTATAGAGCTGAACCTTCAGTGTGGGATATACTTGATGTTGCATGTATTAGAGTTGGCGGTAAGATGGCTATGGCTTGACACACACTCACACATTTGGCATGAGTCTTTGACGTCTTGATAATCTTAACATTGTTAATTTCACTTGTGATATAGACCAGTCATTTATTCATCTTACTCTGCATTCAATTGCTAGGGACTATCAATAAACAAGTTGGAGAGTGTGATAATAACACATTTGTTACATTTTTCATCCATTAATATTTGTGTTTCTATTATTATTTGATGCTTAAATGCACTAAATACGTCTATATCTTGGTTTAGGTTGCAAATGGGTGAAAATGATGGAAAATGGAAGAAATAATTGAAAATGATCAAAATGGAAGAAAGTGAAAGTTCAAGAACTGAAGAGCAAATACTCTAACCTTGTTTCCAACCTTGTGATGAAGATTAAAGAGTATTAGAGGTCAATTGGATGAAGAAATGAGTCAAATCGATGAAATATGGCCAAAACATTATCACATATCAACTTTCAAGTTGAAAAGGTTGCACTAGTTTTTAGCCTCATATTGAGACCGGTTTTTGGCATGGGAAATGATCGAATTGGAAGATGTTATCTGAAGAAACGTTGTAGCCCTTTGAAATAGATTTCCAACGCATCTTCAATCATCTCAATCGAATATCGATATTGGGAGATATAATCAAAATACTGAAAGTTGTTCAGTTATATATTAGGCGCCCACCCGACGCTGAATTTCAAATACAGAAAGCAATCTTTTTGCCTAGCCAGCCACCCCATTTTCTACTGGGCGCCCGCCCAGGCCAAATCAGGGAAAAATTTAAAGTTTCTTTCTATGACTCAAACACTTATGGTAACTTAATTTGGCACTATTTTTCAATCTTAAAAGACCTCAAAACGTTTAAGAATGTCTCATTCTTCATTATTCATCATCCTTCCATTGATTTTGGCTTAAGAAACTCATGAAGAACTAAAACCTTGGTGAAGCTAGGGATGAACTCTTTCGAAATTAGTGATTTCGAATCTATTATTCACGTATTTTAGTATTCTCATGTTGAACAACTCTAGAATTTATAGTTTCTTTCCACGAATTTGTAATGAGATTGATTTAAATTTTATTAAATTAATCATAGACTTAGTCACGCCTTTTCTATTGACGAATTGAAATATTTGTTGAATTATAATCTCATGAATGTTATTGGTGGATCGTTTACTACTTTATGCTCGATGTATAATGCCGCTCTTTTGATATTATTCCAATACAAGTATGCGTAATTGTGTTATATGGAAACTAAATTCTAGAGTTACAATTGAAATTAAATTGATTTAATGGTTTATTCTTCTCATCTTGAATTAATTTTGAAATTGATTTAGTATTTATTATATTGGTCATAGAATTATTCATGCTCTCTCTACGGATTGATTGAAATAATCATCTAGGTTTTAATCTCAATTGTTCAAGTTTATTGGTGTGATTCTCTACTGCTTTATACTTTAGTATATAGTCGATTTTAAATCTGATTTTGATAAACCAAGTGTGAATATTGCAATATGAAGATTGACCATTAGGATCACGTTAGAATTAAACTGGGTTTAAACGATATATATTCCGATTAGAGTGTTGGGATAAAAGCCTCTAATTGTGTTATAAAACTAGAATAATTGATGTGATTGATCCGATCCGATTGAGGGAATTTCGACGCTCCACCGCCTCAAATTATTGATTTTAATTTCACATTTCAAACATTAAATTTCACTACACATTGAAGAGAATAATTCATCCATTTTATCCTTTGAACATTTTTTCATCTCCCTGTGGATACGACACCCCAAAACTGCACTACAACTATTGTGTTATTCTTTGGGTGTAATCAAATTTTGGCGCCGTTGCCGGGGAGATGGTACAAAATACGCGAGGATCGACTGAAAATGATGACATCGTTCCTTTACTTTTGTTTTTAGTTAGTTTAATTTTCGTTATTGTATTTTTCTTATTTTCACTTTTTTTTTCTTGTGTTTCATGAGCAGGTATCGAGAAAAGCGAGGAAGATCTACCAACATACCTGATTTATCAAATGTAAGAGAAGAGTGGTATAAAGTGTTTATTTTATTATATATAATTGTGTATGGAAATTACACGTAGGGTATTTTTAAATATTCACTCTTACAAAATTTTACAGGTTAGTTCGGGTCGATTAGAACGGTGATGGGATGGTGCAACTGCCAAGAGGAATCGAAGAGATAAAACATTAAATTTATTTTTGGGCGTTACAGTTTAGTATCGGAGCAAAGGTTTTGCTTCCCTGTAGACTTTGTAGAAAAAATTAGATTTTTCTTTCCTTTTCTTTTGTTAAATAAATGATATTAATAATTATTTTAAATAATTAAATAATAGTTTTTAACGTTGCTTCAAATTATGATTGTACATGTTTGTATGTTTGGTTCTAGCCTTCGGGTGGTATTTTAAAATTTACCAATTAGAAAATTCAGAGGTCTCAAGTTCCATTTATTGTTGAGTGTTTTGATTTGCGTATTTGCAAGATTAACATGCTTTGTTAAAAAGATATAAAATGTCTAAGAAGAGCTTGGAATTTAAATGGTCCGCTTGTAATCCCCTTCCTCATTTGGAAGCCTTTGGTAGCGCGTTATTCAAATTAATGAAACGAAAAACAATAATTCAAATCTTTCCAAATTTAAGAATATTCTATTTTCAAGAAAATTCTATTTTGAGAAAATCCTATTTTTGGGCAAAAAAAAGAGGGGTGTTTTCATAAACTTTAGGAGCTTAAAGTCAATGTAAAGTTTTAAACATACAATATTATAAAAAAATCCTTGACACGTGGCGCTCACTGTTTAACACTCCAATCGATCCCATTGTATGAAATGAAATGTCGTTCTTTTATCATGATTATGAGATTTCTTGATTTATGTTATGATGTATTGTAATTATGTCAATGATCAAGTATTTTGAACTTGTCAAGTAGTTGAGCTAATTTCGAGGACGAAATTTTTTTAGGGAGGGAGATTATAACACTCCGAAAATTTTAGAATAAAATTTTATTTGTTTATTTTAGTATATTTTTAATATTTTGAAAAAAAAAATGAGGACTAAAATGAAAAAGGTTTAAAATTCCTATTTTATATGAGCCAAATAATTATGTATAGATAGAGTAATAAATGTTGATTTTGATAATGATAATCTTTTCGTGATTTAGACAGAGTTTGATTGCAATCTTAATTTTATAAAGTTTGAAAGTAATCATAATTTTATTATTTTAAATCAATTCTTATCCAATTTGATAAATACGATTTTCCATACTAATTGTACCATGACTCAACCACTATTGTTTTTACTATAAATAGTGTGCAATTGTATCACAATTCACCATCAAAGAATTTTACACGATAGCTTTCAGATAAAGCAACTGTAAATTGCTAGTATATGTTTTTCAAAAGTTCGTTTGATCAATCAATGTAAGATACTTTTGTGCAATTTGTTTGTTTCCTTATATTTTTATATTCAATAATTTAAGCATGAATTGTCATGGACCTTCGGGGTTCTTTTTAAGAGATATGAGATCCTTCGAGAATTTATAATGATTTAAGATGGGTGTGTCGCTTGGTCACTGATATACTCCGTAGAAGAAGAGTGGTATGAAGTGCTTATTTTATTGTATATAATTGTGTATGAAAATTGCACGAATCTTACTAGATATTTTTAAATACTCACTTTTACAATATTTTATGGGTTAGTTCGGGTCGATTGAAACAATGACGGGATGGTGATGTGTTTGCCAAGAGGAATCGAAGAAATAAAATATTAAGTTTCTTTTGGGGCGTTACATCATCTAATATTGAACTATTACTACAATTTTTTACTCACGTTATTACTGCAAGACGAAGAATATTATAGTTGGAGGGAGAGTGCATTTCGTGGTGTGAAGAGGATGTATATTCTTTACGATTTGTAGACTCACAGAAACTATATCATGTAGAAACCTTGTACTACTACATCCGCCTGCACAATATATGAAATATCGATCGCACGATAGTATCCCTACCTCTATCGTAGATGATACGAGTTGCCCAATGATATAAAAAAATTTGCAAAATGGACAACTTAGACTTTTTATATATATATTTATGAAACATGCATTTTTCCTCGCTCATGCCATGACCAGTGAAATAATCCATACGAACTCCATTGAATTCGTCTATTTTGGCCTATTTACATATGCTTGAAACTTTCCATTAAAGAAATTAGGAAATAACAAATAAGGTTAAATAATTAATTGAGTGTAAGACCAAGCATAAGATATATAGGATAAGAAAATAATGACTTCTTCCGAAGAAAAAGAAGCAGCGTAATTAAGAATGGTTCATTCTTGAATAAAAAAAATTGCTTAACTACCTGCTTTAACAGTATTAACTTGATGACAAATTCAAAGATACTAAACTATATATATGCTTCTTTTCCCAATCAAAACCTTCAGTTTCTAATCAAAGTAATAATCCCACATACAAAATTAGTCATCAATTTCATCAAGATTTCACTTTTTCTTGAATATTTCTTTATCCAAATTAAGTGATGAGGTATTCCATTTGCTTCCTTTTGGCCGTTGCCCTTGTGGGTTTGGCTTCTTCATTAGTCTATGCCTCTGATCCAAGCCCTCTTCAGGATTTCTGTGTTGCAGTCAACGATTCCAATGCTGCTGGTAAATACCTATTTCAATCTTCTTTAATTTCTAATTTTTTACAATATTCATATAACACATATAATATATGACTACGTTTTATGCAGTTTTTGTAAATGGAAAGATTTGCAAGGACCCAAAGATGGTCACAGCCAACGATTTCTACTTCTCGGGCCTCAACAATCCTGGAAATACATCAAATTCTGTCGGATCAAGAGTGACTCAAGTGACTGTCAACCAACTAGCAGGCCTCAATACGCTTGGCATTTCTTTAGTCCGCATAGACTATGCACCGCAAGGCCTTAACCCGCCCCACACGCACCCTCGTGCAACTGAGGTTCTTGTCGTGATCGAAGGCACTCTGTATGTCGGCTTCGTGACTTCCAATCCCGCAAATGCAAACATGAAGAACAAGCTCTTTACCAAAATACTGCATCCAGGAGATGTTTTTGTCTTCCCTGAAGGCCTCGTTCATTTCCAGTTTAATGTTGGGAAGAAGAAGGCGATTGCATTCGCGGGTCTAAGTAGTCAAAATCCTGGAGTCATAACCATTGCAAATGCTGTTTTTGGATCAGATCCTCCCATTTCTCGTGATGTTCTTACAAAGGCATTCCAGGTTGACGACAATGTGATTAAATATCTTCAATCACAGTTCTAGGGAGGGAAAACACGGCATCCATTTTTAGTAGTAACCAAAGTATATTTATTTTGGGGTCCTGATGTAATAAAGTGCATGTATGCTCTAACGATCTTTATTAAGAATAAATGGTGATATAGTATTTATGTAATAGCTTCATAATTTTTTGTCTGTCAACAAAAATTTTATGGATGAAATTAGATATATTTATGAATTGATGTCCTGTTGTTATAATTAATAGTTGTGAGCTAACTTGGAATAAAATGATGAGGGCCGTGATACAATTAGAAAAAAATTTGCACGATAACATTTTATTGGCCAAAAGTTAAATATTTTTCAATCTCTTTTTCTTTTTCTTTTCTGTTTTTTTTTTTTTATGGAAATTGACACAAATGGCAACAAATCCGACATTCACATAATTTATTATTTGTATATTTTCATTCTATAGTAACATTTTCTAAAGGACCCCCGGTAAATATACGAGTATAAACCTTTTCAATTGACGTGAAAAGACATTTGAATATGAAGTTAACATAAATACCTTGAGAAATGGTTCGTTACGCGGTGCTTAACTTGAATTAGAGGATGGAAATGAAATATGACTAAGCATAATATTATACAGACATAGTGAAATTAGTCTCCTTTCACTATTTAATAAATCATGAGCTACGTTCTTTCATAAAGGATTTGACCTTTTGCAACGATGTATGGACGTTGTCGCATCTTTTTACTCTACGACAACACTGAAGCTTGCAATATACGCACAAATGTTGCAAAAGGTATTTTGCAACTTTTTTGAATGTTGCGAAAGGCAAATTTTGTTGTAGTGTAAGTTGTAGATTAGAGTTTGGGAGAAACATCGTTCCACAAAGATAGAGAATGTCTTTTTATTTAATTTGCATGAAAATTCCTTCATATTTATTTAATTTGTATATTTTCATTCTATAGTAACATTTTTCTAGAGGGCCCCTCTTAAATATACGAGCATAAACATTCTCAATTGACATGAAAAGATATTCGAATATGAAGTTAACATAAATACCTTGAGAAACGGTTGATTACACATTTTGCTCAACTTGAATTAGAGGATGGAAATGAAATAAGACTAAACATAATATTATACAGATAGAGAACCCATTTTTCGTGTCTCTTTATTTAATTTGCATAAAAATTTTGTTTATATTTATTCCAAAAAAAAAAAATAATAATAATAATAATATATATATATATATATATATATATATATATATATATATATATATAGGTTTCCCAAGACCTTTTTTTAAACTCAAAAGATAATATTTGCTTAAAAAAAAGTCACATTTAAGGATCTTGTTACCCGATGATGGACCACGTTACACATCTCCTATATAAATAGAAAAAATATAAATTACTTTTGGCTAGCGATTAAGAAAAAATTAAAATATCAAGAAAAAAAAAATAGAAAAACTCTAAAAAAAACTTTTCTCTGCTGTGGTCGAGGTCAAGGGATCAAATCCAGATAAAGGTCCAAAAAAATCACAAAAGTAGTTTGTTTACAATTCAAACCTATTTTCTCATATTCAGCAGAAAATCTACTCAACCCTATTCAAATTAAAAATAGAAAGGGTTTAAAATTTATTGGGGGTTGAGTAAATTTAACTCCTCTAGAGAAAAGATACGAACTAAGATTAAAAAAATATTAATAATAAGAATAAGATAATATATATATATAGCCAAAACACTTGTTTATTTTATTGAGGATCAAAGCCTTATATTTATAAAGTATAATTAAGGTTGAATGAATGTAATTGTAATTCACAAACAGTATTTAATTTATAAAAATATCCCTTTAACCCGAGGTTTTAGATATGCAGCTGAAATATACTACTAATATTTTGATTTTGAGTTAGATCCCACATTAATATCACGCTTTTATTTCGAGTGCACAAGTACTCGTGTGACATGTATTTCAGTTTTTAATTCTTTCAAATAGTACTTACATGTGAGGAAAGTTACACATTTTCGATGATTTCAAATTTCGAATGTCGATTCCTAATCTCATTTGAAAGTTACGGATTACCAAATTAATGGCTACTAAGTTACCGAATGGTTATTAATTATCTGTTTTTAATTTTGACCCTACGTGCGGAATTAATCAATTAAAAGTAACAAGTCACTTTTTTTTTTTGATACCCAGGTGTCCACCTTAAGCAACTAATCATGTAGTCTACGCCTTGACCCCTCAAGACGCAGACAGATAAACCGCGGGATGTGCCCCAAACTGGTCAGGGTCCAAGAGCTCCTCCACTGATCTTTCTGTTCTCTCACTGCGTTGTTCTTATGTTTGAGCACTAAACATTGAATCTCTTGTAATCTTTGATAGTATAGTGGCTGTACAATTCTTGAGTGATTTGTAGTGAGTCTATTGTATTTCCTTGTGTGGATTCCTTGTGCGATTCAAGAGAGTTCGAACCTGTGGTAATGATTTTTGCGTGATTCATTTCTGAGTGTCGGTTGTAACGATGAATAGGCTTTGATCCTTGATTTTATAAAGTGATCTCTTCCGGTTGGCAGAAGCTCAAAATGAGATTAGGAATTTTATTCCGAACCTCTTGCCTTTGGTCGAAAATTCTTCGTGTTCTTTTTATTATTTTCAATTTCTTGCACATTTACATTTGTTGATTGAATGTTTGTTTTGGCTAATTTGGAGTATTGAATCTCTACAAAAATAATTTGCAAAGAATGAAGATTTCATTATAATATGGAGGGAAAAAATACCAAAATTTGTGTTTAGGATGTTTCTAACTTATTCTAAATCATATGAAGAGCCATCTATATTTAGAAAAGAAATAGGAAACGTCAAAACCCTAATAGTAGGGTTTTAGTTGAAGTATGATGCAAAAATGGAGTTCAAAACAGAATAGGAATCATACAACATAATGGCACCACGTCGACACTTTTCAGGTGCTGCAGAGCCACTGCCATAACCCCCGACGCCAGGAGCAGTGATAGGGCGTCGGCTCCTTGTTTCAATAAACAACTATTGTTTCTGCTCCTAATACCTTTCAAAGATGTTTTGTTTTTTATTTCAAAGTCTTCTTCAAATTCAATACAAATTCTAACTTTCAATTGGGCTACGAAGTAAAACTTCAACTAGAATTCGCCAAGTAAACTTGAACAAATAGAATTATTTTTAATGTGCACTTTAATTAGAACTCACAATTATCTTCAACAAAGAATTCATATCACGCTTAAATTCTAAAAGAACTATTGCTACAATTTTTGATGACACTATTAGTGAGTCTTGTTCGGTAAAAGTACAAGACGAAGAATACTACAATTGGATGCGAGAGTGCATTTGTGGTGCAGAGAAATGGATATTCTTTAAGGTTTATAGTCAGAGATTTTAAAGTGTAGTGATAACTTCTCACAGAAGATAAGTTGTGTAAGACCTTGCACTGCGTGCACTACATCCGCCTCTACAGTATAAGAAATCTCGATCGCACGATAGTATCCCTACCTCCATCGTAGATGAGTTACCCAATAATATAGGTTAACATTTCTGCCAAAAAAAAAAAAATAGGCAACTTAGACTTTTCATATGTCATTATGAACATTTATCGTTAAGCTCTAAAAAGTAGACATATTTCATTTTCCACCTACCAAAACAAATTTCCATCAACTTCCCCTCTAATTGAACTTAGTATTTATTTACGTAATGTGCATTTTTCCACACTCATGCCACGACCAGTGAATAGTCCATATGAATTACATTGAATTCGTCTTCTTTGGCCTATTTACGTATGCGTGCAAGTTTCCATTAAAGAAAGTAGAAGGTTAAATAATTAATGGGGTATTAGACCGAGCATCAAATAGAAAAAAGACTTATTCCGAAGAAAAAGAAGCAGTGTCATTAAGAATGGTTCATTCTTGAATAAAAAATTGCTTAACTACCTGCTTTAACAGTATTAACTTGATGACAAATTCAAAGATACTAAACTATATATAGGCTTCTTTTCCCAATCAAAACCTACAACTTCAAATCAAATCAGCAACAATCCCACAGACAAAATTAGTCATTAATTTCATTAAAAATTCATTTTTTAAAAATTCATTTTTTATCCAAATCAAGTGATGAAGTATTCCATTTGCTTCCTTTTGGCCATTGTCCTTGTGAGTTTGGCTTCTTCATTAGTATATGCCTCTGATCCAAGCCCTCTTCAGGATTTCTGTGTTGCGGTCAATGATTCCAATGCTGCTGGTAAACACCTATTTCGAGCTTCTTTAATTGCTAATGTTTTACAATATCCATATAACTCATATTATATATGACTTCGTTTTATGCAGTTTTTGTAAATGGAAAGATTTGCAAGGACCCCAAGATGGTCACAGCCAACGATTTCTACTTCTCGGGTCTCAACAAGCCTGGAAATACATCAAATTCTGTGGGATCAAGAGTGACTCAGGCGACTGTCAACCAACTAGCAGGCCTCAATACGCTTGGCATTTCTTTAGTCCGCATAGACTATGCACCGAAAGGCCTTAACCCACCCCACACACACCCTCGTGCAACTGAGGTTCTTGTCGTAATCGAAGGCACTCTGTATGTCGGCTTCGTGACTTCCAATCCCGCAAATCCAAACATGAAGAACAAGCTCTTTACCAAAATACTGCATCCAGGAGATGTTTTTGTCTTCCCTGAAGGCCTCATTCATTTCCAGTTTAATGTTGGCAAAAAGAAGGCGGTTGCATTCGCGGGTCTAAGCAGTCAAAATCCTGGAGTGATAACCGTTGCAAATGCTGTTTTTGGATCAGATCCTCCAATTTCTCGTGATGTTCTTACAAAGGCATTCCAGGTTGACAACAATGTGATTAAATATCTTCAATCACAGTTCTAGGAAGGGAAAACACGGCATCCATTTTTAGTATTAACCAAAGTATATTTATTCGGGGCCCTGATGTAATAAAGTGCATGTATGCTCTAACAATCTTTATTAAGAATAAATGGTGATATAGTATTTATGTAATAGCTTCATAATTCTTTGTCTTGTCTACATAAATTTTATGGATGAACGATATATTTATGGATTGCTGTCTTGGTATCTTTAATTAATAGGTGTGAGGTAATTTGGAATAAAATGATGGGGGCTGCGATGGAATTAGAAATAACTTTGTATGATAATATTTTCGAGATCTTTTTCTTATTTTAGTGGAAATTTGCATAAATGGCTACAAATGGGATATTTACATTAGTATCCCTTTTTAAGGCCCTTTATAAAATATACGAGCATGAACATTCTCTATTGACATTACAAGTTATTTGAATATGAAATTAACATAAATATCTCGCAAAATTTGCATAAATGGCTACAAGGTATTTTTATATACTATTCATATTTTGAGTTTGATTCCACGTTAGCATGATGTCGCTATTTTGATTGCACAATGAGTGAAACATGTATCATTCTATTTCTAATTACCTCCAAATAGTACTTGAACGCGAGAAAGGCTACATATATTCGATGATTTCAACTGAGGATTCATATTCTCATCAACGGCACTCGTGCAAATCGAGTTTATGAAATTTCGATTTTAGCGATCTACGGCATTGCACTAACAAGTTTTCTTCCTAAAATGGAGAACGCCAATTAAGCTGTCTAACACTAACTTTTGCATCGATTTGTTGGGACTGAGACTTGAACTATTGGTTGCTACAAGCTTCGGAGATTAAAATAGACTCTTTTAAAGAGCTATAAAGCTTTTTGACTCATCGAGACTTCGATTATCTCCAAATATAATGTTAAATTTGAACTACTCATTCATCGAAAACCACTTCATTTGAATGAAGTTTTTAGCTTGTCTATTTCTTCAAAAGTTGATTTGTTTTGCAAGCATCAAAATGAAAGTGACATGCTCCTACGTGGAATGCAACTATCATCGAAATTTTGCAAGTGCATTCCCTCGATGGACGTTTCCAACAATTTTGTCGGGTACTTCAATAATTTTTTGTTTGATTTAATTTAACAAAACGAAACAATTTAATCAAACGTATTAAAATTTATCGTTCCGAATCCATGATGCTGCGATTTTATCCATTTATAAAGTTCCATCACCTAGTGTGTATTTGAATCTCATTAAAATGAAAATATAATTTTGGAATAGTGATTGATGGAAGAGCTAAAAATTTTGACTCGTATTATTAATGAGTCTTGTTCAGTAAAAGTGCAAGATGAGGAATACAATAGCTGGACGGGAAAGTGCATTTTGTGGTGAAGAGGATGGATATTCTTTACGATTTGTAGATTGAGATTTTAAAGTGTACTGACAACTTTTTATACAAACTAAGTTATACAAGGATGATGAAATCTCGATCGCATGATAATGTCCCTACCTATAACATAAATGATACTTGGGTTCGCCCAATAATGTTAACATTTCTGCAAAAAGGAAAACGTAGACTTTTCGCACGCTAGTTTGAACATATCTATTTAAATTTATGAAAATGTAATTATATTTCCACCACAATTTTTATTTTTTGCATCATATTTTAATTACACCTATAACATATGAAATCTCGATCTTTACATTTATGTTCCTATAAGTTTTTCATAGCACTCTTATAATTTAACTTTCAATTTGTTAACACATTTTGTATTCAATAATAGTTTGTCCAAAAAATTCATTGAAATAGCATATAAAAACTTAATTTTCTCATTGTATTTTAAAAATAAATAAATAAGTACAAATATATATTTTTCCCTCGTTTCAAAACATGGAAATAAAATATTTTGACATAAATCACTATCAAGGTCAAGATGTAATAATTAATGAAAAGTTGAAGATAAGAATTCGACGAAAAAAATTGGTAAAAATGATCGAAGAATGAGAAGCTTAACTACAATTAATATGTGGTATAACAAATAAAAATTGTAGTGCTAATATAAGCCCCATCTACAAAAAGTAGACATTTTTCATTCCACCTACCAAAAATTAAACTAAATATTTATATCAGAAATATGCATTTTTCCTCGCTCATGGCACGACCAGTAAATAGTCCATAAGAATTCCACTGAATTCGTCTTTTTTTGGCCTATTTACGTGTGCGTGGAACTTTCAATTAAAGAAATTAGGAAATAACAAAAAGGGTTAAATAATTAATGAGTGTAAGACTGAGCATCGGATAGAAAAAAAATGACTTCTTCCAGGGAAAAAGAAGCAGTGTAATTAAGAATTGTTCATTCTTGAATATAATATTGCTTAACTACCTGCTTTAACAGTATTAGCTTGATGATAAATTCAAAGATACTAAACTATATATATGCTTCTTTTCCCAATCCAAACCTGCAGTTTCTAATCAAAGCAATAATCCCACAGACAAAATTAGTCATTAATTTCGACGAGATTTTACTTTTTTTAATATTTCTTTACCGGAATTAAGCGATGAAGTATTCCATTTGCTTCCTTTTGGCCGTTGCCCTTGTGGGTTTGGCTTCTTCATTAGTCTATGCCTCTGATCCAAGCTCTCTCCAGGATTTCTGTGTTGCAGTCAATGATTCCAATGCTGCTGGTAAATACCTATTTCGAGCTTCTTTAATTGCTAATTTTTCACAATATTCATATAACTCATATAATGTATGACTTTGTTTCACGCAGTTTTTGTAAATGGAAAGATTTGCAAGGACCCCAAGATGGTCACATCCAACGATTTCTACTTCTCGGGTCTCAACAAGTCTGGAAATACATCAAATTCTGTCGGATCAAGAGTGACCCAAGTGACTGTCAACCAACTAGCAGGCCTCAATACCCTTGGCATTTCTTTAGTCCGCATAGACTATGCACCGCAAGGCCTTAACCCGCCCCACACGCACCCTCGTGCAACTGAGGTTCTTGTCGTAGTAGAAGGCACTCTCTATGTCGGCTTCGTGACTTCCAATCCTGCAAATCCAAACATGAAGAACAAGCTCTTTACCAAAATACTGCATCCAGGAGATGTTTTTGTCTTCCCTGAAGGCCTAGTTCATTTCCAGTTTAATGTTGGCAAGAAGAAGGCGGTTGCATTCGCTGGTCTAAGCAGTCAAAATCCTGGAGTCATAACCATTGCAAATACTGTTTTCGGATCAGATCCTCCAATTTCTCGTGATGTTCTTACAAAGGCATTCAAAATTGACAAAAATGTGATTAAATATCTTCAATCACAGTTCTAGGAAGAGAAAAAAATTAATGGCGCCATTTATAGTTATAATCAAAGCATATATACTTATTTGGGGCTTCTGAAGTAATAAAGTGCATGTTTGCTCTACAATCTTTATATTAAGAATAAATGGTGATATAGATTTATGTAATTGCTTCTTAATTGTTTGTCAGTCTACATATATAAATTGTATTGGTGAAAAATACATTTATGGATTGCTGTTGTTGAGAATTATAAATCATTATTAGGTTCTATCAAAAGCAATTAACAAGCACAAAGAAATAAAGATACATAAGATTTATAAAGGTTCATCTCAATTTGAGACTACGTCCTCTTTTGTTGCAGAAGTAATTCAGTATGATGTAAAGAAATTTATGAGTGAAAATCGCACACTTTTCTCTGACTTCTCTTTCTCTTTTATGATGGTTATCGAAAGTGTAATGACATCTTCCTATTTATAACACGAATAAGAGAAAATCAAAATTTACAAGAATTCAAAGTCACAATAATTAGACTCCAAAACTTAATAATTATCATGTTGTAATATTTGGAATTTAGTTAATTATTGTGAGCTAACTTAGAATAAATTGAAGGTCGCTGTGATAATTAGAAATTAATTTGTATGATAATATTTTATTGGCCAAAAGTTGAATATTTTCGAGCTCTTTTTCTTATTTTAAATGAAAATTTGACACAAATGACAACAAATCGGACATTTACAATTTTTATCTTTTTTTTATTCTTTTACTCTAGTGTCAGTTCTTAAGGGCTCCTTAATTAATATACGAATGTCAACTTTCTGAATTGATTTGAATATGACGCTAACACAAATATTTTACACAATGGTTGAGTATTCAATGCTCAACTTGAATAAGAGGACGGAAATTGATGAGAACCACATAGCAACGAACATCAAACAACTCACAACGAGATTGAAGATCCCAAAAAATCTCAAAAGATAATTCCGATTTTGAGTTTGAATCAAAAATTAAATTAATCAAGCAACCAATCAAAAACGGTGTTTGAAAGATCTCTTAATTACACAATATATTGATCCGCACTCGGTATTGAATGCCACAAGAATCATCTTGATAAGTTCAAATTATTCTTAGAAGAACGAAGTTGAAAAGCACAATAGTCTCTCGAATATATCTTAATAATAATTTGTCAAAAGGTTTTTTTACAATGAATAATAAGTAAAGTATTTATATGAAAACCCTAAAATCTAGTTAAAATCGAAAATAACTCTAGATATTACAAAAGATGCTAAAAATATTGTATTTTAGTCAAACTAGGAATCTCTAAAAAAATTGAAAATTTTCCTTCAACTTGTTCTCGGCATGTTTTTGTGCGACCGCAAACCTAAAAGTACCATGCGCTCGTGTGACCTTGTCCAAAATTTCGTGACGATTCCAAATTGTATTCATGGACGAAAGTTCGACAACCGAACTGAAAGTTATGCCCGTTTCCATCCACGCTGCTCGTTTGCTGCTTGAACCGAGTTGATCCATTTGGTTTCTTATTCCGAACCCAACATGAAACTTGTACTTTGACATGTTTTCTTCAACCTCATGTACCCCGTTTCTTGTATATGCATTTGTATGGCTTTTATTAACCACTTGAAGACTCGAACTTGCTGTTAACCACTCTCTGTTAATCATCAAATTCCATGTAACTTTCTAGCCATCTCGGATCATATCATACTCTCCCTCGTCAAAAGGATTCATCCTCGAATTTGTACCTTCAATGCTCAGATTATAGTCCTTGTTTCCAATTATAGCAAGAACATGAAATGGTCTATCTCCTCTAAGATGCAATTTGGACCTCTTTTGAATTCGTACCCGCATCTTCCGTATGAACACCCAATAACCAGCACATAGATCAAAGTGTGCTCGTCCCAACGATTTCATTTTACAAGTTTGTGATGCTCCAAAAATAACCTCAGTTAGTATGACACGATGCTCCTCGATGTCTTACTCGGCCTAGATGTTTGTAACAATGGCACTGCCAATGGACTCATCTCTCTCATCACTTCACCTTGATAATTCAACCTACTATATATACATTCCTTCCAATGTCTTTGAAACTCCTTTGTCACCTCAGGAATCACAAAGTCAACCTCCAGTATTAGAGAGATATCCAAGCTGATGTAGGGCATGTTAATTTCATTCACAAGTCGATGTTCAATGCCTGGATTAAGTCCCAATAGGCTCGCTTTCATGGATGCCAATATGTTTAGAAACATGTAAGACAGAAATAGCCAAACTAGAAAGGGAATTGTTAGTTCTCACAGAAGCTCTCTCAACTTCACTTTCATTTTCTTGCAGGCTCACTTCTAACTTTTCTTCCTTCTCTCCCTCTTGTTGCTCTTTTTCATCTTTTGTTTGTTCTCCACTCTCATTTTCACTTTCTATTTTTTTATCTCATGTGGCCCCCTATTTTTTTTATCACACTTAGCCACCTCACTATTCTTCTCTCTTTTCTCTCACTTGCTCCTTGGTATGATCATTTTGAGAATTAATCATGTCGTGAATCTTCGAAAATTCTAGTTTATAATTCAAACTAATTAGTTTACTGGGAATATTACTAACATACTTCTCAATAGGTATTTTACCCCTCATTGACTTCTCAACTCCATCACACCTTCTAGGATCCTCTCGAAACCATATTTCACGCATATTATTCATATACCCGAAATAGTGACTAGGTGCATATCGTTTCCTCATAATAGCTCTCAACTCATTCCAAGTTCCAAAAGGTCTCTCATAATTTCTCTGTCTAGAAGTTGTCAAATTATCTCACCAAATAATGGCATAATCTACAAATCATTTCCACATTTTTGTATGTTTAATTGACTAAATTTTCCATGAAATTGGTTTTCCACATTTTCTTGATTTTTGAGGAAAAGTTTTTCCCATGAGTTTGGTGGGAAAATCTTTTCCAGACAAATTTTTTTTAATTTTTTTTTTTTTTTGGCAATGAAATAAATTATATCCCCAATTATAATAAAATTTATCTATTTAATAGACAATTTTCATGAAAAATAAAGTCAAACGAACACCAAAATATCCAAATTTTCAATATTTTCAGGTGAAAATTATATCAATCAAACATAATTAATTGACAATTCGCACTAAAACAAGTTCTAGGAAATTCAATTCCCTAAAATTCATTTTCTTTCTACCCAATTTCATTCTTCCAATCAAACAGACCCTTAAATTTTTTAACATGGAATGTATTCCTTTTTTTTTTTTTTTTTTTTTGCGGTACTTCCCTGATTTTATTAATATGTATACTTAAACTATGGATATAGATGTTCGTGAGTAAGAATGGTCATACCCTATTATATGGGTATATATCTTAGAGGGTGTTTAGTGGGGATTAAAATTAGATTTTTAGTAGATTGTAATAGAAATTTTTGAACTGTGTGATTGAAAAGTTATGGAAACCATGAAAGATGTGGTTAATATTAATTATTTGACTTTGATTTAGATTAAAATCTGATTTTAATGTGTACCAAACAGGGCTAGGTATTCATATCAAACATTATCGGTATAGATACCAAAACCATAACTGCTTAGGGCCACATTAAGTTATTTCTATTGTGATGATTTCCTAGATATAATGTTAGTTTCGAACTATTCATTCATTGAAAATGACTGCAATTAAATGAAGGAAGTTTTTATGTTATCTATTACTTTGAAAGTTTTGCAAGCATCGTAATGAAACTGACATGCTTTCATATGTGGAATGCAGCGATCATAGAATTTTGCAATTGAATTTCTTCAATGGAGAGGACATCACTATAACGTTTCCAGTGATTTTATCGGGTAGTCACTCAAAGGATTTTTTGTTTGCTGCAAATTCGGAGATTTGATTTAGCAAAACAAAACGTACTAAAGTTCACCATTACAAATCATGATTGTTAGGAATATTGGGCCTAACTCCACCTAATAAAACCGGCTTATTAGGGGAGGATTGCTTTCACCTTATTAAGTGGATCATTTATATTTTCTCAAGCAATGTGGAATTCTAATACGCCCCCTCACGCACAGCATGGACCATGCCAAACAACTGTGAACAAATCGATATCGGGTGGCACCCAACATTGCATAATTGGGCCTAGCTCTGATACCATGTTAGGAATATTGGGTCTAACTCCACCTAATAAAATCGACTTATTAGGGGAGGATTGCTTTCACCTTATTAAGTGGATCATTTATATTTTCCCAAGTAACGTGGGATTCTAATAATGATGCTTCAATTTTGTCCATAAACAAAGTTCCATTGCCTAATTTGTTACAAAAACTATTGACGACTTTAAAATAAAATGGATGTATATAAATCTCAGTCTTTTTCTAGTAACAACTCCTTGATAGCAACGTAATGTTCCCAAAAAAACAGGCGGTTTAATATTGGACTATTGCTACAATTTTCGACGACGCTATTAGTGAGTCTTGTTCAGCAAAAGTGCAAGATGCAAGAGTGCATTTTGTAGCGCGAAGGGGATGGATATTCTATATGGTTTATAGACTGAGATTTTAAAGTGTAGTGACAATTGTTGGGTTTATTAATTTGTTATGTAGCCTACATATGTAATTAATTATGTATAATATTATTTTAAAATTGAGTTCAATTAAAGTGATCTAATAAAGAATTAAATTGTTGAGCTTATGGCATTTAAATAAAGTGTAGGTCGGATTATATTTGACAATGAACCAATACATGTGAAAACTATAAATAGAGTTATGATCCCCGATTCATATGTGATTCTCATCATTTGTGTAATCTCATCAGAACTAAAAGAGCAAATAATCAAGATTCAATATCCAGAATCAAAATCCGGTATTAAAGAATCATTCCCAAAGAATTAAGGTATGTTACGCATTATTAATTTTCTTGATGATTTAACATGAAGAATCTGAGAATTAAGCAATTATGTTTTTTAAGTTTTATAAAGTTTAAAGTTTTATAAAATTTCAATAACTTCTCACGAAAGCTAAGACCTTGCACTACATGCACTACACATGCCTCTACAGTATATGAAATCTTGATCGCACAATAGTGTCCCTACCTCCATCATAGATGATATCAAGGTCGCTTTTAGTAGACATTTTTCATTTTCCACCTACCAAAAGTAGACATTTTCCATTTTCCACACTCATGCTACGACCAGTGAATAGTCCATATGAATTGCATTGAATTCGTCTTGTTTGGCCTATTTACGTATGCGTGCAAGTTTCCATTAAAGAAAGTAGGAAATAACAAAGAAGGTTTAATAATTAACGGAGTATTAGACCGAGCATCAAATAGAAAAATGACTTATTCCAAAGAAAAAGAAGCAGTGTAATTAAGAAAAGTTCATTCTTGAATATAAAATTGCTTAACAACCTGCGTTAACAGTATTAACTTGATGACAAATTCAAAGATACTAAACTATATATATGCTTCTTTTCCCAATCAAAACCTTCAGTTTCTAATCAAAGTAATAATCCCACATACAAAATTAGTCATCAATTTCATCAAGATTTCACTTTTTCTTGAATATTTCTTTATCCAAATTAAGTGATGAGGTATTCCATTTGCTTCCTTTTGGCCGTTGCCCTTGTGGGTTTGGCTTCTTCATTAGTCTATGCCTCTGATCCAAGCTCTCTCCAGGATTTCTGTGTTGCAGTCAATGATTCCAATGCTGCTGGTAAATACCTATTTCGAGCTTCTTTAATTGCTAATTTTTCACAATATTCATATAACTCATATAATGTATTTGTTTCATGCAGTTTTTGTAAATGGAAAGATTTGCAAGGACCCCAAGATGGTCGCAGCCAACGATTTCTACTTCTCGGGTCTCAACAAGCCTGGAAATACATCAAATTCTGTGGGATCAAGAGTGACTCAGGTGACTGTCAACCAACTAGCAGGACTTAACACGCTTGGCATTTCTTTAGTCCGCGTAGACTATGCTCCGAAAGGCCTTAACCCGCCCCACACGCACCCTCGTGCAACTGAGGTTCTTGTCGTAATCGAAGGCACTCTCTATGTCGGCTTCGTGACTTCCAATCCCGCAAATCCAAACATGAAGAACAAGCTCTTTACCAAAATACTGCATCCAGGAGATGTTTTTGTCTTCCCTGAGGGCCTCATTCATTTCCAGTTTAATGTTGGCAAGAAGAAGGCGGTTGCATTCGCGGGTCTAAGCAGTCAAAATCCTGGAGTCATAACCATTGCAAATGCTGTTTTTGGATCAGATCCTCCAATTTCTCGTGATGTTCTCACAAAGGCATTCCAGGTTGACAACAATGTGATTAAATATCTTCAATCACAGTTCTAGGAAGGGAAAACATGGCGTCCATTTTTAGTAGCAACGAAAGTATATTTATTCGGGGTCCTGATGTAATAAAGTGCATGTATGCTCTAACAATCTTGATATAGATTTATGTAATTGCTTGATAATTCTTTGTCAGTCTACATAAATTGTAGCGGTGAAAGTTTTATTTATGGATGGTTATTGTTGAGAATTAAAAGCTTTAATTTTATTCCACCGACAGCAATCAATAAATAGAAAGCAATAGAGATACAAAAAATTTATAGAGTTTCCCCAAAATTTGAGACTACGTCTTCTCCGCCTAACCTTTCTTTCACTCTTTTATGATGGTTATCAAATGCTTAAAGAAAATCGAAATTTACAAAGACCAAAAGTGGTAACAATTAAACTCCACAACTTAAAAAATAGTCTACATGTCACGTTGTGATATTTAGATTTTAATTAATAGTTTTGAGCTAACTTGGAATAAATTTGTGGCTGTGATGAATTAGAAATAATTTTGTATAACATTTTATTGGCCAAAAGTTAAATATTTTTGAGCTTTTTTCTTATTTTAAATGAAAATTGACACAAATGACAACAAATCAGACATTTACAACTTGGATTAATCTATTTGTACAAAATGGTGTACAAAATCTTTGACAAAATCGACACTTAGCGCCGCCTATTGGGTGCCAAGTGTCAATTTTGACAAATTTTTTGTACACATAGCATGATTGTTACCATTTTTATCCTTTTGTATGCTTTTAGTCTAGTGTCACTTTTTTAGGGTTCCTTAATTAACATAAGGGGATGAAAATGAAGTAAGACTAAGCATAATGTTTTGGCAACAATATAAACGTGGAGAAATTCATCTCCTTCAACCACTTAGTCCTTGTTTGCAACCATTATTTGAAAACTCTTTATTCTATATACTCATTTTTAACCACACATTTACACAATAAAATATTTTACACGTAAATTCAAAAAAAAATTATTTTTTAACCGCACATTTTCTTAAAAATGAGTGTTCAAAAGATTATTTTTCCCATGGTTGCCAAACAGGACTTAATAAATTTTGAATTATTTTCGTATATGCTGACTGCAGACAAATAATTCGAGAAAGATAGAGAACCCACTTGGCGCCCTTGTCCTTGTCCCGATCATTGAGCTGGGACAAGAAGCGCGGCTCAATATACACATGGCACCTACGTCATCTATGTGGCACCTATGTTGAGTAATGTTAAAAAAGAAAATGTAGCATAATTTAATAATTCTTTTTTTTTAAAAAAATATGAAAATAGATCTTTTGTCATAACATGCTTCTTCTCAAAATTACCAAACTCATTCCAAAATTTTCGTACCATTCTTCTTCCCAAAGTTTTGGGTATTCATCTACAACAAATCGATAATCATCCAAACACCCGGCTTAACATTCAAACACTGATGAATTCCTTTATAGATTCACCCAAATGGTACTGAAGTTTTTGGATCTAGATGCCACATTGACTATTCTTTTATTCATCGATTAGAAAGTTATGCCTTTGGGTTGTGATCTAGAAGTTAAAGAACGAAATTTGGTGAGTATGTGTAAATCAGCTATCTAGTTCGATCCATCGATGTTGTAAGCTCAATCTTTGTTGCTCTATCCAATGTTATAGTTAATTTCGTGATTTTGATTCACATTAACATTTAATTTAGCACTTTAGTTGAACCCAAGATTTAATGGAATCTAATGTTATACTAACTTATATTTTGGATAAAAAAAAATATTATAGGTTTCAAAGACCTTTTTTGGATAAAAAAAAAATATTCAAAACTCAAAAGATAATTTTTGCTTAGTAGCAAAAATAAATAAATAAATAAATAAAGACACGTTTAAGGACCGTATTACTCAACCAGGTTTAGAAAATATTAATTATATTTTGACTAGCAGTTGATAAAAGTGAAAATATCCAAAACAAAACAAGAATTATAAAAATATTGGAACCGTTCTCTACTGTTCTTTTGCAAGTCAAACATGTTTTTTCATACAATATTTAAAGGAAGATCTAATTTCGACATTTAATTGTCGAGTTAATTAAATGAATGCCGGTTGAATTTATTCTTATTTTTATCTATGAAACACCCGTAAAATATTATTTTTATTCATTTAATTAAGTCGACCATTTAACATTGTTAATGTGCCGCGTCTGCTTTCCAACGACACGTGGCAATTTCCGTTAAAGTGGGAATAACAAATTTCACTCCAGTTATTAATGGATAAACGTTTTAATATATAGGTGAGTGAGTAATTAATAACATTTTTGTTCACTGAATAAGTAGACTGGAATAAGTTTAATTGTTATTCATTTAACTAATTCAGAAAAAAAAATAGAGAAAGTCAAACTCTTGTTTATTTTATTAAAAATAAAAATTCTATATTTACATGGTGTAACTTGTACTACATGGATGTAATTGTCATTCGTAAATGGTGTTTAATCTACAGCACTCCCTAATGAATAACTAATTACCTAATACCAGTGTTCAAAAAAGTGCGTGATGAAAACGTTTTACTTTTGAGTCTAAGTTGAAATTAGGCGATCAACGATAATGTTGACCGCTTAATGCTCGCTTAGACATTTCTGAGGGCGCCTAGAGGGATGCTTAGGTGCGCCTCTGCCTCATACCCAAAATTTAAAGGGGCCCAATTTTTTCCTTTTTTTTTTTAATAAAACCCACAACTCAGACTCAGTAGCACGAGAATGATCAAAATGAAATAAAGGAACCAAAGAATGATGATTTTGTATCGGACAATACGGAGGACGAATTAGATGAAGAATAAGAAGAAGATATTGAATTGGAGTCCGATAAAGAGTTAGACTAGATAAGATTTAAGCTACAAGTTATCTGTATTATGTAATTATGATTTTGAAACTTATCTTTATGTAGGAATTATTAAGTAAATATAGTATTTTTTTTTTTTTTAATTTTAGATGTTTAGTATGTATTATTTGAAATTTTGAATTACTGAATTTTTTAACAATGATTAAAAAATAAAAAACGTTTTTTTACTCCCAAGTTTTGCCTAGGCTCGTAAAACTTGAAACTTGGCCTCCACACCTAGCCATGCTTTACGCTTTTTAGAACACTGCCTAATACCTTCCTCATTTAAAAAAAAAAAAAAAATTAACAAAAATTAAGTGGGAGAAAAATACCAAACAGGGAAAAAGAGTACAAAAAATGTAGTAGTAAGATGATGACTCATTAAAACATTGTCAAAAAACTCAATGAAATAAAACTTGAGATGATAAAAATATTGTATCAAGTCATTCATATCATGTACGCTAATGTCTTCAATATCACTATTTTGGTGATATATTTTTATGTTGTCTTGTTATAACTTTCAAGCACACAAAATATTTATCACTTTGATAATTGTAATCGGTGTGATAGTTTGTAATAGGGCAGGCCCTGTGGCGAAGCAGATGAGGCCTATGCCTCAGGCCCAAAATCAGAGGGCCTATTTTTGGCCCAATTATTTTTTAAAAAAAATTATTAAATGAAGAAAATAGAAAACGTGTTTTCATTCCTTTCCTCCATCTCTGCTCGACGCCTACTCTCTCTGCCTCCAATTCCAATCGGATCGACGAGCAGGCGACGTCCTCATTTCCTTAAGTGGCTTCTTTTATTCTTCCCTTCTCTTCACTCTTTCACAAATTACAACAAGAGAACAAATATCAACAAGACGGCCGTTTTTTCAACCTTAACCGCTCGACACTGTGAGGAGTCCTTCGCCAGTCACCACCTCCAGCCAACCATTAATAGCTACAGAACCATCAAGAGGGGGCCAGATCGAACGCGAGATGCCCTAGCCCTTACAATGTAGTCTGTGCGGACCTCTGCAAATTGTATTTGTGACTTTGAGTTGTGCAATTTGAAAATTGAAATTGAAATTTGTTTTTAATTGTCTTTCTTTTTAATTTTGTGTTCATATGATCTTATCTATGGTATGGTTACCACTTTCTGTTTTTTTTTTTTTTCTAAATAATTAAATAGGATTTCTAATTTCTGATTTCATAGGATTTCTGATGAAATTGAAATTTGCAATAGAATAGATTAATGCAACAAAATTATATATTTGTATGGATGGTTGATATTAAATTTTTATTTTAGACTTGTGAGTTTTGACGGTGGAATTCTCAAGGATGCGATTCCATAATTTCATCGAAATTCTACTTCTCGGGTAAGCAATGACTTGCCCTAACTTGTTATTGAATATATTGAAAAAGTTTGAAGCCTTGTCAGCTTATATAATTGCGGTCTGGGTGGTTTATATGATTGGTTATTATAGGATCAATTGCATAGACGCGCGTAGTAACTATATTGGAAACTTTAACGGTGAGATTATTGAGATATTTTGTAATTATCTTGTAGGTTAATCATTAGGCATTAGATATAAACTCATACATCATTAATTACAATTCCTAGTAAAACAAGTTTTAGGCAATTCAATTCCCTATAATTCATTTTCTTTCCACTCAAATTTCACCTTCGCAATCAAACTGACCCTAAGTCATTATTATTTTCCAACTTTTCAATGAAGAGATCTCGTATAAAGTAAACAAAAGAAAATAAAAAGTTTACAATTAATATCAAGACATGTTCATGTTCAAGAACCACCACAACAAAAAATGCCTGTTGAAACGGTCAAAAAACGTTGTCAAAGACATTTTTGCAACGTTTGGACATATGTTGCAAATCAAGGTGTTGTCAAACAGTGGAGAGATACGACAATGTTTAAAAGACCTTTAGCAACATTTTTTAAACATTGCGAAAAACAGTCTTTTGCAATGTTTTTTCTTTCGCAACGTTCAAAAGACGTTGTGAAAAACTATCTTTTGCAACGTTCAGAAAACGTTGCCATAGATCTTTCACAGCGTTTTTTGAACATTGCCGTATGGTTTTTTTTTTTTTTTTTACAAGAATTTATGTAAATTGATTGGCAAATGCACCTTATAAACAAATTTTGGAATTGTATAAAAATTGATAGTGTCATTACATATTTTTGAATCCATACACTTGAACATTAGAACGTGATACAGCACTACTTAAATAAAAAAGAGCTTCAAAATAAAATAAAATGATAATGGAAAAACTCGATCATAAATGAAACACATAAGCTACTCTCTTTCTTCTTTTCAGATGTCTTCATGGCTACAACACATTCTTCAGCAATCTTCTTCCAAAAATAAAATTTCACTCTGATTTACGAACTATATCAACTCCAAGAAATATCTAACACGCTTGGCAGTCATTCATAACTGTGAATATTGCAAGGGAGCAGTTACTGTAACAATGTTACTGGAGTGCCCCAAATATTTATATTAACCAATGGCAACAATCACTTACTAAAATATTGTCAAAAAACTCTTTTAACAACATTTATCAGCAAATATTGTCTTTTTAATGTTGCAAATGACTATTTTTGTTGTAGTGAACTAAATATGGCCCTTAGTACTCGCATATAAAAGCAAAAGCTAGCCTTTCTGATAGAGTTTGAGATAATTCAAAATTTAAAGAATGCAGAAAATAAACAAACAATACACTCAACGGAACATGAATCAAAATATTGAGATCAATATATAAATATACAGAGAGTAGAGATTCACATACTTTTGCAGTGTTAATTTGAGAGGGAGAGAAATAACGTGGGAGTTACAAGATTAGAGAGCGCTATTTGATTTACCGTTTTTATATATCTATCACATTCTTAATATATTCCTATTAAAATTTTAAAAAGGTATTGTGACATTCTAATATCATTCTTATTAAATTTTTTAATTTAAAAATTATATATCAAAACCACTTCCATATATCTATTCCACCCTGATAAATAATTAGGGTTAACTTTTGTATGGTGTGAGGCAAATCCAAAATGGTTGTCCTTGATGGATTATTTTTGTAGGATTCGCAGGACCCAAATTCTCTTATTTGTTTCATATTGTGGGTTTCCAATATACAAACCTTGCTCATGGTTGACTATGTGACTTATCTCAGCGACTGAAATATTTTAATTGTTCGTCAATACATGACGAATTATTGACTAAACAATGACATTTATCCCTTGTTTGTCTTCATTTTCAATTATATATTCATACAATAAAATATTTTACACGTAAATCCAAAAAAAAAAATCATACTTTTTAACCGAATAACTAGTACAAAACTTCCATACCTTTTATTTTTTAGTATTTTCGTCCTTATTTCCACATTTTATTATGGAAAGGTTAATTCTATTACCACAACAAAATTTATTTGTTACACTACAATTTTAATCAATTTTTTTGTTTACTTAAATCACCCTAAGTACAATTACTTAATTACTCATAGTTTTACATAAATTCTTAACATACACATTTTTTTGAATACACTACGATGAACATCTTTTATATTATAGTTTTACATAAATTCTTAACATACACATTTTTTTGAATACACTACGATGAACATCTTTTATATTGGAGTCTCCTTCCAGCCAATTATTCCAGTTTGCTGGCATTCAAACATTATAAAAGTACTTATCTATTTAGAGGAATAATGCAACTCTTCAAAAATACAGTCCAACCCCTTTAACAGGCTTCACAAATGCAAATTTCATAAATTCCCTTAATTTATCCAGCGTTTGAGGCATTAAAATGTCAGCGGCTTCATCCAAATTCGCCACCTGAAAACCGTCCCTCATATTTCTCTTCCAAGCACATTGGTGCAACAAAACACCACCTTCTCCACCGCGAGATCACAGAAGGTGTATTTTCCACTTTCGGGTACACCCAATAGTAACACCACAACAGGGTTTAACTTCCCTCTTTCTTCCTCTTCTTCATCATCTTCCCCTTCTTTGAAAAAACAAATAAGAAACAAAAATAGTTTTAAAACTCTTTTTATTGAGAGTATAATTGTAAAATTATTATGATGTGTGTGTGTGTGTATATATATATATATATATATATATACTAGGTTTAAGCAACGTGCAATGCACGTTTGCTTAGTTATATATAATTTTTTTGGTTCATTAAATAATTAATGATGTAATGTTTATATAATTAATAAATAATTACACATTGTGATATATTAATTTTAATTTGAATAGTGTTAAATTCTAAATTAAAATGTTTAAGTTTGTGTTTCGTACTATTATATTATAATAAATTTTGTATTTAATCATGAACTTTTTATACATAATAAAATAATAGATAATATTATAATACAAAACTAAATAAATAAATATTTTTTCTTCATTGAGTTCAATGTACCTTACCAAATAAACTATTAGCATTTTTAAATTAATAATATTCACATCCATTTTGTTTTTTTAGTTTCATTTTTTCTTAGTGACTAAAATGTAGTAGTACAAAGTTTTTTGCATTTTCCATTCATTTATTAATAATGTTCTGAAAGGCGTAATGCATTGCGAGACGTCGATATTGAGAATCAAGAATCATAAGTTTAGGCATGTCAATACGAAGAATAAGCGTCATAATACGTTTCGTATTTTTAATATTATTTTAATTATTTTTAAGACATTAAATATATTTTTATTTTAAAAAATAATTTTTTTCTATATCATAAAAAAAAATAGATTTTTTACTATATCATAAAATCATCTAATATTTAAAAATAATACTAACTAAACATTTAATATAATACTATAATATTGCCAAATAGTGTTAGGAGAATTTTAATTTTTTTTATTAATTAAGGAACTAAACATGAGCATTAATCATAAGATTTATACGAAAAGTTTGCGAATTTGATAATTCCGATATCTAAAAATGGAGATGAAGGATTTTGATTCACAATCGAGAATGATTTCGACGTGAAGTTTGTGAGAATTCAACTGGGGTCGAAACGAATGCAATAAATACATAAAAATAATTTAAAGTAAATCTATCTTTACTAATTAGATTCATTATATATCCTACAATTAGTCCCAACACTAAAAATTTAAAATAAATATGTTAAAATAGTTTACTTTGTTAAATTAAAATATTCTAAAACTTATAGAAAATAATATCTAACATTAATATATTAATAATCAAGTGCAATTCAAATTAAATTTGAAAATTAAATAAATGAAAAGAATGAAAGTGAATATTACAATTTAATTAGTTGTAATTCAAATCAAATTTAACATTTTATAGAGATGAGTTTGTTAGGCACTCGTGTAGAGAGAGAGATAGAGAGATTGTTTTCGCCCCCCCCGCGCCCCCCCCGTGTGTGTGTGTGTGGAAATATTATAAAAAACTATTGGAGATTGAAAGAGCAATTATAAAATGCACCAATCCCACATTGAAGTTTATGAAACCTTTGGAGAGAAGTGTATCTATTAAATGAGCTGAATCCGATACTTCTACATGGGCTTTAGATTTGTAATTTTGAAAGTAGGGGTGGTGAAAAAAGATTTTTCGTTAAAATCAAGAAATTCTGTTAGTTTTTCCGTTAAATCAAGAAATTCCGTTAGTTTTTCCGTTAAACCAACAAATTCCGTTAAATAGGCACTTTTTATATATAGAAAGATATATATATATATATATATATATATATATATATATATATATATATATATATATACATGTTTCTTTCTATCCCAAAAAGCATTTGGTATATTTGAACATATATCTTTCTCAATGCGGTTTTGAAAATCAGTAATTTTTTGAATAATTGAAGAGTCTCGAAGTCTTTCTTCAATTCTTTGATATTTAATTTCTTCTTTAAGAAATTGAATATGATTTTTCTTAAAATGTATATTGTTAACAATTTTTGAAATAGAAATATCTTTTAAAGTGTTAACGTCTTTAAAAGATGGAGGATTTGTAAATTTGAAAGTTATTTCTTGGTAAAAAATATTTGTAGTTAATCCTTTAGACTCTGCAGTAAAAGGATAAATTTGAACGATAAATGGTGTACCAAGAATAACTTCTTGGTCAAGATCTTTTACTAAATAAAAGATATTTTTGAAACAAATGTTTGAATTACAGACATGAGCTTTTGAAAGTTTATATTGAATATTGAGCTTTTACCGGTCCTTCCCTACCAAATATTTTGAAAAAACCACTGAAAGACTCTATGGAAATAGTGGTAAAAGCTCAATATTCAATATAAACTTTCAAAAGCTCATGTCTGTAATTCAAACATTTGTTTCAAAAATATCTTTTATTTAGTAAAAGATCTTGACCAAGAAGTTATTCTTGGTACACCATTTATCGTTCAAATTTATCATTTTACTGCAGAGTCTAAAGGATTAACTACAAATATTTTTGGTCAAGAAATAACTTTTAAATTCACAAATCCTCCACCTTTTAAAGACGTTAACACTTTAAAAGATATTTCTATTTCAAAAATTGTTAACAATATAAATTTTAAGAAAAATCATATTCAATTTCTTAAAAAAGAAATTAAATATCAAAGAATTGAAGAAAGACTTCGAGACTCTTCAATTATTCAAAAAATTACTGATTTTCAAAATCGCATTGAGAAAGATATATGTTCAACTATACCAAATGTTTTTTGGGATAGAAAGAAACATGTTATTTCTCTTCCTTATACTCATTATTTTCATGAATCCAATATTCCTACCAAATCTCGTCCAATTCAAATGAACAAAGATCTTCTAGATTTTTGTACCAAAGAAATTCAAAATCTTCTTAATAAAAAGCTTATACGACCAAGTAAATCACCTTGGAGTTGTTCTGCTTTTTATGTCAATAATTTTGCTGAAATTGAGAGAGGAGTTCATTGACTTGTTATCAATTACAAGCCTCTCAATTCTGCTCTTCAATGGATAAGATATCTGTTACCTCAAAAGAAAGATCTACTCAATCGATTATTCAAAGCAGTTATCTTTTCTAAATTTGATATGAAGTCGGGATTCTGGCAAATTCAAGTCAAAGAAGAAAATAGATATAAAACTGCCTTCAATGTTCCTTTTGGCCAATATGAATGGAATGTCATGCTGTTTGAACTTAAAAATGCTCCTTCAGAATTTCAAAAAATTATGAATGACATTTTCAATCCATTTCAAGATTTTATTATTGTTTACATTGATGATGTTTTAATCTTTTCTGAAAGTTTAGAACAGCACTTCAAACAGTTGCATACATTCATTCATGTCATCAAACATAATGGTCTAGCTGTGTCAGCCAAGAAAATTGTGTTATGTCAAACTAAAATTAGGTTCCTTGGTCATACCATTAATCTAGGAACACTTACACCAATTCAAAGAAGTCTAGATTTTACTGATAAATCTTCAGATGAAATATTAGATAAGAATAGTCTTCAAAAAAATTTAGGATGCGTCAATTACGTAGGAGACTTTATCAAAGAGATAAGAATCATATGTGCCCCTCTATTCAAAAGACTCAAAAAGCACCATGACCCATGGAGTCATGAGTGTACTATTGTAGTTCAAAAGGTCAAAAAAGCTATCAAAAGTATCCCATGCCTGTCCATCCTTGATCCAAGTGCCTCTATTATTGTAGAGACAAATGCGTCCAATTTAGGATATAGTGGGTCCTCAAACAGATTCTTTCCACTTCAAGCTAAGAACAGTTGGTCAGATTTTATTCTGGAGTCTGGTCAGGTCCTCAAAAGAATTACTCTACTATCAAAAAAGAGATTCTTGCTATTGTTCTTGTCATTTCAAAATTTCAAGATGATTTGATCAATAAAAATTTTATTTTAAAAACAGACTGTGAAGCATCAAAAGAAGTTTTACAAAAGGATGTTAAAAATCTTGTCTCTAAGCAAATCTTTGCTAGATGGCAAGCAATTTTGTCCTGTTTTGATTTCAAAATTCTATTTATAGAAGGAAAAAATAATGTTCTTCCTCCTCTGGTACAACAAAGTTTTGGAAGACATGGCTTATTCCTCCTCTGTTACTTCTTCAAAAAACAAGAAGAACAAGAATAAAATTCCCTTGCCCGCTCCTTCAATTACTGAATACATTCAAAATTCCAACAAAAATACTTTGGAATCAAAATTTCGACTTCAAGCAATCGGGCCCTTTCTTCAAATAAATTCTCTGTTTTTGAGAAAAATCCTCAAACACCAGAAAAACCTTCAAATTACAAAAAAAACCGTTCAAATTGGTTCTAGAAAACTCCCAAAAATTAATCCAAAACCTTTTCAATATTTTGTCAAAACCAGAATATCGCCCATTTTCAATATGGAAACCTCCTGGTTAGAAAAATATTTAGATCTTTCTGAATGTTTATCTAATATTTTTCCACCTTCTTTTCAATATATTCCAACTACTCTTCAAAAACCTCGTGAGTTTTACGAAAAAATCCTTCTCAAGACCGAATCTGCTGTAATTACTCACTCTCCAAATAAACAGAACCCAGAATATATTGATTTCTCAAAAATATCAATTTGCAAAGTGTTGACATTTGAAGACTGGGGTAACACCCTTGGATTGAGAAGAAAATGAATCTCTCGAAAGATGAAAAATTTTCCTCTCATTCCAAATACCTTGATTATCAAGATGCTTGGTTTAAAGTTTTTTACTTTAGACCAATTAACCATTCCTGGTTCATCTTGTTTCACCAATCTTGTCAAAATAAATTTCCAAAATGGTTTCAAGAATGGTTTGAATTTTTTGGTCTTGTTGAGGATATTTTACCTAGTCTACCTCTTCAAGGATTCAAACATTTTTGTGACAAGGCTAAAACCTTTTTTCAGCCTCAAGAAAACATTTTGTTCCAATTTGCTTACAATTTTAAGGTCTCATGGATTCTCTGTTGGGACTTTTTTATTGTTAGAAGTACTGATGACATTCCAGAAAAATTGGTTTGCCGATACAAAGTAAAATGGTGGGCAAATTTCACGAGACTAATTGTTACCCAAAAGTTGTCAACTCTTGGATACAACAAAAGGATAAACAGGGATCTTCAAATTTCTCCAAGAAAAAACATGAAATTCAGGCTGACTTCCTTACTGAAAAGAATAGGTTGATTGCCCTTCTTGCAAAATGCACAGATCCTAACGACATGGTTGTTTTAGCAGAACAAATTGTTGCTCTTGCTGAAACTACCTCAAGATCTTCAGTTCAAAGTTCTTCAGAAGATAGCTCAGAAGCATACTTCGATTTTGATCAAAATGAAGATGATTGCTTTGGAATAAATTTTGAACAAAATACTCAAGATAATACTCAACATAATTCAAAATGACTACATAGACCCAGTTTTCTTGATGAACTTAAAGAATAGAGGGACCATAAATCAAAAGAAATGCTCTTCAATATGTGCCTGCCAGCAAATAAGCTTTTTCTTCCAGCTTTGCCGACATATCAAAAGAAGATTTGACAAAAGCAAATGCTTTTTCAAAAAGCCGGGAATAATGCAGATAACTTTTTGTCACATCAAACTTTCGACTGAAGATGAAGACAAAACACTGCTCAATCAAGACCTCAATCAACTTTTCAAGATTCTACATTTTAGCTCAATATTTGTTTGAAATCCGAAAACTTCATCTATAAATTTGTATCATTTCATTTCATTTTTTCTCAAGTTAAGAGAAATATTTGTATTCTCTACTTCAAGAAGTCTTCACGATCAATAAAATTTTCATTCTAAATCATTTTGGTCTTCTTCTTTATATATATATATATATATATATATATATATATATATATTGTGATGTGATTACAATGTGTAGTAAATAAATTTTATAGTGAAAATATATTAATCTTGTGGAATTCATTATTTTCATCTGATCTCTCAATTAAAAAAATGTAAAATGACGAATATACCCTCATATCTAAATAAAAGAAAAATAAAAAATTAATTGCAATTATAGTCCCAATAATTTTAAAAACAATTCAAATGAATCCCGAACAAATTGTTAAAAAAATAGAAAAGAAAAATCACTTTATTTCATTTTCTTCGTCCATCCCTCCTTTGCCACCACCACTACCAATTTTTTCCCCATCTTCTTCCCTCTCCTCTTCTTTCTCCCCATCCTCCTACAGGTGGGCTCTATGCAGGGGCAGACCCATTAAGTTCCCACTAGGCCCTTAATTGTTTGCCTTGAAAAAAAAGTCCACCCAACCCAAGCCCAGGTCTTTCAAAATGTTGAAAGAATCACAGGCCCACCCCACCCTATCCTACCCTACCCTTTCCATTTCCCCAAATTCTCAATCCCTTTCGCCCCCCCCCCCCCCCCCGGGAATTCTATCTTATCTCAGTTCCTAAACCCAGAAAAAGAATCGATTTAAAATGGACGGATTGTCGGCAGATCTTTGTTTCAAAATTTTTTGTTGCTTGGATCATCAGAATCTTGCAACTGCTCAATTGGGTCAGTAGTAATTAACTTGGGTCTATTTTTATTTTCCAATTCTGGTTCAAGAATTGTCGATATGAATTCATGTAGATTCCTGATATCTGAATTGAGTTTGTGGAATTGTCGTCAAATTGTTTGATTTTTTGCTTGAACGAATCTTTTGTTTTTATCTTTAATGAGGTTCTTAAGATTTGAACATGGATACTTTTCTTTTATGTGGATTGATCTTTGGTCATTTGAATCTTAGCAGATCAAACACCTGAATCTTTTCAATCTATATGTATACAATTTTTGAAATTCTGTTACTTTTGATTGTGAATGATTTGAACTTGAAGAGATTACTGATTTCAAATCCAACATGCTTATGCAAATTTTTGCCCATAGAGCCCACCTAGGATGAGGGGAAAATTTTGTTAGGGGCGATGGTGGAGGAAAGACTAGCTAAGTCAACGAGTCAAGTCGAGCCACGAGCCGAAACTTAAAGCTCAAATTCAGCTCGAGCAAACGAGGTCCGAGCTTTTTTGGGGCCGAGCTAAAATTTTAGGCTCGGACCTTTATGAGCCTAGCCGAACCCGAGCCGGGCCGCTCTATTTTTTTATTATTATTTTTTAAAAAAAATTGTGAACACACATAGCTATGAACGCAGGCAGCAGAAAGTTGTTCTTTTTTTTTTTCTAAAACACGGGCGTGCCCGGGCTCGAGTCGATGCCCCAAAATGGGGCTCGGCCAGAGCCCGAGCCACCCGAGTCGGCGAACTTTTTTGCCATCCCTAAGAAGGATAGAAGAAGAAGAAATAAAGAGAATTTAATTATTTATTTATTTTTTAATTACTTGTTTGGGATTCATTTGAACTTTTTTAAAAAAATTGGGACTATAATTGTAATTAATTCTTTATTTTTATTTTCCTTTCTTTTGTTTTATTTAAATATAAGGGCATATTCATCATTTTACAATTTTTTATTGAGAAATTAGATGAAACGAATGATTTTCACAATGAATGGTAGAAATAAGGGAGAAAATGTCAAAAAAATAAAATGTATGAACATTTTGCACAATAATATTGAAAAATATTGACGTTATGTGCTAATTACTCATTTTTAATCATACATTCTCTAAAAAATCACTATTGAAAATAATGTTTTTCCAAAAAAAAAATGACCACCAAACATGAGCTTACTTTTATTTGCTCATAGCAAGATGACGAACAACGTTCGAAAGACTCGAGCTATTTGTGTTGCTAAACTTTATGATATTAACACAGATCTAGTTGATGATAGAGGTTTGCTTAACAATTGAGCTACTTGAACATCATGTTTCTATATCATGATTGACAACTGACGATGTGTAAAAATTGAAGTCATTGATTGTTTTAAATATTGTTAAAATAGATGGTAAAGTTGTGTGTCACACCAAAGAATGTCAACCATGATATCAACCAAGGTGTAAGTGTAGCAAAATTATTTTCTTAAAGCTCTTAAAGATTTGATTTCTAACAACAATCCAATGTTGTTGCTGAGATTCAAAGCATTAAAACGATAATCGCAAGTCTAAAAGAATATAAATTTCAAAAAATACTTAATGAAGATAAATATTAGTGAATGAATTTAGAGTTATAGATTTTATTTAATTATATATATATATAAATGGATGGAAAAGGTGGCTTCCCGAAGTTATTGCAACTACAACATATTACGCCCTCGTCTAGTAAAGATTAAAATCAGATTTTTAGTAAAAGTTGTGAATCCGATAAAATGTGTGGTTAAAATGAATAGTTAACTTTGATTTAAATTAAGATCTGGATTTTAATTGGAAAAATTTCATATATAAGAGATTTAAGTATAATTCATTTCAAAACTAAGAAACACTGTTTTAAATTTCAAGAATCAGATATTAATTAAGTTTTATTTATGAAATAATTAATTAAATATATTAAGGATAGATCACCTAGTATTTCATAAATAAAAAATTTTATAGGTCACAATTTGTTCATCAATTACAAATAAAAAAATTATAGGTCACAAATCACAAATTTTTTAAATCACAACTTTTTACACAATTGTAAATTATCAAATTATTGATCACGGATTAACAATTTTTTAGGTAACACATTATTTATTGATCACAATTTATCATTGGTCACATATTGCTTATTGTCTATGCATTAAGTAATTTATTGGTCACAATCAACCAAATCTCACACACGCAGTCAAAATTATAGTGTATGCAGTTGATGAGTGTTCTACACTCATGATATTTATTCACTAAATGTGTTATTTCGTTATCCTTGAGAGAGTTTTAGGGCATTTTAATATGTGTTTTGATGTTGTGATATAGATTGATGAAATGGAAGGAAATAAGTAAAAGTTGGCAAAATTGGAGAAATAAGCTAAATTGTAAGAGATCCAAAGTTCGAGGACTAAGGCGCAAATACTTAAAAGTTGTGTCGAACCTCACGATAAAGATTTGAGAGTGCTCGGAGTCAATTGGATAAAGGAAGATGTCAATGGAATCAAATTTAATCAAAATATGATCACAAACCAATTTCCAACCGAAAAGTTATGCTCCAGAGTTTTAGTCTCATATTGAGACCTATTGTTGGCATAGAAAGTGATCGAATTGTAGAATGATGTCTGAAGCAAAGTTGTATCTCTTTGAATCCGCTTTCCACAGCATCTTAAATCACCTCAATCGGACATCAGATGAAAAAGTTATGATACAAATATTGAAGGATGCGCAAAACAGAAAACAAAACTGCAAGGCTGGCGCCGCTGCGCTAGCAGAAAGAAAAAAGCTGCATAGATAGCGCCGCGTACCGGGTAAAAGGAAAAATTATGTTTTTAAAGAAGAATTCGGCCCAATCTACCTCCAACTCATCTTGCAAACTTAGGGAACTATAAATACACTTTTGGAAGACCTAAAAAGGGGGTTCTTGACGGCTAGAAGATGGAAGAAATACAAGGCAAAGTTCTTAAAAAAATTCATTGAAGAATGAAAAATTGACACAAGTTGGAGAAGAAATCAAGCGGCGACAATCAGTTTTTCTAAACTCTTCTCTTTATTTATGTTTTTCATATTAAACTCTATATTGTCAATTATAATTATCATGAACTAATACTTTAAATCTAGGGTTTGATGTAATCGACTTGAGGTATGTTTTAATTCCTAATTATCTAGCTCTTTTGGATTTGTCTATCAATTTATTTATGTTGTTTGTGTTTAATGCTTTCAATTACTTGGCCACTATTTGAATGAATTGATGCATGAATTTCGGCACTCGAGATGGGGAAATTTATGCGTGATCATAAAACAACATAACTTAGATTTCGTGGATTTCGAGAATAAGTACATATCTTTGAGGCTTGTTTGAATTGAGAACCACGTGCATTATAAATTCTATATATTTAATTCGAAATAGAGATATTGGAATTAAATTTTAGAAATAAATTCTAGCCGGCACTCGAGAGAGGGGATAGAATTAAATTAGGGTTCTTGCCTATAAATTAAGATAAATCTGATTGAGTTAGCAATTTTAGGTTGAAAAACATTGTTGATAGTGCGATGAAATCATTCCCTAAAATTTTATAACCTGATAACTTCGTTGAATTTTGCATTTGTTCAATTGCCAATTTTAATGTGTCATTATTAGATAAAAATCACAACATCATTCAAATTGCTTGTCTAAATAAAGTGAAAACTACATAATTATAGTACTCATTAGAAGTCATACATCAATCCTTGTGGGTCCGACAATCTTCACTTCATCACTATATTACAAAACTTGACACTGTACACTTGCGGCATTTTCACGTTGTACAAATGCGTGACAAGTTTTTGGTTCCGTTGCCGAGGATTGATTTGAATTCTATTGATATTATTACCAACTAGTTTCTATTTTAATTTGGAATTTTTATTTTAAGTTTCATTCATTTTATTTTTTGTTTTTAACAGCTTCTGTGATCTTGTTTTCAGTTATTTATGCGAAGGGCAAGAAACATCAACCTATTGCCTGTTAATCCTGAACCAGAACGCACTTTTCGCTATATAAGGGGTATACAAAGAAACGAACGTGACACAATGGCTGAACAGGAAGCCGGAGCGGCTAATGAGAATAATCAATCAAGAGTTATTCGGGACTATGTCAGGCCTGTTGTTAATGAAAACTACTCCGGCATCGCACACTTCGCTATAGCAGCAAACAACTTTGAACTGAAACTAGGGTTAATACATATGGTACAGCAAAATCAATTTGGGGGAGCTCCGACTGAAGATCCAAATGCCCATCTGGGATCTTTTCTGGAAATTTGTGATACAGTGAAGATGAATGGAGTTAGCGAAGAGGCAATTAAACTTCGGCTTTTCTCCTTCTCCTTGAGGGATAAAGCCAAGGTTTGGTTCCAGTCACTGCCATATGGTTCTATCACAACTTGGGAGGGATTAGCTCAAAAGTTTCTAACAAAGTTTTTTCCACCCTCCAAGGCAGCTCAGTTGCGGAATGAAATAAGTCAATTTAAACAATCTGACTTCGAGCCATTTTATGAGGCATGGGAGAGTTTTAAAGACCTACTTAGAAGATGTCCTCAGCGTGGTTATAAGAGTTGGGTGCAAATCGAACTCTTCTACAACGAGTTGAATGGTCAAACAAGAACGATAGTGGATTCTGCAGCAGGAGGTGTATTGATGACCAAGACTCCAGATGACGCGTATACATTACTGGATGAGATAGCTACTAACAGCTATCAATGGCCAAGTGAGCGTTCAAATACAAAGAAAGTTGTTGGCCTTCATGAGGTGGACCCCATTACAGCCCTTGCAGCTCAGATGTCATCTCTTACTACACAAATAGCTGCACTGACATCACAAGGAACTCCAAAGAAACCAAATTCCATCATGGCAGCCTCAACTTTACACTATGAGTCAGAAAAGGAGCAAGTCCAGCATGTAAATGGTAGAAACTTCAATCAAAGAGGAAACTACGCAGCAAATCAGTACCATCCAGGACTGCGAAACCATGAGAACCTCTCTTATGGTAACAATGTAAATGCGATGCAGCCTCCACTTGGATACAATACTCAGCCATCTAAAGGGAAGCCATCACTGGAAGATATACTGGGAACCTTCATTTTAGAGACCAGGTCAAGGTTCAACAAAGATGAGTCCAGACTTGACAATATTGAGACACATATGACCAACATGGGAGCTACAGTGAAGAACTTAGAGGTACAGATCGGTCAGATAGCAACTGCATTACAATCACAACAAAAGGGAGACTTTCCCAGTGACACAAAGGTTAACCCAAGGGAGCATTGCAATGCCATCACATTAAGGAGTGGTAAAGAAGTTGAAGGAAAAAAGGTTGCAGAGCCTACACTGGATCACATACTTACAAAGGAAGAGTGGATTGAAAAACAGAAGATCGAACCAGAAGCAACAAAAGAGATTAATAAACATTACTTAATCTCACTTCCAGACAACCCACCTATCTTGAAACCCTAGCTACCATTCTCACAGAGATTTATGAAGAAGAAATTTGAGGAGCAGTTTGCAAAATTCCTGGAGGTCTTCAAGAAGATCCACATCAACATTCCTTTCGCAGATGCGTTGGCCCAAATGCCTAACTATGCCAAGTTCTTAAAGGAAGTGATGTCAAAGAAGAGAAAGTTGGAGAAGTTTGAGACTGTAAAGTTGACAGAAGAATGTAGTGCCATTCTCCAGAAGAAGCTCCCTCAGAAATTGAAAGATCCAGGCAGCTTCAACATTCCTTGCAATATTGGTGGTATCACATTTGATAAAGTACTGGGTGATCTTGGAGCTACCATTAACTTGATGCCCCTATCGATGTTCGAAAAGTTGGGTCATGGAGAAGTAAAGCCAACAACCCTTACCTTGCAACTGGCAGACGGATCAATTATATACCCCAAGGGCATTATTGAAGATGTATTGGTGAAGGTTGATAAGTTCATCTTTCCGGTGGATTTCGTGGTGTTGGACATGGAGGAGGATGAGAAATTACCACTGATTCTTGGAAAACCCTTCTTGGCTACTGGGAGAGCGCTGATTGATGTACAAGAAGGAAAATTGACACTATGGGTTAATGAGGAACAGGTTGAGTTCAACATACATCAACATAAACAATCCTCAGAAAAAGTTAACACCTGCCATATGGTCCAATCAATTGACGAAATGAAGAGTCAGCATTGCAAAATCACACTGTTCCATGACCATCTAGAGCAATACATGGCAACCAGTTACTCAAAGATTGCTACAGCTGCCACTAAAAGCTATACAAGAACCAAGGAAGTAGTGAATTTCATTTTAACTCAAGAGGTCAATCCACCTGACAGATTGAAGAACTATATTGAAGAACCTCTGAAACCTCCCAACATTATCAAATCAAAAGTGGTTTCAGAAGCTACACCGGAGTTACAATTGTTCAACCCTATTGGCCATACTACGGTGAAGAAGAATACAACGCCAAGGGTAAAGTTTAGAAAGAAGAGAGAAGTACCATCTGACGATCCAACGTAGACACCTCGATTATGTCAAGCTAATGACGTTAAAGAAGCACTTCTTAAGAGGCAACACAAGCTTTCTACCCTTTTATTTATTTTGTTTTTGAGTTATAGGATATGTTATTTTATTTTTCAGTTTATTTAGGAATCATCATCTACATCTCATCCTTCCCTAGGTCCTTTAGTAATTGAGTTGGTTGTTAGATGTTTGGGCTAAGTAACACATGTTCCATATATTCGATATTCACAATTTGATTTTTTCAGGAACATGACGTCATGAAACACTCAAACCAACTTTGACATGGAGAAAATGGGATACATCACAAGTTTGGGGGTCAAATGGTGTACATGAAGGTTACTTGCCAAATTCATTAAAAGCATCACAAGTTCAAGTAAAACATCTCTTCACAAATGTCTAATCAGAGAAATTTCGTTATTCCCTCTTCTCTTTATCTTGTTCTTTTACACATTGAGGACAATGTGTGATTTAAGTTTGGGGTGATTGTGCTTGAATTGGTGATATTGTGTTGACATATTAGATGGCCTTGCCGCTTAGGATTGCTTGATGTTTAAAATTATTATTGATTCATGAGCTATGCATGACCAAATATGTTATTTATGCCTAATTTTTTTTGAAAAAAGAGCTTATCCATGATTAGATCCTGAGTTACTTTGAGCACAATAGTTACGATTTTATCTAGATGTGAAAATTTTTGGATTGATAGAAATATTTTTGGATTGGTACGAACTATGTTGTGAGTTGCTTGTAAAATTGTATCAACATATATTCTCCTTTTTCACTTTACCATATTATAAGATAAGTTTGGGGGTGGTCGAGCTAGTGAAGGATATTACCTAGAAGTGTGTAGATTCCATGTGTGTTGAAAAAATATTGTGTAGAGTGTCTTTTGCTAAGTATAAGCTAGGTAATGACCATATACTAGGGATCTAAGCTATGGTGTTATGTTGTGAAAAAAAGAAATAAAGGAATAATTTTGTACTTGTTGAATCTTAGGCCTAACTTCGCAGCCTTTTTAACTCGAGTTATTAAGTCCGTTGGGATATTTCAAAACACGGTACCCTTTGGTCTAAACAACCGGGAAGCTATCGACCTAAAGCTCTCTACAAGGGTCAAAGAGAAAGCTTAAGGGTGTGAGGTCAATTAAGAGCTTTAATTGAAAAAATTTGATTTTGTGCAATTGTTTTCGATTTATGGGCTTAGATAACTAGTGGGTTTGAATTACTGAGTATAAACTTGAATGTGGAAGTACTCATCTAGTGGAGAATCATCACATGACTAGAGTTTGATATTACCGGTTAGACCCAACCGAACAAGAGCGGAAAAAGAAATGAGTGAATTGAGTGCCTTTAGATTTACACTCGGGAAAGAAAAAAAATATAACTATTTGAGGAGTGTGAATCTCACGAGTGGGAAAAGACATATTTGACCAGAAACGGTCGGGTTGGAACCAATTTGAATTCCTTTCCATTTTGACAAGTTTTTCCCAAATTTAGATGATGATTGAAAGTGATTATGCACACACACACTGATCGAACATTGGATAAGCTTAAATTGTTTTTGGTAGTATTAATTGGAGGCATACTTGTGAATTGATATACAATTTTACACTCTGGTATTTTTGGCAAGCTATCTAATGTGTTGATCTTTATCTAATTTTCATGATTGTGTTATAGATAATCGTGCTCGGGACGAGCAAGAGGATAAGTTTGGGGGTTTTTGATGAGTGTTCTACACTCATGATATTTATGTCACTGAATATGTTATTTTGTTATCCTTGAGAGAGTTTTAAGGCGTTTAATGTGTGTTTTGATGTTGTGATATAGACTGATGAAATGGAAGGAAATAAGCAAAAGTTGGCAAAATTGGAGAAATGAGCTAAATTGTAAGGGATTCAAAGTTCGAGAACTAAGGTGCAAATACTTAAAAGTTGTGCTGAACCTCACGATGAAGATTTGAGAGTGCTCGGAGTCAATTGGATAAAGGAAGATGTCAATGGGATCAAATTTAATCAAAATATGATCACAAACCAATTTCCAACCGAAAAGTTATGCTCCGGAGTTTTAGTCTCATATTGAGACCTATTGTTGGCATATAAAATGATCGAATTGGAGAATGATGTCCGAAGCAAAATTGTATCTCTTTGAATCAGCTTTCCACAACATCTTGAATCACCTCAATCGAACATCATATGAAACGTTATGATACAAATAATGAAGGATGCGCAAAATAGAAAACAAAACTGCAAGGCTAGCAAAACTGCATAGGCGGCGCTAGACCTTGGCGCCACGGCGCTGCGTATCGAGTAAAAGGAAAAATTAGGTTTTTAAAGAGGAATCTGGCTCAATCCACCTCCAACTCATCTTGCAAATTTAGGGAACTATAAATACACTTTTGGAAGACCTAAAAAGGGGTTCTTGACGGCTAGAAGAGGGAAGAAATACAAGACAAAGTTCTTAAAGGAATTCATTGAAGAATGAAAAATTGACACAAGTTGGAGAAGAAATCAAGCGGCGACAATCAGTTTTTCTAAACTCCTGTCTCTTTATTTATATTTTTCATATTAAACTCCATGTTGTCAATTATAATTATCATGAACTAATACTTTAGATCTAGGGTTTGATGTAATCGACTTGAGGCATGTTTTAATTCCTAATTATCTAGCTCTTTTGGATTTGTCCATCAATTTATTTATATTGTTTGTGTTTAATGCTTTCAATTACTTGGTCACTAGTTGAATGAATTTCGGCACTCGAGAGGGGGAAATTTATGCGTGATCGTAAAACAACATAACCTAGATTTCGAGAGAAAGAACGGATCTTTGAAGCTTGTTTGAATTAAGAACCACGTGCATTATAAATTCTATATATTTAATTCGAAATAAAGATATTGGAATTAAATTGTAGAAATAAATTCTAGCCGGCACTCAAGAGAAGGGATAGAATTAAATTAGGGTTATTGCCTATAAATTAAGATAAATCTGATTGAGTTAGCAATTTTAGGTTGAAAAACATTGTTGATAGTGCGATGAAATCATTCCCTAGAATTTTATAACCTGATAACTTCGTTGAGTTTTGCATTTGTTCAATTGCCAATTTTAGTTTGTCATTATTAGATAAAAAATCACAACATCATTCCAATTGCTTGTCCAAATAAAGTGGAAAGTACATAATTATAGTACTCATTAGAAATCATACATCAATCATGTGGGTTCGACAATCTTCACTTCATCACTATATTACAAAACTTGACACCGTACACTTGAGGCATTTTCACGTTATACAAAACGCGTGACAGCAGTGTAGATGGTACATGAAGAAACCTATACTAAGTACTCCACATCTACCTAAACAAAGTAATGGAATATATGCTACAACATATCAATTAAATTCATACTTAGTCAAAACATACATGTTCGTGTAAATCATATATCATGTTGTAGTAAATAATTTTCCCTCTTTTTTATTTTTCAATTTTTTAAAATTTTCTTTTATTTTAAAAAATTCAACCTACCTAAAAAGTAAAATCAAACAAAAAAAAATATATGAGATGCATGCAATAATGAACGAATCAATTAAATAGCATAAGTATGTATCAAAAGTACATAATCAATTAGGTATACAAATGCTCTTACGTTTAAGAGCACCGTGATCAATTTCTAATTTTTTCAGATTACTCTTATTCATCCAAACATGACTAGTGAAAGACTTATCCCGAGTCAACTATGTCATAAACTTGGTTAAATGACTCACTTGGTTAGTAAGAAAGTCAATTCGGCCATCAAAACTGTGATTTCTAACTCTAGTGAAATTCTTATTTATATTTCTATTAATAAGTTTATGGCACCTAGGCATTATATGTCCTAACTCACCACAATTGAAGCATGTAGGAATAAATTTGGGAACAATCATAGATTTCAAATTTTGAACCTTAAGTGGATGAAACTTATGTTGTACCGATGATTTCAGTCATCGGACACCTACATTCTTAGTCGTGTTCCTATTCAATAGTTTGCGACACTTAGGTCTTATGTCCTAACTCACCACAATTAAGTATGTAGGAATAAATCTAGGAACAATCATAGATTTCAAATTTTGAACCTTAAGTGGATGAAATTTATGTTGCACCGACGATTTCGACACTTAGGTCTTATGTCCTAACTCACCACAATTAAGTATGTAGGAATAAATCTAGGAACAATCATAGATTTCAAATTTTGAACCTTAAGTGGATGAAATTTATGTTGCACCGACGATTTCGGTTCTCGGACACCTACATTCTTAGTCGTGTTCCTATTCAATAGTTTGCGACACTTATGTCTTATGTGTCATATCTTACCACAATGGTGACACATGGGGATGAATCTAGAAGCAGTTCTAAGTTTCAAGTTTTGAACCTTGGGCTTTGAGGTAAGTACAAACTTATTAGAAGATGAACTAGTGTAGGAATTTGTCTCATTATAGTCAAAATCTCCTTTATTCCCGACTGATTTGTTCAGAACTATCATATTATCAATTTTCTTAGATTTGCTAGAAAAAGTTTGAAGTGAGGCATTTGATTTTCAAGATCACTCATACCTTAACATCTAAAGATTCTTTCTAAACCCTTAATTCATTAAAACATCTAGTCGACTCCTCAAGTTTGGCTATAAGGCTCACTTTTTTTTTTTAATTCAAGTACATTAATCTTTCTAAGCACGGCTTTATTCACCTTTTTAATTTTAAGACCCTCCTCAAATAACTGTTTATAAGCCTCCCGAATTTTCATATCACGCTATAATCCCGAATCAAAAATTGATTGACTCATCTAGACAAAATTTTGAGTCAAGAATTGTTATTAATCTCAAATACCACATGAGAGTTACTAGTTCAACCTCACATAATATGTGAATAACGAGGAATTAAATTGTGGGATACTTAACGCGTTAGCTACATCATACGTTTATCAATTAAAAGCAACAAGTAACTTTTTAATTGTTATAGATTTTTAGTCAACCAAGTTAAATTATCCTATATTGAATTACCGCAATAAATAATTAAAGCAGTAAATAACACAAGATTTGATGATAGAGAAAACCCTTGACTGGATAAAAATATCGAGACCAAGCCAGTAATTTCCACTATAGAAAATAAGAACTACACTATAATCCAGCCTAGAAAACTCACTAGACTCACTGATCTAATTCTCACAATCTCCAAGACCCACTGGAACGTGCTTCACTCACACTTGCTCCTAATTTTCTTGAATTGTCTATCTCACGTGGAACACTAAGAACGTCTTGTTCTTGTACTCTTCCAGTGTTTATGGTTCAACCTCTCTCAAACTTCAACAACCTATGAAAGCTATTGAGAAAGTACATTTCTGATGATATCTAGGAAGTGGGTATTTTGGATTTTAAGAATTTCGATGTTTTTCCCAAACTCGTGGTTGATTGATCTCAAGAATCGAAAAGTTAAATCTCAAGATTTAGATGTGTTCTTAAATCTTGGAATGATGTATAAAATAATGATCAACCACCCTTTTGGACCTTCATAAGGTAGGATATATATAGGGATTGAAACACCAAGTGTTTGAAGCAAAATAGATTTGGGAATGTCGACCGTCGCTCGAGCGCCAAGTCGCAACAAGCGAGTAGTAGCTGAATAGTTGTCAGTATTTTATTATAATTTTCTCTCTCGATGTCCGATGAGATGATTCAAAATGTGTTGGAAAGATAACTCAAAAGGTTACAATTCTTCCAGAAATAGCCTTATCCAAATTCCAATGATTTCTATGTAAAATTCTGTTACAAGTTGCAACTAAGAATTTGGAATATAACTTATGCAGCTCTTTAACACTCTTTAGAAATGCATTCTCTTGATCATATGTAATATTATTGGACATTTTGGACTCCTTCAAGGACTATACTACCCTCCAAAAGACTCATTAACTTTTACAACTCTTTTGTAACAATCATATTCTTTTAAAATAATCATTTTATCTAAAAAATTATCAATACAACTAAAAACCTAACACTAATATTGAAGAGGAAATGGAACAAAAGTAACAATATTTACAGCCTATTTAACAATCATTATTGTAGAAAAAGAACCATGCTTTACTTACAGAAGCATTGTTCACAGAAGAAAATCAGATACTCATGATGTAGGGGGTGAGTGGGTTTTTTTTTCATTTTTTATTCCCATAGGCCCCACACATGTGAGTGGGTGTAAAACTCTGACAAACTTTTTTCTGTACATATGGTTTAATCCATAGAAAAAAGAGTTTGGAATAGTGATTTTTAGGAGATTGTGTAGTTAAAAAGTATGGAAAAGTTTTTAATATACGTGTAGAATAGCAAACCATAAAATAATTTAATGATTGTCAATACCACATTATCAACAAGAAATAAGGATGATAAAAGTAGGAAATGGCGGTGTGGCTCACACGGTAAAAATAACAAATAACAAGGGAGAAGCTAAATTTAAAATTAATGAAATAGCAATTTAATGCTATATAATTTTTGTTTGAAAATGTGATATATATTTAAAGTTTGTTCGTCACAAATTTTCAATTTAAAAAATTGATTTTTTTATGAGAATGTGGAAAAATAATTTAATTTTTTAAAATGTCGTTGAAAAGTAGAGAAAAATGGTGAATTTTGTATCGTGTGGAGCATTCGAAAGATTCATAATTAAGTTTCCAAGGAACGTATGGGTCAAGCATGAAGACCATCCCTGCGTGGCCCTTCTTGTTGATGCACTGGCAACTGGCAAGAGAATAGGAATAACATGCCTATATCAATTAACAAAAAAATAAAAAAATAAAGAAAAAGTGTTCAATTCCACCAAATAAAGAATCGAATAATTCTTCCCACTTTTTAACAAGAAAGTGAGACACACTTTCGAATAAACGTATAGGCTTATACCTCGTGCAAGTTACGACAGGTGAAACGCGTAGATTCAAAACCTGTTAAACAACCTTGGTAGCCTCGCTTTACGTGGGACCAACTGCCAAGGCAATATGACTGGCAGTTGGGTATTGCACCACTATTTTTTTATTCATTGCCTTTCCTACCCGTGACTTTACGTAAGTAGTTTTACAAGTATTTGTAAATCCACCCTCTCTCTTTTACAATATTGCACTGAAGTCCCTATAGATTTTAGCCCCTATTTAGTTTAGCTAAAAATAATATTTTTAGTACATTTTGATAAAGATTTGATTAAATGCATGATTGAGAATTTGATAAAAATTGTGAATTTTATAAAATTCATGGTAAAATTAATTATTAACTATAACTTAAATCTTAATCAACTTTTTCAACTCAACCAAATAGGGAGTTAATGTGTGAAATTATTTTTATAGAAGTAGACGGACAAGATTATAGCAATATTAACTTATATTAGTAAAAATAAATGCCATGATTGTATTTTAATTTTCTAAGAAGTTCAGTAATGGGCATTGCAACAAAGTACTAATAAATTTTTGAAAAATAATTTAATAGGCAATGTTTATTTTATTTTTGAATTTTGTAGTAGCATAGATAATTTTGACTTTGTTCTTTAGGTCCTTTTTTATGGTTGACGAAAATAATCGAACTTGACGTAAACTCTCTCAACAACTCCGCTTGTGTTTTTACTTGTTGATGAGACATCCAAAAAGTTCGATGAAGTGAAAAGATAAAACGAAGTATAAATACTAACATTGAACCTCAACAAATGTTACAACATCATGACATTGAAAGATAAGAAGATTAGTAGAGTTGAATAAAGATTTAAACAAAATATTTCGACCCAATTGGTAATAGGGATATGAAGGTTACTTCGACTATGAGGAAAAGCTCCCAAAATTAGGTGAGACTTGGACCGGTGAAGACATATTTTATAATAAAATATTAATGTCATGGAAAGTAAGAATGAAGATAATACCCATTTTCAAATACCTTAAATTTTGATACGTTGCTAAAAGAGGAATAGCACAATCGTTTCAAAATTCATCATTGCATTTGAGTATCTTATATTGCAGGCTCGTTTGATATGACTTTTAAAAGTCGAAATAAATTTTTGATACTCAAATACTAATTTTGGACCCATTTGATTAATTTAAATAATAATATTTATTCTAATTAGAAGATTTTTTAAAGAAAGTTAACATAACATAACATTCTAAAAAAAATTTGAAATAGGAAAATTTTATAAAAATCAGTTTTCAAATACCAATCCGAATAACTTTTTTAAAAAACTCTTTTCTAAGAAGTAAAAACAAAATCTCTGCTAAACATACCCTGCTTCTCATATGTGTCACACTAGAAGAAACGAGATTGAAATTTGTGGGGGCCTTCTTGTGCTCCAGAAAAACTTGAGGGAGTGTAGCTCTAATTATCATAACTACATTTGTTTTGCAATAAAAGCCTTCTCTCTTGCCCATCATAGACTGCTAAAGTATTAATAATAATGAAAGAACAGGTAGAAGACAAAGGAGGAGAAGCATGAAACAAAAGCAAACCACCACCACATAGATTAAAGAAATAATGCGATAAATCCCCATGAGAGCAGAGGCACCATCAACATCATCATTCAACACATTCATTTCCCTTTCAAGCCTTGAGATTAACTTCCATACTTTCATTTCCATTACCAAAGCATTAGGCTTTATGCACTTTTTGCTCTCTCTTTCTCTCTCTCCCCAATTTATTCCACACATTCTTGTTCCTCATTTTTGGTCACATTGGGCTTTGACATTGTATAAAGTAGCTGAGTTTCGAGAATATGCCCAGCCAAGAATCATCGAAATTTCTGAGCTGAATGTAATTTGTGTTATCTGATATCACCAGGGGCTAGCTTTCAAAATGAGACTAGGTGAGTTATTGTAAATCCTCTGAAATACCTTTACGTTCACCACATTTGCTTAATGTTTCATACAGAAGAAATGTGGTTTATTGGGTCTTTGTACATTCGTCTTGAAAAATATATACCCCTTCCAGTGTTTTGTAGATAAATGCAATTTATAGGACAATTAAAAGGATTTTTTTTATTTTTCAGTTATGACAATTAAATTACAAATAAATAAGGGAAAGAAAAAGGATATGCAAGAAATGAGAGCAAGGACGATGAGAATGTGATTTAATTCTAATCTTGGGGAAATTTGACTTGGGTTCTAGCAGAGAGAGTTGTTGGAAGAAGTACTTTCTGCTTTCAAGCTTGTACCTTTCTCTGGGATATCAGTTTAGATTGGGCAGTAGATGCAGGGCAAGGGGAAAAGGCATTTTTTTGGTTATAGTCTTTGATTTTTACTTGTAATGGCTTGATGAACCTCAGTCCCTAGATGGTTTGTTTGTATGTTGGGCTCATGAGACACAAGTTAAATCATTAAAGAAATTTCATCCTTCCCTCAATTAGTCAGTAGCCAAGCCTTCAATTATGTATTTGCTGATATTCCCTTTGTTGGATTGAGTCAGATTGCGTGGAGTATAATTATAATGTTCACTTATCCCCTTAAATTTAGGGTCATACTAGGTATCCTTCTCTTTCTTTGTATTAGGTTGCCCTAAATTCCTAGGCTGTAGAAAGGATTTTGAGAGAAGCCATTCTTGTGTGTGGTGCAAGAGACAAAAGACTGAGAGGTGTGAAATCTCAACTATGAACTTCTTGTTCTAAATTTTAGTGAGACGTAACTCTTACATCAAGTGTGAACCTCTATAAATCTATGTTTCTGGGTGTGCTTTGCTATATTTTTCTTTGTCTATTCAGAGAATTTTAAAGTCAATCTGAAACTGTTTCCTTTCTTATGAATAGGTACTGAAAATGGTGATTATAGCTCATCCACTGGGCCAAGTTTGGATGAAAGTTTCAGAAAGCCTGGATCTGGTATGTTGTTCGAACTTATATTGTATTTGATCCATGCATTGACTTACACAAGGAAATTCATCGATTAATGCATTCTGGACTCTATACCTGAGAGTTGATAATGATGTCAATTCAGCTTATAAATGTTCTGATGATATTTTCTTGCTAAATCTACAATGTCTATTTGAAACTTGGAAACTAGGAAAAAGCATACGGAATGTTAGTAAAATCTGTTTTTATTTTATTTCCACTAGTGGTGGCAATCGAGTTGAGCGGCTCGTCGGCTTGGCCACTCGGCTCGTACTATAGCGGCCCACGAGCCTCTCGAGCCTGAGCACGAGCCGAGCAAGCCAGCTCGGTAGGCAAGCCGAGCGGTGGTGGCAATTGAGTCGAGCAGCTCGTCGGCTGGGCTGCTCGGCTCGTATTGTAGCGGCCATGAGCCGCTTTTAACGAGCCAGAGCACGAGCCGAGCAGGCCGGCTAGGTAGGCAAGTCAAGCCTGCTCAACTCGTTTTTGACGAGCGGCTCGTCTTTTCTTTTTTTTTTAGAGAAGGATATTTAAAAAAAAAATTCAAAATAAGCGAGCTCGAGCCCAGTAGTTCGGCTCGGCTCGCTACAGTACGAGCTCCTGGGCCAAGCCGAGCTCGCTCACGAGCAACGAGCTCGTTTTATAATGAGCCACGAGCTCGAGCTCATGGGTAACGAGCCAGGCTCAGCTCAGCTCGTTTGCCTCCCCTAATTTCCGTTGTGATCCTCAAAAGTTGGAGAATGCTTGTCACATGGCTTTCACTTTGGGAAAGAGGACAATTTGAACATAGCAATCCACTTTGAGTAACAAATTTATTTGATACCAGAAGTTACGTTTTCAACAATCTCAGTATTATTTAGTATGAATTGTAACCTGTTGAAATTTTCTAAAGCTTCGTGTCCTACCCCTCTTCCCACGACCACGACCAGCACAGCCACCAAAAATAATATAATAAATAAGTAAAAGAGAAACAAATGAAATACTTTTCGAAGCTCTCTGAGGTCCTGCTAATTCTAGTTCTTCGTAAGTACATGTCAACACTTGTATTTTGTTTTCAGTTTCATGTCTCACACTCAAATCATTTCTTTATTACATGTTAGAATATGTATAAATCTCTCTCTCTCTCTCTCTCTCTCTCTCTCTCTATATATATATATATATATATATATATATATATATATTATGAAAATGGATTGCTCTGATACCAGTTTGTTATGAAGAAATAAGAGATTAAGTGCAATATGAAGTAATTGATCGCAAAAACGAAAAATAAAGTAATTTTGCAAATAATGGGAATTTTATTATAATATGGAGAAATAATATAAAGGTTATATGTTTATGATTTGTCTAACTCTTTCTAACTTCATCTAATAGAGTTATAGTTGAAGTAGAATAAATAGGAGACTCCCAAACTCTCATAATAGAGTTATAGTTGAAGTAGAATGTCAGAAACAGTCTAAAACGGAGGACGGTAAAAATCATGTAGGGACGAAACAGACGGGGCGATGGCGCCGCGACTCTCACTTTCAAGTTCTTTACTCCAAAATCTTTACCACCTCTGCTACCCCAACTTGAGGCAAAAGTGATCTAATGAACACCAAACAAGCTGAAACAAGCTTTGTAACAGAATCACAACCAAATGCATCAAAATAAGGGTCTTGGCTAGAATCGAGACCCTTACTCACATTCAAACTATTAACAAAATCAGCATAATTGTACCTATGTGGAATCTTATGGCAAAAAATGGATTTATTTCTAACAATTGAATACGATGACACCGTCAATAATGGTGGCAAGACATATTTACCTATATCTTCAAAATTCAACTCAAATGTATTCATAAACGAAGACCCTGAATTAGACTCCAACGGTACAGAAGCCAACTCTAAATCCACCCGAGTTCTTAAAATATGCTGATTACTCGAAGATTTTGTATCACCCTACAATATATAAGTCGTATTTTTTATGTCCCATCAGTACAACACGGACTCATTTGATAACTTTCAAAACTCCACCTTCAACAGTGTACCTGTACCCTTTTGAATCAAGAGTACTTAAGGAGATAAAAAGTTTCTTCAGATCTGGAACGTATCTCACTCCATCGAGTGTTCTAGTTGTTCCATCAAATATCTTTATTCTTCATATGTTGAAAAAAATTCTCGATTGGGTGACATATGAAAAATGTAAGCTGTATAAAAAATCTATTCTTATCAGGTTTAGAGTTGTAATCAGACATAAGTAGAAACTCTTCATCATCGCTAGGATTTTCTACAATACTTGCTTCGCTCTAAATTTCTAATTGTTGATTTGCAGTTGACTTTGATTTATTCTGCAACTTAGAACGATCGTTTACCAAGTACCCTTTCTTCTTGCAATAATTATAAAATTTGAAGTTAGATTTTGACATGTTCCTTTAGCGACCACTATGAACAATGAGACCATCTCCATGATCCCCAAAATGCTACAAGATGCTTCATCTTCTCCTTTAAATATAGAGCATTGTAGATTTCTTCAATGATGAGAGTATTACGACTTTATAGAATTGTATCTCTAAAAGACATGTATGAGACTAGCAATGGACACAACAAAATCAATCACAAGTCTGCTTCATCATATTTCTCCAAGGTCTTCAAATCAATGATGATTTCTTTAAAAGCAACTAGGTGATCCTCAAGAGATATACATTTTGTCATACGATGAGAATATAGACGTTGTTTCAGATGTAATTTGCTAGTAAGACTCTTCGTCATGCATAATTGTTCCAATTTTAACCATAATGTAGCGGCTAACTTCTCCTTGAAAACGTCACGAAGAATATTGTTTGAAAGATGAAGATATATTTGAGATAGAACATCCCTTCGTTGTTTCTTCTCTATAGTCCAAGTTGTTGGCATTTTGTCAAATTCCAATAATCCGTCGTCCAAATCCATCTGAGCGAGTACTGTTCGCATTTTTACTTGCCACAAAGAGAATTTTATATTACAATCTAATAAGAGATTAAGTAATGAAGTAATTGATCACAAGAACACAAGAATAAAATAATTTTGCAGAGAATAGAGATTTTATTATAATATGGAGAAAGAATACAAAAATTATGTGGTTATGATTTGTCCAAGTTTTTTTAACTTCATCTAAAATACAATGAAAAGCTAAATATATAAGGGAACAAATAAGAGACGTCAAAACCCTCGTAATAGAGTTGTAGTTGAATTAGAATGCCAAAAACAAAGTCCCAAATGGAGGAGGATAGTAAAAAATCGCATAGAGGCAAAACAGACAGGCGGCACCGCGGTGCCCTAGGCTAAAATTGATGTGGCTCCGTGGCGCCTCGATGATGGCGTGCGATGCCCACTTTCGAGTCATTTACTCCTAAATCTTTGATTTTCTTTATCTTAATGTCCTTTTCAAGTCAAACACAAATTAGGGGTTGACATGAGTTGGGTTGGGTCGATTTTTGTATCAGCCCAATATGATCGGTTTGATCAAAATTTAACCCAACCCAACTCGTGTAAAGGTTGAAACCAAACCGAACACAATCAAGTATCGGTCGGGTTGGGTTGGGTTAGGTTGGTCGGTTTGTAACAACTTACCAATAAATATTAAAGTTGTTCAATTTTCTATTATACTAAATTCGAATAGACAAGATTAAATAGCAAATAAATAGATAAATAAATAAAATTATCTATTATTTTATTCAATCTTCATTAATCGAGCCTACTAAGAACACAGATAATTATAGTTAGACTATTTTATTGCTTTTAATTCAGCCAAGAAAAACAAGTAATTATGTAATGCATACTTTACACAATTGTATACAAAAAGATCTAAAAACATTATTATTTAGGTGATGGATAATGCACGTCTTAGTGAATATATCTACGTAAGTATCGTTAGTTAAGGTATATTTTACATTGAATAAAAGATGAAATTAATGTACAACATATAAGGGTTCTTAATAAGGTAATTTTTTTTAAACGGAATTTCGAATCTTAGTATGGTACTAAAGTCTAAAAATATTCAAACGAGACATTTGTATAGGTTCCTTTTACCTTTTAGACTATCCATTCGTACTTTTTAGGTTCTTTTTACTTTTTATGCATTTTATTTATTTTCTTTTCTTTTTTTTTGAAGTAGGCGGTAGGGTTGGGCAGGTTTATTCGATTTTTATGAGTTAACCCATAACTCAACCCAACTCAATCCGCCTACATAGCCAACCCACCCAACCCATGTAAAAACAGCAAAAAAAAAAAAACAACCTAAACCGGTTGGGTTAGGCGATTTTGGCAGATTCAGTCGGGTTTTGCCCATCCCTACCTCCAATAGGCTTCCAAGTAGAATTTCAATTAGAATTCACCAAATAAACTTAAACAGGATTCCAAATAGAAATCTTCTTAATGTGCACTTTAATTAGAACTTTCAATTATCTTCAATAAAGAATTCGGGTTACACCCAAATTCTAACAGGATTCCTTCTTCGTGGCAGTTAAAATCTTTGGACCTTTGTTTACTGTGATATCGTGAAGAGCTCTAGGCGTACATGGCTCAGTTATGACTTCCCTATGTTATTAATGTTTAGAACAAACCTATATATGAAAATATAACCGTGTAAAAAAGACTATCACGTTGGACAATATATGTGTAGTCCACTACATGTTAACTTATGTTTCGGGCTCTTAACTGGAAGTCAAATTTTTCTAGTGATGTGAAATTTCCTTTCTAAATATTCATGTATCCTGAGTATACATTATTATTGGGATGCATTTATTTCCAGTCACCCTTATTGATTCTTTGACCAATGCCCTTTGATTTGAACTAAAAAGTTCATAGTATCGTTCCATCTTTATGAGATCCAAACGAATCCAAGAGCATATAACAGTGTTGTGCATAGCATCCAACAAGGCTGGCTTAATTGGCAAGACTGGGGCCCTTGGACTGAGGAGAATGTTCATGCTTGTATGACAACAGTTTTTGCAGTCATCTTTTGCTACTCATATAAGCAATTATATGTAAGCTGTCAATGAGCGATTCATCTTAGTTGAATCCAAAGAATGAGGGCTAGGCCCGCTTAGTAATGTAGCAAACTGGAATGGAGCAAATCAGCAGTCTTTTAGGCCCAATAACTCAATAATAACAGAAAGAGTTCTGGGCTGAGAAAGTGAAGGAGATATTCTGAAAAAATATACTGTTTCAATTAATGGGTCAGATTTGCTTTAATACTTTAAGGCTTCCACTTCTGAATGTAAGCATGGTTAATTATATTTTAGCTGAAATATAATTAATTTTTAACGGAAAGCTGAAAAAAAAATTGTCATGTGAACTATTCAAGATAGTGTACACTATCACTAACTTAATGATTCATGAGTGCAGTTGCCTTGGTTTCTACAACAGCCAGCACATCTAGCAAATTTATCCCAACTTCAAAAAGAGTGTACAAAGTACTCAAGGAGTATGTTATGGAACTTGCTGACCTCAATGTATTTAGGAATCATCTTGAAGATTGGGTTCAAGAGAATTTGTACTCTAATCCTAGTGGCGAACATTCTTTTGGGTCGCCCTTCTTAATTGATGACTTGCGTACCTTTGATTTTGCATTGGAAGGGGTTCTATTTCAACAGCTATTGCGCATGCCTTTCCCACCTTATTCTTCTGAAAATCTAAAAGAAGATGAGTATTTGGCGCTTGAAGATTTCATGCATACTGCTGCTGAAGGCCTGTGGCATGCATTCTGGCATAAAAATAAACCCTTGCCGTATTTTGTATCCTGTCCTTCTTATCCTGGATCCAAGTTTTATACTGTTGAGAAAGCAATATTAAGGGGAAGACTGGGAAGGTTGTGTGGTGCAGCTTTAATGTCAAAAAATAAGGGCAATACACATGCGCATTGGGACAATGTGGTCAAGTTTATCTTGTTCAAACAAGATATGACAGGAAGTGAATTCGGGTTTTCTCCTACTATTGTTTGTGAAGCTCTCTTCTATGCCGTCCATATACTTCTTTCTAGGAGCTTGAGCAAGTACAACACTGTGACAAGTGATTGTGTTTTTGTATCAGTTCTCGACTCTAAATTCGGAGGTGTTGTGAAACTTGGTGGTGATCTTGGAAAACTCAAAGTTGATTTGGCTAACCCGTATCACTCCATTGTAGAGTGGATTACATGTCATGCAGAAGTCAGCATTTCCCCTGTAGACCGAATATGGAACAAGCTCGGGAATGTAAACTGGGGAGACTTTGGAACTCTCCAGGTACTTCTTGCAACTTTTTACTCTATTGTCCATTGGAATGGACCACCAAGAAAGTCAATGGACTCACTTGCTGCAAATCACAGTCTTCGCCTCCAGCAGCGTAGAATGGAGTGCCACCTTATTGAGAATGAAAATGCTCTAGTTCCATATCAACATGAGAACGATCATCAAGGAGAAATTGTAGAGCTAGAGTATCAAAATAATCAGACCTTCAAAAAGAAAGGATCCCGACTGAAGCTTAATCTGGGGGAAATATTATTACTAGAAGATCAGTTCCAGGGACAGGTAAGTTTTCAAATACAGGAATTTCTGGATGATGGGAATGGCTGTTCCTATATTGCTGTTGGTTTAGAGAATCAGACAAAATTCTTGACTTTATACATTGGCGCACATCCATCTTGTTTGGAGCCATCTTGGGAGGACATGAGCCTATGGTACCAAGTACAAAGGCAAACCAAAGTTTTGAATATCTTAAAAGATCAGGGTATATCCAGTAAGAATCTTCCTGAAATAATAGCATCAGGTAGAATCGTGCACTCCTGCCCTTGTGAAAAACAAACCCCCAGGGGACGCTGCGATCATCCTTGGTGTGGAACTCCAATACTCGTAACATATCCAGTTGGAGAACCTCTTTCGTCCATCATATCTCATTATGGCCCATTTTCCGTGGAAGAAGCAACCCGTTGCTGTCGAGACTGCCTATCAGCTTTGAGAAGTGCAAAAATGGCCAGTATTCAACACGGTGATCTCTGTCCAGAAAACATAATGCACATTATCGACAACCAAGGTTCCAGAAACAGTAGTTTGTTCGTTCTTGTATCATGGGGTCGGGCTGTTTTGGAAGAAAGAGACAGCCCTGCATTAAATTTGCAGTTTTCCTCTGCTCATGCTCTTCAACACGGAAAACTTTGTCCATCGTCAGACATTGAGAGCCTTGTTTACCTTATCTACTCCATCTGCGGTGGAGCCATGCAACAGCATGATTCGATTGAATCAGCACTTCAATGGAGACAGAAATGCTGGGCAAAACGTGTTATCCAGCAGTATCTGGGCGAGATTTCGCCTCTCTTGAAAGCATTTGCTGATTATGTCGACAGTCTATGTGGTACACCATATCCAGTAGATTATGATATTTGGTTAAAGAGGCTAAATGGAGCTGTGGATAGTTCAGCAGAGGGGGGGAAAATGGTTGAAGAAATACTGAGAATAAAGGATGTTGCTGAGTCTTCAGGAACTTCAGGAGGTGGAAATTCTTTATCAGCTTGAAACTTTTCTTGGTGTATTTCCTAATTTACTGGACCACTTGGTTGAGATTTTTATTTGGTTGGTTCTTCATGTTGTCCAAATATCAATTAATCAAAACCTACAAATGATTCGTTGGATTGTTTTTTTGTGGATTCCTATACGAAGCTTTTTGTAGATGTGTCTACTCCATGTTTTACATTGATCATTTTGTCCAAGAAGTTTATTTCTATAAACTTTTTCGGAGTACTTTTTTTTTTTAATATCATTCAAGAAAATAATAATGTTATTCAACGGCGGTGGTGCTCAACACCCGTTTAGGTAGCAATGTGGTCCATCTAGATTTGTCCAATCAATTAAAATATAGTTGCGATGCAGGTTTTTGTCGAAATTTAAAATTTGCAACTTGATCTTTAAAAAATTAGAGTACCAAATTTTTTTCTTAAATGCATCCATTGAACTAGTCATTTATAGAAGGTTTTTGCAAGAACAAACGGTTTAAATTATGAAAAACACTCGTAAAAATCGCTTCATTATCACGGGAAATTTTAATAACAATTTTTTTGCCAAAGATGGTCCTTGACTAGCTATAAAATATTAAATTTAAGGAGTAATTCACTAAAATAATTACTTGGATAAATTGAAAAAATTGTTTATAAAAGTTGATTTTAGTAACATTTTTAAATAAATATTGTAGTAAGGACTAGTTACAAATATATCTAGCGTTTGCTAAATAAATACGCAAATAAGCGAGGATTAAAAAGAAATTATTGTTTAATTAAATTTGGCCAGCTTTAGCAGTCGAACTATAATCCTCCTCGAGCAAGTTCTCTGAATATTTTTCTCCATCACTGCATATATAAACGCTGATTAACGTTTGCAATTGCCCCGCACGTCTGCAGACGCTGCATTGTGAAGGGAAAGGAAAGAGCAAATGGAAAGAGGAGAAAGCTCTGAGTCCAAATCCTGCGACGATAAAATCTGGGCGAAACTCGGTAACAAAAAATTAAGAAAAAAGTTGTTTTCTTGAATCTAAAGATCCTTTTATTGATTGTTTTTGAATTTGACTTATTGGTTCTCTCTCTCTCTCTCTTTAATTGACTCTGGGTTAAAGGGTCCGCTATTTTGTATCCCACTTAAAATTTATGTTGCGTGGAGGTTTAATAGGGGTTTATGATATAGAATTTTAATCTGTGTAATCCGTTCATATGAATTTTCTTGGTAGCGTTGTAAATGCAGTGTTGGCATTCCTCATTTCTCTCTCAATTTTAAATTAAGAAAAAGAATATGAAACAATCTAATCAAATAATTGTGCCATGTCTGTAAATTGGATTAACTTGTTAGAGTTTAATCAAATATGAAATGTAGAATTTGTTTCCTTTTGTTGTTTCGAATATTATTTGGGTTATTTTTGTTTTTAAAATGTTGAGTTGCAATTTTTCACGAGAACTATACAGAAATCACTTTTGACCATCGCTATGTACTGAAGTATCTTTGCATTTTCAGTGCCATTGTCCTCAAGCTATTCAGATATTGAATTGAGATTCGATGAGATAGTTATATGCTCAGAGGTTAAGAGTTCTTCAGTTGTAAAGCAAGAATGGTGCAAGATAACGAGGAACAAGGATCAAGTCTCTGCCATAATGCAAAACAAGAGGTTTGTGCCATAATGCAGAATTTGAGTTTTTTATTATAGACATTGGTAAGTGAATGTTCACAGTATTCCAGGATCATTACCATTGAATATTTGCTTTCTTCTTATTTTTTAGCATTTTGTAGTTTGATTGAGGTGTTTGGTTGGGAAGGTGTTAGGTACTAATTCAAAATGTGGATTTGAAGTGAACACGTGTCTCCAGATAGGATGTGAAAATTCTGTGGGCAATCATCTTTTCTGTGAACATATATTTGAGGCTTGATTTGGGTACAACCTCCTAGCATTAACAATAATAATCTTGCCACTGGAGATATATTATGCCTTAAAATGTTATTATGCATTTGCTTTCTTAGAATGGAACATGACACATACATCTCTCTGTCATGTCAAAAAAGTGCTTGTTAGTAATTGTACCTGTCTATAAATGCTAATTAAATATTTCCCATTGCTTGACATCTGTCTGCAATATAGTTCAAGTGCAATACTTGTTGATGAGAAGGTTATTGAGGATGATGATACAACTATCATCAGGTGTGGAAGTGAGATTATACTGGGTTCTGACACTGAAGGTGAGAGATAATATTTGTTTAGTTCTTTAATTTTCAGTTTACTTTTGTTTATTTGTTTAATTCAACACAGATATTGTAAACCATAGTTAGTTATCTGTAATCAAATATTTCTCATAATGTGTAAATATCAGAAAAGCTCAAGTGACATTGATAACTTCTCACTCGTATCATTGGAGGTGATGCTCCAAATGGCCATGCAGTTTATTTTTATTTTTATTTTTTTTATGTAGTTTTTATTAAAGTGTCTATGTATTCTGTTGTCAACAACTTTTATAATCTATTGTATACAGGGACTCTAATGCCAACTATGAACCTCCAGATTTAGGTTTTACTTACCTTAAGTTGGGAAGAGATGAGTCTCACCGCAAAAATAGAACAATTGAAATAGAAAAAGTTAAACCAGTAGCTGGTTTGGTTTAGAAAGAAATAAGAAATTCTATGGAGAAATTTTTTTTACTGACTGAATGATAAAATGTCACAAACCCGGTAAACCAATTTCCTCAAATCTTAGTTGAAGTTCAATATAAACCTTAAGAGGAAATAGGAAAAATTTTCAAATTCTATCCTAAAACAACTAGAAATATTACTGATGAAATATTATCAGAAACTTTGGAAACCATAGCTAAAAAGATGGGCAATAAAATAATTATTGAACATCTAAGAAACCATTGAGTATCCTAGTCAAGTGGGATTCTTTTATCATGAGCAGTTATCCTTGTGCCTTTATTTCTGTTCAACCCCTGCATTAGACTATCAGAAATGTTATGTGACAACTAGAGAACCTAGCTTCAGGACATGCATTATGATAAAACAGGGAGTACCATTCTTTAAAGTTCTTTTCCAAGTGCTGTCAGGCAAGTGATACTGTTTATCCTGACCTAGTAAAATGCCTCATCTTTTGATGAATATGAAATTTCTATATGAAACTTAATCAGCCTTTAACCAACGTGACTCGAACAAAGAGGAGGATTAGAAGGCATTTTTGCTGCTTTAGTAGGTTTATTTACTTGTTAAAAATCTCAGTGGATTCCACAATAGCTTTGTGCTATATCCATCCCTTTTGCCAATTAGCAAGGTTATCTATCCTACAAAGCACGTGTAAGAGAGAGAATTGATAAACAAGATAGTTTGCCCTTTCAACTCTAAGCTTGCCTATGGTCTATGTTACTTGGAATTGGGTACTGTGTCATATACATGTACATATCTAGGAGTTGGGTCATTTTTCTTCTAAAACTTAGGATACATGATATAGCTAAAAGAAATCCAAATTTTGGACATGGGTACGTCTTACGAACATAAATTTTTTTGGAACGTTATGTAATAATAATTTTAGATGTATTTTTTTAGGGAATGAAGCACTAATGGGCTTGGTTTCATGCTTTCAAAATCTTGGTTTTATGCCTCAAAATCGATTATATTTCTCTAAAATTGTGGCTGACTCTATCTCCCTGCAATTTCTGCTTCATCCCATGATGATCTCCCGTCTAAGGTTTGCCACAAGGATCCAACACAAAATTTATATCCATGTCGACATGGGTATGTCGTCCAAATTGGAGAGTCCTAGCATCGTAACCTATTGTTGCTAGTCCCTCAGACCCCAAATTTATCTTCAACATGCTTACTAACGGCACGCTTAAAATCGTTGTGCTACAAAAAAAATAAAATAAAAATGAAGAATAGATGAAGGCCTGTCATGTATTTCCAAAAGATGAGCAGTTCTTTATGTATGGACAAGATGGAGATTTGTGTACCTTAGATTGGTAAGCCATAGGGGATTGTACGATATCTGAAAGAAATGGGAAATAAGTCCAACCACATTACAGTTTATTTGCAAACATAGCAAGAGTGAAAACTTAGACCCATTCATGAGAGAAATATGCACAGGTTGGTTGCTATTGTTCATTCATTAAATATAACATTCTTGCATGTCCAGTAGATCATAGAAGTTAGCCTCATATATAGGACATGACCTTGTCATTTATGTTCATTTGAGCTCTGTCAGGGGTTATACGTACACCAGCATAGACTTTAACTTATTGTTCCCTTTGTTGCCAGATTCTATGACGTACAGATTTAGGGTAATACCTCCTGAAAAATCTTGCAGCAAACAGCTGAAGGTGAAGAGATTCCGAAAGCCTTTTTTTTTTTTATTACCAGAATACAAATTTAGATTACTTATTCTTGGTTCGGCTTATGAATGTCAAAATGTATTTGTATTTGTCAGATTCTCTTCGATCCGGAACATGCAAAATGCTCTATCTGTTTAAACGTTTGGCATGATGTTGTCACTGTGGCACCTTGCCTTCACAATTTCTGGTCCATAACTTAAAACTCTTTTTAGTAATGGTAATTATCTTCCAAGAATCTTGATATATCATCCAGCCTTTTCTCATTTCGCAGCAATGGTTGCTTCTCAGAGTGGTTAAGAAGGTGTGAGAAACATCCAAATGTTTTATGTCCTCAGTGTAGAGCTGCTGTAGAATTTGTTGGAAGAAACCATTTTTTGCATGGTATTGAAGAGGTATAAAAATATATGCTCCACTCTTTCTCTGAGTGATTTTGGTAGTCATAATCTGAATCGCTTGTCTTTTTGATAAGTTGCAAATTCTATATTTTTATGGGCTTTTACATTTTTATTACTCTGTCTGTTTAATGTTTTTTGACACAGTTTTTTGGATGTCTTTTGGAAAAAGTCTCACCCAAAAGTGGGTCATTTAAAGTTTAGATTCCAAAATTGTTGAGTTGGGGTTGGCTACAAAAAATTGAGAAAATATAAAATGCCATATATTCAAACGCATATGAAAGCACATGGTAGAAAGCAGAGGGTGAATTGAGATTTTAAATTTTGTGACAAGGATTGAAGCATAAAGGTGACTATTCTCAAAAGCATCACTAAGTTTTTAATAAATAACACAAAATAAAGGGAATAAGTGTGAAATCCCCCTTTTTATGTATGATGACATTGTTTTAATATTTTCTGCCCATAGAACTTTGGGCATTTATGTACGATTTACAATATGCATTCTATACCTTTTGTACCTAACATTTTAATGCACTGTTTATTCTTTTCTTTAGTTTGTTTATAGTTCTGCAACATCATCCTTTTTAATTGAACTTATGTGTGCAGGATATACTACAATCTGATTCTTCTCTAAGACGTCCAAATGAAGAGATTGCACTTCTAGAGTCGTATGCATCAATCAAGTCACCTCTTGTAAGTAGAATTTTTTCTTGGGAGAATGCCAAAATCCTGGATTTATTTCATCATTCATTTTTGTGTGTGTGTATATATATATTTTCTTTATTTTTTATAGTCTTTCTAATTGTTTGCTATTTCATAATAATCATAAAGTGACGGTAACTAGCCATATAAACACTGGATGCAGGTTAACTAGACTGCTGAATTGTAGCCGTTGTACGGTCTCTCTTTGATGAATATGCTTATTCATATACCATGGCATGTGATTCCAAAATTTTATGAAGAGGATGCGTTATACTTATCAAAGCCTTACCCCATACAAATGGATGACAAAATGGGAAAAAATTGTTTTTAACTTGTGTACCATTTGTAACACCCTCTCTGATTTTTTGCTTATATGTGTATATATATTTTGGTGTTTGTAAAGTGTTGTTTTATATATTAACTCTGGGTATAGGCTGCTGTACTGGTACCATTGCCAGCTTAGCATAGTTGCAGAGACCATATTAATGGGTATCTATACCTTTCCCAGAATAGGTACATGTATCATAGCTTTTGAATTACTTACCAATTCTCGAGCAGAATACTTGCCCCCTGTTTGAACCCCATTTTTGGGGGATAAAATATTTTGGAATAGTGATTTTTTGGAAAATGTGTGGTTAAAAAATAAAGAAAAGTTTTGGATGTACGCGCAATATTATTTTATGGGAGAATGTGTGGTTGAAAATGAGTTTTGGAAAAATAAATTTTTGGAAAATGGCTGCCAAGCATAGGCTTATTTAATTTAAAATCTTCTTTTACTCTTACTCCATTATACAGAAAATGTTGCGGAAGCTTTAAGTCAAACTGAAGTAGATAAAAGTCGTACGATTTATTTAAGTACAATGGTTCCATTACATATTTATTAGCCTTATGATCAAGGGAAATTACCATCCGTTACTCAATATGGAGTGGTTTTACTAATTTACAAATTTATTTCATTACGAACCATTGTACGTTACAAATACTTTAACTTAACTACTTTTCACGTTTATGTATCTTTTTAGCAACATTATTTTTTATTACGTAAAATTAAAGCACATTCTTCTAATTATTCTCAAAGTAATTATGGAACCTTAATTTTAAGTTGTTATGATTAGATAAAACCTAGCTCAATATTTAACTTATTTAAAAGTGTTGAATCGCTTGATCTAAAAACTTAAATTGTTAGAGATAACCCATGTATATAAAATTTTAATTTTGTGGTCAAGACAGCCCTTAACGTGTAGGCTGGATTAAAAAAATAAAAATAAATTCCATGAAAGACTGAATGCATGCACAAGTTCATTAAATGGATGGTGACAAGACTTAAACTCAGGGCACTTGCATGCTTTGATACCACGTTGGACCATTTGATCTATAAGCTTAAGTTTTTAGGGATGGCACCATATATATATCATTTAAATATTGTCTTAAATAAACGATCATCGTAATTAATAAATAATTATCTTATATCAATAGTTTAAGTAGCAGGTTGTTTCATATCAATCCAAATGTTATGCTGTATGACTTGGATGCATATTCTACCTATAGATGCTATACTTGTTTACTTGGAGTGGCTTCTGAATATTTATCAGTTTTCTGAATCTCAATTGCTTTGATTCAGTGATGCACTTTAGAAATCTATTACATTTTGCATTTTATCTCTTTTGGTTGGATTTCTTTGCTGTTAATTTTCCCTTATTTCCCACATGTTACTGTCACATTTTTAGTGTTTGTGCTTCTGTATTGAATCAAGTTTTGTTATTCTTCAGTAGGGTAATACTTGAATAGTAGAGGTATTTTAGCAAAAAAATTGATATTGAGACCTCCTTTCATTTTAATTTGAAATTAATACCGAAGAATGATGCAAGAATTGTTGGAAAAAAACTAAGAATTACTAAACTTTCTATATTGTCATTGATCCTAATCTACTTGGGTTTTTCCCACCACCTCTATAAGGTATCAAAACCTTACATTTTCTTTAGCATTGACGTGATGTGATACAAGAATTAAGTTCTTTTGAGTGGATAATTGGCATATGTTTTCTGTTTAATTATGATGTCTAATGCTTCTATGTTTTTCTTGGTGCGTAAAGCTCCATCAATCTTGTGATTCTTCTACTGTTTGAAGCAAAAAAGTTCAGTATCTGAAGAAATAAACTCTATGTTAATGTGATCCTTAGATTTTATATCCAAAAAGGCTCTTCTAATTTGTTGAATGGTTCCTAAATGGTTAAGAAAACAATGTAGCTTTGCTGTTAATAAGCTTGATTGTCTTTTTACATTAATTTTTAACACTTTATAAGCCATAAAAGTTAGGTTCCTTTCAGCTTATGATTAACAATTAACTTGGATCTGCTTTCCATTGGCTTTTAAAATTTGTGGTTGATTTTCTTTCTTCATTTTCCAGTACTGAACTGACTTCTCCAGTATATTATTTAGGTCATTAACAGTGGAAGAAAATCTCGCCGAAAGAGGATACGCTCTTCAACTGATGAGGAGATCAGATTGGATTCTGCATGCCCTCAATGTGGTAATTACAAACTATATTTTACTTACGGTGTTAATATTCTTGCAACTTGAGTTGGCAGTTGGCAGTTGGCAGTTGGCAGTACATGACTCCAAAATGCTGCCATTCTGAATTATAACTTTACTTTTGGTATGACTTTCACCGAGGATGAGTTTTGAGATCTCAGAATCTCACTCACCTGAACTGTAAATTTCTAGTATAAATTATGAAATATCTTTATTATGCTTCTTTAGTGGTAAATTTAAACCTTATCGCAGACCTTTTAAATTTTAATTCTTCTCGTGTGTTTTCAGTCAATGATTATGCTGGGTTCCAGTGCAACCAAAGCACAATTCATCTGCAATGTCATTCATGTGGTGGAATGATGCCTTCCAGACCAAATAATGGTGTACCACAACACTGTAATGGCTTCTCCATCCTCGTATTCATTGTTTTTGGAACTTGTGTGTATCACTTAATTGTAACTGTGGCCCTGGATAAGAGGTTATATTGGCAAAGCAGTTGAGAAAATGATTGACTACCAATTTCGAGTTTCTTTTCTGCAGACAGATTTGAAGTTGTTTAAGAAATTTTCTTCACTACTTTTCTAATTGGACTTTGTGAAATCCAAGATTTTCGAGTCTCAGAAATGCAACATGAGTAGTTGACACTAATTTTTCTGCAACTCTTTGAAACTTGAGGATGAGTTTTGATGTAAGAGAGAATGATGCCGAGAATGTGCTTAAAATCAAGGGTAGATATTTATCTTACAAATGGATGGAGTTGGAGCAACTTGCATGAAAGGCTGAAAAGTGTGTCTTCTTTTAATCAGCTGTTGGAATGTTCGTAGTTTGGTTTTCTAATGTTTCTGGAGTCGAGAGTGTTTTAATACTTCCAAATATCTGGGTATGAGGGAATTCTTTTTTAGCTGTAAATGTGATTCATGATTATCTGAATTTATTAATATTCTAGAATCAGTCTCGGAATTATTTAGTCAAGATTTTTCTTAGTAGTCTGATTCCTTGTAGAGATGGAGAAGCCTTTGGGTTACAGAAATTATCTGTGTATATGTGAGGGCGCCTGTTGTCTGTGTGTGCAATCAAGTGTCTTGCTTATACGCAGCCAAATGAGCAGTTAATGCTGAGATATCATCTTTGATAGATACCTGGGTTGCATAGCATGATTTAGTACTTCTCATTGCTATTATCTTTACTATTGGTTTAATATATGATATTACATATTGATTTCTCCAGTGTGCGTTGGTTGTTATCTAAGTTCTTTTTAAATTGCAGATCACTATCTATCAGCTAGAAGCTTTTTGTTTGTGAAAGGGACAACAAATTCATATATTTCAAAATATTTCTAGAGTCCCATCCTTGCAAGTTTAAAGTTCTGGTTGTTCTAAAAAAAAAAAATATCTTGAACTGTATGGAAGAAGATTTTGACTTTGCATTACCATTTGGTAGTTAATCTGTTGGGAGAAATTCCTTTTTTTTTTTTTTTGTTATATGATGCTTCGCTAGTTACTCAGTCTTTTAAGTGCAATATGACTATGAAATATGAGAATTATAATAAGTTGTTCCGCTCTGAGCTTTCTGTCTTCTCCAGGTTTGGGATGTGATCGAGCATTTTGTGGTGCCTATTGGCATGCTCTAGGCATTACTGGAAGTAATGTCCACCCAGTGTGCACTGGTGAAACTTTAAAACCAGTAAGTGCTTTTGAGGTCTACTGCACGATATGCCTGGTTCTTGAAGTGAATCCTTTAGCTCCATAATAGTATTTAATGTTTTCAAGGTCATCAACTTCCGTACAATTTTCAGGCTTAATCTGTTAACTTACAGGACATCAGTATTTTTGAAAATTAGAAAATCAGTACAGAATCTAAAGCCTAATTAATATCATGGCTCCGAATCGTGAAGGCGAAATATGTATGGGCCAAGTCAGACATGAAATCAGACTCAAACTTAACCGTACAAGTTTTGGAGATCTAAAGTCTGGAATCTTGATTTCACTTTACTCTGTTACCACTGCCTTTTCAACGAATTGCATCCACGCCATATTTTATCATGTCTAGCCATTGATTTTTCCGTTTTAACATTTGTATCCATTTGTAGATATCAGAGCGTACTATCACAAGGATTCCCTTTTTGGCTCATGAGAAGAATCGCCATGAACAATATGTATGTGGTTTTTCTTGTTCTTTCCTGGGATTTTTTATTCTTTTCTTTCTTGTTTTTGTTTATCTCTTTGTTTGTTTATTACTGTACAGATTACAGAAAACTGTTTCAGTCAGGTGGGAAAATCATTGCAGGATGTGATTTCGGAATTTGTCACAAAGATGAATAACAGGCAAATAGGTGAACATGATCTTTATTTGAAACTCATTAAAAAAAAAAAAAAGCAAAACAAAAATAGAATACAAATGCACATACACTTCACTCTCTCCATTTGGTCATTTTTGTTGAAACAAAAGTCAAGTGAAAAAAAAAAAAAAAAAAAAATTCAAATGCACACACATTTCACTCTCTACATTTTGTCATTTTTGTTGAAACAAAATTCAAGTGATATGGATTTGGTATGGTGCATTCATCTTGACATGTCCCCCTGTTAAGGGATAGAATCTCAGATCAAATAAATATGAAAACATAGACCAATTTATAAGGATTTGAACCACTCTTCTTAATAAGGTTGACCTTTAAATTAGTCCACCCAAATCTTGATATGGTATCAGAGCCTGTTAAGCTCTAATAAGCAATTCGATCTGATTAAGACTCAAAAAAAAATGAGCACACAGATTTCAAGATTGGTCTGCTCAAATGAACCATCATCTTGAGGGGCATGTTAAGGGATAAAATCTCACATCGAATAAAGATAAAAACATAGACCAATTTATAAAGGGTTTGGATTATTCTCTTAATAAAGTTAATCTTTTAAGATGTAATCCCAATTCTTAAGCGCCCAGACGTGTTTTCACATGTTAATGTTTATGAAGTCGCAATTATGTTTTAAATAAATAACTGTTATAACTTATAAAGCCTACTTTTTCTATTGATTTGTTTAGGACAAGTATCTCTGTAACTATTATCTTCAAGTCACTACTCATGGTTGCCAAAAGAGTTGATCATTTCTTAATCTTTTCATGATTCCAATAAAATATAAGTCCATTTAAATGAGTCAGCTGATTGATGAGTGTATGTGACATTCAGGGACGTAGCCAGGTTTTGAAGTTGGGGGGGTGAAAATACGGGGGGTGGAGGGGGGGCAGGCCCCCCTCCTGGGGGTTCGGGGGCGGAGCCCCCGAAATTTTTTTTTTTAACTAAAAGAATTGAAAACAACGATTTTGAGTACTAAAATAGTACTGAAATTCAATGTTCGATTCAATCACTACTGACTATCCTACTACTTAATTCTTAAATTCAAATATTCAATAACTAACAATTACACAAACTAACAGCAACTACTCTACTTAATTCTTAAATTCAAATATTCAAGAACAACTAAACATACATTATGCATAAACCATGTTGAGAATTGAGTTTTAATTAGTTGGGCTTGAGAATTGGAAACTTAGGTTTTGGATTGGATTTGGGCTATTGATTTATTTAAGTAACTATTGGATATTTTGTTTAGATCTAAGATTTTTGTATGTTGAATTTTAAAATGTAAGTTATTTACTCAATATTTATTAAGGGAAAAAAATAAAAAATTTCAAAATTTTTGGGGCGAGAAAAAATCTTGGGGGGGGCGAAATTGAAAAATACGTTACAAATTAACTAGAAATAGTGTACCGCGGACAATGTTGGGGGGGGGCGGTCGCCCCCTCCCGCCCCCTAGCTCCGTCCCTG
>CM032628.1:6756628-6947983 GCA_019097785.1 Fraxinus excelsior
TAAATAACAATTATTGTTAATCAAGAAAAAACATGGTAAAAAAATGACTTTTTTACTGTCGGCCGACAGTTACATAAATCACTCAATGGACCGTTTTGTGAGCTCCTTACAGCCGTCAGATTAGATTCGATCTATGGTAGAGAATGAGGCTATTTATACCACTCAGGGTTGTCCTATTGGCTTATTCTATTTAGACCATTCTCTTTCAACTCTCTTGTTTCTCTCTCTACTTGTGTCTGTAGCTGAGTGCTTGAGTCTCGATTTCTCCGTGTGAGTTCCTTCATTAATTTTGAGTAAAATAGTTGAGCAGAACATCTGGTTTCCTTTGTGGTCCGAGTACTGTACTAGATTCAAGAAGAAGATTCAGGTCTAGTTTTGGAGCATTCTTTTTGAGATGAGGGTGGAAAATCTCTCACAGTCGTAATTTATGTTGATACACCTTTGGTGCTAAAGATGTTGAGTTTGGATTACGTAGATTTTGTTGTTTCTGGCGCATATTCTTCTCCTTCAAACAATTTGAAGATACTTACTCTTGCAGACTATCAAAACTGTATTTGAACAGAGTAACAGGACAAACCAGAGTAAAATGATCATAAAGACCAAAACACAAACAAACCAGAACAGAATGTAATTCGAGCCCACTGATTTCACAATGTGTCCTTAAGACGAGCTTGCTTCATTCTATAGTACTTAAAGGTGTTTAGCAATCTTCTCCTAGCAGGGCCGGCCTTGAGGCAAGGCGGACGAGGCCCGCGCCTCATGCCCAAGACTGGAGGGGCCTCATTTTTTGGCCCCCAATTTTTTTATGATCTGCCCAACACCGGTAGGCCTTAATTTTTGACCCAATATATATATATATATATATATATATATATATATATATAGTAAAACCTATGGCTCACGTAACTCAAGGCCTGTTCGGTAGAGATTAAAATTGAAAAACTAGTCGTTATTGTTGACTTTTATTAAACGAGTAAGACCCAATAGCGACCATATTTTCAATTTTAATTGAATTTTAATCCCTACTGAACGAGGCCTCATTCCCTTTCTACATTACCTACACCAGGTCCCCAATAGCCGCGCCGATGTTAGCTCCACTCTCCGGTGTCGTCTCTCCTCTTTCCTTTTTATTTTCCTTCCTTCCTTTCCTTTCTCTCCCTTCGAACTTTGAAGGTCACTCTTTGAGAACCCTAACCGCACGGTCCGAGCCGTCCGTTTGTTCTTCGAGGTCGACTGGTTCAATTTCGCGAAGCTGGTTATTGTACCTGAAGAAGAACTTGGCCAACCATTCATCGGAATTAAGGTGATCGATTTTATTGTTATTTTGAAACCTATTTCTGTTAATTTTTCTTTGTGGGAAGGTTCCAATAGCAGCAAATGTGGCATCCCTATTTTTGTAGAAACGAGTTCTCATCAATATTGGGTTCGCAAAATTTTCAGTTACCAGATAAATGAGATAATGTATGAAGTTTTAATTGAATAGAATTTCAATGAAGCTTCTTAACTATCACTTATAGGATGCGTTGAAGATTAGATGAGGTTATTTTTCTATTTTTGCTTATTGTTTGGTTGTGTATTTAATTTGAAGTTCATGAGATGTGGAGAGATGTTAGTAGGACGAAAAGTTTGTTTTGAATTTTGTGATTTTTGGACTTTATTACAAATGCATTAGGTTGTCTATTCTCTTGATCTTCAACTCATTATTCGTTTTCACAATAATGGTAGTTTTTCATTTATCTACATTAAGCTAAAGTTGCGTGCAAAATAAAGCTCATGCTTTTGAAAGTTTTAACCTTTTATTGATTAAAAAGTGTAAATTTCATAGCTTAAAACTGTGTATTGGTGTTGTGGTTAATGTGAAATTTTGATTTTAGGCTTGTGAGATGTGATGGTGGTATTCTGAAGGGTGTGATTCCATAAATTTCGTAGAAATTTTACTTCTCAAATAAGTAATGACTTGCCATAATTTGATATTGAATATATTGAAAATATTTGAAGCCCTGTAGACTTATATAATTGTGGCCTAGTTGGCTTATATATTTGTGGCATTGTCAGCTTATATGAATGGGTATTGTCGGCCTTGTTGGTTTTGTTACTTTATAATGTGAACATTTTGTTCTTTATATTTGTTTGTTGTTCTATTGTTCAGTTTTAAGTTAAAAATACGTTACATAATATACTGTTGAATTTTGCATTTACATTGATTCTGGGGCCCAATTTTCGAAGTTCGTCTCGATCCCCGAAAATCACAAGACTGACCTTGTCTCCTAGTATAGAATGAATTTTGTTTGTTATGAAAATAGCATAACAATTCATAAGACTTCTAACAAACCCAATGAAATATTTTGTACTTTGAAAATAGTATCAGAAAGAGGGAAATGAGATTCAAAGAAGGAATATTTGCAATGAAAATTATGCAAATTTTCTGGCTACTAAGCACGCTATTCATATTGAATCATTCGTTTTCATTTACTTTGTTCATATTGAATCATTCGTGGTCATATACTTTGTTCATACTGAATTGGACTCGAACTCGCGCGTGTAGACTTTGGACAAAACCCAATAAGATCTAGGTCTTCCACATTTCAAAGACTGGTGGTACCCCTTGGGGTTCAAATCCAAAAGTTTTCCAAGGTTTCCTACGAGGGGGTAGTTTTAAAAAATTTAAACAAATTCTCACTTATTTTAAGTTTCAAGTATGTAACTTTGAAATCAAATATTTCATGGTTTTTGATAAATATATGTATCATGTTAAACACCTCGTCGAGTAACACATGAAATAAATATTTCATGGGTTTTAATAAATATTTCATGGTTTTTTTATAAATAAATGTATCCTGATAATTCTAAAGTACGGGTCTCATGGAAATTAGAGCTCAAAGTTGACCTATTTACCATTATTTAATAAGCATTTACAATAGATTCCATATTTGTATTGTTATTTCAAAACTCGATTGAGGTTCATTTTGTAATGGTATGAAATATGGATACTTCGTGCCTTGGTTTCCATGGCTTTGCTACAACACAGAATGACTAAAGTTGAAGCAGAAAACCGGAATAATTGTGCACATGGAATTGTTCCGAGCATTGAAAGTATGAAAAAGTTTTATATTTTTATTCATTCGAATCTTGCCTACTGTTTGTAGAAAATATCTTTAATAAAAGTTGGAGAAATTATTAAGCCATTTGGGTCCATATAAAACAAATGAAGCAAACTAATTATATTGGACTTTCCTGATTTGAATATTATAAGCATATAGGATTTGGACAAGAATCAAATTTTACAAAACTGTTACTAGTAGATAATTGGGAGGGGTTTGTGGGTCGGAGTAATAGAAATATGAACTTTAAATATATAAGAATAATACCATAGGTACAGGGAATTATAGACATAAATGTTGACAGCACCTGTATGGTGCATTTTCGATGTTTGTTATGTCAAAAATTAATGATAAACTGCCAAGTGTTTTTCTGTAAGAATTTTGTCAAATCTTTCTTGTAGTCGTAGCAAAACTGAATATATAGGCATTTGCATGGAAAGAGAGACAAGCTAGCCTTTGAGTAATTATTATTGAGAAATATAGAAGAATAGGAGAAGATAAAACACTACCAAACCAAGAACAACAAAAATAGAAATAATGCATGAATATGTGATCAATGTCCTCAAGCGATATTTACTCCCTCTAGGATTTTTGAGTTCTTAAAGGAATTCACCCACAAATGGATTGTAGAACAAGCCATTAAGAAGAAAACACTTAAAAACACTTGTTTTTTCTTCAAAGACTTGAAGAAAACTAAAAGTTTGAATATGAAAGTGAATTGGAATAATGGTACTCAACAAAATGGTTAAGGTTGATGATTTCATGTATTTGTAATGGAAAACTGTCGCTTATTTATATTTTTCCATACATACTCCATCAAAAAGTGCCACCCATTCATGAAAAGTCAAAAAAAATTTCATGAAAAGCCATCAACAAATCAAAATTAAATACCAACCTAATGGCTAGTTTTCATAACCAAGTGTGCGCATGCTTCAAGGCTTTTGCAAAAGTAGGCTATGCGTACGCATGGCTTAAGCTTATGTGTGTGCATGGGAAAAAAGTTACACATCCATCCAATTTGATCTCATTTTGATATCACATTGGATTTTTCCTTTTCTCAATGGATTATATGCTCAACTCTCACTTCCATTATAATTTCTAAACAAAATATAACAATCCCAAGCTTGTTTAAAACTATATGGATCATATTTATAAACTATAAATACTTATGCATAAGGTTTAAATACCTTTCGATTTGAATTTAACCATAATGTAATTCCCACAAAGTATCATCCAAATTCTAAGTAGCATGATAGTTTTGAACAAATTATTCTTTGTGATGATACCAGTGAAAATACACACACATGTAATGTGTTTATAAGTTCATCATACTCCCTTAGCAGTAATATGGCTTTGTGCTTATCCTATTCATTAAACTTTTAATTAGGGTTGTCCGTGGATCAGTTTGATTCGATTCGGTTCGATTCCAAAATTTTCGGGTGTTTAATAAATGGATTCGTCGGGTCCAAATATAATTATGAAACCGATCAAGTTCGGTTCCTTTCGGTTCCATACCATAATTAATTTTTTTAACATTTACAACAACATTACATAAATATAACTAATAACATTTCATTGGTAACTTTTATAAATTAACGTAGCTCAATTCAAAAATATATAAATAACTAGTTATTGAATAACATTAATTCAATGTATACAAATATCAAAAAGTAGATATTAATATTAAAATGTCGATGATCCATATTAAAAAATTGAGGCCCAAGGCTTAAAATTATGAAATGATCTGATTTATTTAATTAATTTATTAATTTATTTAAAAAAATAAAATAATCTAATTAATTCAATAAAAAATAAAAAAAAAATTATTTAGTTTCGATTTTTATTCGGTTCTTCGATTTTTGGTCTAAACCTGAGACCCGACCCATACCTATGGGTTCTCGATTCGGGTACCCGTTCGGGTATTTAACTTATGAACAATCGCTTGGTTCAATTCGATTTGAGACTTTTGGACACCCTTACTTTTAATAGAGAAATTTCAACTCTTTATCAAAGCCGCAACATCTTGAAGTTCATCTAGGTAATGTTCTTACAGTATCTTTATTGCTTTTAAAGATACGTGTACTTAGTATAGAACTTCATTAAGGGTTTAAAGCTCTAACCCTCCTTTAAATAACAACCAGCATTATTTTGGATGCGACTAGTAATACTAAAACTATCCACCTATCGAATGACTTGTTGTTTTACCCTTTGAGCCCGTAGATTGCTGTTAGAATAATGATATAATATCGGTGATATAACAATCTATGTAGAATAATGGGATTGGACAGTTCAATTTTTATGAAAGAAACGGGGAAGAGTTAGATAGAAAAATATGAACAATAATGGGAGATCACATTATCGATATTTCATCATCATGATGATAAATAGTATTACTCTTATTGTTAATGACATGTAGAGTTGTCATCATTGGTGGATCTTTTTAATTTAGAATTTTAACCCATTCGTTGGTGGGTAAAGAAGGTTGATTCTTCGGAGAAAAAAAATGTTGCGATGTCCTTTAGAAGAAATTAGGGAAAACTTTTGTTGCTCTTTTTATATGAAATTGTTTAATTTGCTTTAATTTATTAGGCTCGTGATACTTCTTAACTTACTCGACATTTAATTCTTCGCATACACTTATTAACTAATTTTGTTTGTTAACAATACGATTCATCAAATACGAAATTTTATTCCATCGTTTTCTTGCAACAAAATAAGGAATGAGAGATTAAGGTCCTGACTTTTCGTTGTACAAGTATTTCATGCATAGTTATAGTTGTTTTGTCATGATACCAAATTTCTTGTGGGTGGGTCGGAACTCACCTTTTGTCATGATACCAAATATGGGATTTAGTTTTTGTTTTTCCTTGGAGGAATGGATATCGCCTTTGATTTTGCAATTTCAATATAGGCGAAAGAAAACCGCCGTTTAGCGTATTACATGTGGGAAGAGGCTCGCTTCTTGTCTTTGCGAGCTATCAGGGTTTTCATCACCAATACAACATAATAAGGATATACAATTCCTTGTTCATCATCGTTATTTAAATATAATCGGACAATTTTTTTATAAGATTACCTTAAATCCAAAAAATTCTTAATGCGGGCTCCTTAGTTTATTGGGTATATCGTCTTTGTACGGTCGTCGTTTCTCCACATAAGGGTCCTCAATTACACTAGTGATTTATCTTACCGAGGGTTGAGAATTTGGGACATTAATTAATGCATGCGATGTTACAACCCATTTCTTTTTAGTCAATGGTTGAATTGTCTTGGTCTAGGTCAAATGTGGATTTAATTGGAATAAGTTATTCTCTTGGGGTTTATTTTACAATAGATAAATATTGAGGGTTTGATATAAAATTCATGTAAGTGTTGGGGCTCATTTTTTTTAAATTGTGAAAGAAAAGGATTTTTAAATGGATTAAATTGGAAGTTGTAGACTTACTTAATTAGCATTGGAGAGTTGTTAAGGGGCTTCCTTTGCAAAAACACCACTTTCTAGACATTTCCCCAACCATTTTCTCATTCCTCATCACTCACTCACGCATAGAAGAAAGAGATCGAGAAAGGGAGAAAAAAAAAAGCGGAAAAAAGAAAGGAAAAAGAGAAGGAAGGAAGGAAGGAAGGAGAAGAAGGTAAAATGGTGGTCAAAACTTGATTTGGATTTTTCATTCCCGTTGTTTTCTTAGAAATCGAGGTATATTATGTTAAATTTCTAAGGTTTAAGTTGTTAAATTTTCAGATTTATGAGATAGAAGACATATTGGAGCTCAAGTTTATTAATTATCTAGTTTCCAGTTATTTCAAGGTAAGAAATTCATTTTTTTTGGGTAAGCCCTAGATTTTTTGATTGGATGCTTGAACTAGTATTATTAGTGGAAATTATAGTGTTGATGAAATACTTACAAGAAAGCGTGATTTTATGGAACAATATGTATATTAAATTGGTTGTGGTGTTGGTTGCTAGTTTCATTGGATGGAAGTGGATAATTGCATTGTGCTTGGAAGGAAGGTTATGTTGATAAGTTGGTTATTAGTAAATGGATTAGAATGTGTAATTAGTCACATTTGATTAAAGGATAAGTGGGAACATTTATTCTAGTATGGAGAAAATTAATTGAAATGTTATAGCATTAGATTTTAGAAGTTTATTGACTTAATAGTAGTTGATTTAGTTATCTTGTATGATTTTCCGACGGTGACACAAAAATTGGAAAAGCCTACCAACCTTCTTAGACGGTAGCTTATTTTGAGTGAGTGGAAAAGTTTATTTTTCAGAAATAAATATTTATTGAATTTATAATATATCAGAAAATTAATCATTCCATATTCTTGGTTTAATAGCATGATTTTAGAATCAAATAGATTTTATAGTCAATTTTTTTGAAAGTTAAATTCAGTTCATTGAAATCAATTCTCTAGCATGTTTTATTCATATTACATATTTCAGTATATTTAAAGTTATTTTAAAAACCACCAGAAAGTACCCATGTGATTTTACCCCAGTTTACACTGGTGTGAATGTGTTTCTACAGTGTATGACTTTATATGGTTATTTTACCCAATCTGCACTGGTGTGAATGTATTTCCACGGTGTATGATCAGTTATGGTGATTTTACCCGCTCTGCACTATTGTGAATGTGTTTCCATAGTGTATGATCAGATTATAGCTCTACGCGCGTATGCCTCAAGATTTTTCAAGTTTGATGGATGAATTCGTGGTTTTATTTACAAATGGTTCCAATTTGTTGATGGTAAAATTACAATCAACAAATTTCTCTCATCTAATCAGAATTTTCCCTTCTAAACTCACTAGTTTTGATACTCAAACTATAACAAGAGGTGAAACGGTATTTGGGAGAGAGATATTTAAATTTGAATACCCTCTTTTTCTTAGGCCGGAGTATTTATAGATTTCCTTAGGGGCTTTGGGTAATTCTAGAAAATGACGGGTGGCAATTGTTTAGTGGTAAATTGATAACTAATTCTTATGTATTCACGTGCTGTTCATTGGTTTAAGAATCATGCTTTTCAAATTTACCAATGTACGTTTAAATAATGATTTTTACAGCCATAAAATGAGGGATAGTTTGCACAGTTTCCTTTGCAAGCCTTCTATGTTTTAGCTGCTTTCTCGCTCTTACACTTCGCCTAGGGGTTTGAATTCGCATGATAGATTTATCGGTTCAAAATTAGAGGTGCAAAATATTACACTTGTCTGGTATATTAGTCATTCTTATTGAGATGTTCGAGTCTATTTGTTTTGCTGCTTCTATAATTCTCTCCAATTGTAAATTCAAATAAGATACATAAAGATTTGATTGTCTAGATATCCTTTTTCTCACATACTTTTCTTTGCTCTCTTGTATAGAAATTTCAAAGCAGAAGCTGTGTCTAAATTATTAAATGCACTAAATTATGATACTCTTGTTAAGAACATATTTGACTTCATCATTAGTGTACAAAGGGTTTCAAGGAAACTCATTTCAATACTGCTTGGAGCACAAATACCGTGCATTCAACTTGAAATAGAAGCTTTGGATTGTGAATCGGATTACGAATATATATTTGTTCTCAAAATGCTCAATATACTTGTATTTAGCTCTGCAAGAATGATTACTGGTATTTCCAATATCGCAATACAGTATACATGGATGCATATAGCATTCAATCTAATGCACATGTAAGTGCATGTTTGGTTCGCAATACTTATCACGAACTACACAGTATAATGATGAAAATTTTAGCCTTTTCCCTAATAATGTTCGATGATATTCAAACCCTCACCAATACTAAAACACATTTACACAAACAAATGCAGAAATAGAAGTTTGGAAGCAGTGAAAACCTCCCACAACAGTATCTTAGTCTGATTTCATGAGCAGAATTCCTTCCAGTTAAGTTGTTCTTGTTCTTGAGAAATTTTACATGGAATTTCTTAAATTTCTTTTTAACTTATGAGAAGAATTTGTAGTCCTTTGCTTCGAGAATAATCTGCCTTAATCCTCCAATAGGTGCGATAATCATCAAAATAACTCCAAGAACAATGCAGATCTGAAACCCAAATTGAGATTGAACATGTCAGATATCTTGTTTTTGAAGCAAAAATTCAAGAAGATTGAGCTACTAGATTCTGCACTTACCCAATTAGTAATCCAAGATAGACTGAATTTTCTTGGTTTGTAGATGGCTAACCACATTATACAGGGAAGCTGCAAGAGTGTGAAGAAACAGATGTTATACAGTCAACAATGAAATCCAGATACGTACTATAAGACATTGATGACATGTTTGGTATATTAAATTCAGAAAGGTAACTAACAAGTTTTGTCATATCACCGTCTATTTTAGTCCAGTGTATGAAGTATGTCTTTTAAAAATGTTACATGGCATTGAACAATATAGCGTAGAATTAAAGAGTAAGAATAAATCAAAATCTTGTTTGTTATCTTGTGCAATTCTCAGTCGAGTATACCAGACATGCCCTAAAAGTTTACTTACAAAGTATGTGGTTGGTGCAAAAGCAAATCCGCCAAAAAACCCAAGAAGCCCACCAAAGAAAGGGAAGACGATTCCAACAAACATAGTAAACGCTGCAATCAAAGATATGTATATAAATTTGTGATGAAAATGTGATACAGTAGAACTGCATATCAGTATAAGATAGGATTTGTAGAAAAGGAAGTTCACATACCAACATAAATATTCCTTGAAACAAATCGCAACATCCAACTAGGCTTGAAATTTAGTTTCTTTACTAGTACAGTTTCAATCATATCAAAAACTGGCATTGCATAAATCTGCAAAAATGAAAATCAAACAAAATTATACATTTATTTGTAAGACAAAGAAATAGTTGAAAGAAAGAAAGTTGGGTTGCGTACCTGATAGCTCCCAATGACATGAACCACAACAAACAAGTTAGCCATGGCGATTAGCCACACCGGTTTTTGTAACGAGATAAGAATGTCGTCTTCAACTGTATTCCCGAATATCCAATACCCGATTAGTGCAACAGGGAAATAGCACAATGCAACGACTATATAAGCAACAACCACTCCCCTCCACATAGGTCCCTTAGATGGCTTCTCTGGTGTAGAAGGAATAGTAGCTTGAATTTCCAACACCACATTGTGACCGGCATAGGCAAAAGCTACATTACCCAAGGCACCGAAGAAGTTGAAAATAGTTCCTGCCGTGGTCGTAGCCTTGTAACCATAGTCCACGTCTGGTTGCACACCCTTGTCGATTGATGCACCCCAAGCTATAGTTGAATAACTTCATGACATAGCACCAGAGCGTTAGGATTCCACAATTTATATCAGATGTTAAATAAAAATAAACAAATATGTTGAAAAGATTGAAAATAAAAGATATCAAACACGATTGAAAAAGCATAAAGGGAGACAGTTCTCTGGATCCCGCATCAGCTAGGACCTTTAAAACTTATAACTAGGTTAATATTGTACTAATAATCTTAAATCTATCTTTGGATTTTGTTAATTTTGAGTTTTATGTCCATTTCTTTATTCTGAATAATTATTGTATCAAGCTATTGTAGTTAAAAAATAATAGACGATTTTGAAGATACCACTTCTGTTATTACAAAGAAATGCATATAATTCACATAAGAAAGAGGGTGTTGTCTACCTCAAGGACATAACGGCTGCTGCCAAAGATACACCGGAGATTGCATTGAAATTGGGAAGATGAGACAGCACAAAGTGGACTGAGGCGAAGTTCATGATGAAATAGGTAAGCTTAATATTTTTGCAATCTTTGCATACTAAATCATGGAATTGCTTCAAAGATTTCCCTCCTGTAACCATGTAAACTATGTCGACCCCAACTTCAACAATTAGTTGCTGAGGTACGACAATGTAAAGACCAAGTTTTTCACCAAATGCATGTTGTCCGAGTTCATGGTATCTGTCGAAACGTTTTCCAGGAACCATTTCATGCATTTCAACCATTTGCCATAGAGTGTATAAAGTGACAATCCAAGATATAACCATCACTGTCACTCCAGGGCCCCTGAAAATATAAGCAAATCATTAGGCATTGAGTAGTTATTTGACATGTTATGTAATGGATCAACCTCCGACCTTACTTTCAAGAGTAATAACAATAGAGAATGAGCAAAGATCATACATATTTATAGAGGTTCACTTTCGATGTGAGAGCTACATCTACTCACCAAGTTTTTAGATGAAGAATACAAGATTTTTTCACATCTCTCTAGCACAATACGACCCCCGAATAAATCCTTCAGGGATATCGGTGTGGCCGATACTGATATGCCAATATACCCCATACGCAGTCCAACATGGTGAACTTTCTTTCATTCAATTTGGTATAATTCAATTCACAATAAAGCAAGTTGATTTTAACCCCAAAAAAAACAAAAATTGATTCGCGGTTCCGTTTTCGAATCTCAGCTGACACACAGTCATAAAAATCTCTCGTATTGAAGATGTAAATGAATAAACTTATTTCCACACATTAATAATTTAAACTTTTTGACATATGGTCTGTTACATATAACATAGCAATTTTGTCAATATCTAAACACATTAAATTTTACGCTGTTAAGTTGTAAACCTCGAAAATAAAATGAACGTACCATCCTAGTTCTGCCATGGCATAAGGGAGACTGAGAACTCCAGCTCCAACCATTGCAGTAACATTGTGGAAAGCTGAGTACCACCATTTTGCATTCCTCGACGAAGTAATTGGCAGCCATTCGTCTATCGCCTTCTGTTTTGCTGTTCGTTGATCGACCTACAATTCAGTATATTCAATCAATTGAAGTATTTATAGTACTGTTTTTGACTGCATTTCTTGTTTAATTACGTAAGATTTTAAGAAGTTGAATCCAGCTTTAATGTTAAGCCTTCCTCTAATAATCTGGCCTAGCATTATATCCCATTACAGAGGTGTATGCATTGTTACAAGCAGGGACGTAGCCAGGTTTTGAAGTTGGGGGGGGCGAAAATACGAGGGGTGGAGGGGGGCAGGCCTCCCTCCCGGGGGTTCGGGGGCGGGGCCCCCGAATTTTTTTTTTTTAACTAAAAGAATTGAAAACAACGATTTTGAGTACTAAAATAGTACTGAAATTCAATGTTCGATTCAATCACTATGACTATCCTACTACTTAATTCTTAAATTCAAATATTCAATAACTAACAATTACAAAAACTAACAGCAACTACTCTACTTAATTCTTAAATTCAAATATTCAAGAACAACTAAACATGCATTATGCATAAACCAGGTTGGGAATTGAGTTTTAATTAGTTGGGCTTGAGAATTGGGAACTTAGGTTTTGGATTAGATTTGGGCTATTGATTTATTTAAGTAACTATTGGATCTTTTGTTTAGATCTAAGATTTTTGTATGTTGAATTTTAAAATGTAAGTTATTTACTTAATATTTATTAATGGAAAAAAATAAAAAAACTTTCAAAATTTTTGGGGCGAGAAAAAATCTTGGGGGGGCGAAATTGAAAAAAAATACTGTTACAAATGTAACTAGAAATAGTGTAGCGGACATTGTTGGGGGGGGGGTCGCCCCCCCCCCCCCCCGCCCCCCCCTAGCTCCGTCTCTGGTGACATTATAAACCTATTATAGCATGGCCCCTTTAAGACTTGTTGAGGGTAAAAATACAGGTCGAGTTCATAGTAGTTCTGCATAAAAATTTACAAGGAGTTGATAAAAGAAAGGGGTATTTGGTAAATAAATTTGTTAAAATATTATTATTTTTATTGCAGATAGGACGATGCTGCAATTGAATCATTCTGAGATGATAACTGCTGAGACGCATGTTTGCAAGTGAGTTGTTCTCTGCATTAGCATGTTGAAAATGCCAATGCACTTTTCTGTTTATAGTTCTGTACTCCTATACTTTTCTTTCCTTTTTTTTTCCAACTAATGAGGGACCCGAGCTTTGTTTTTTAAGATTTACTTTTCTCTACACAACCCTTGAAATAATGCCTAAGTACTCATATTGGTGACCCAATACTTGGACAAGGGTATTGCATATGAATCTTGCTTCTCAAGCATAATGATGAGTTTTGATAAATTTGACCCTTGGAGGCATGCTTATGACATGATTCTGTTGTATTATTAGCCCCAAATAATTAGAAAAATATAATGTTCTAGTGATTCTCTTTTTACCAGAATAGAAAATATATTTAGGGCTTATCTGGTTTCCTTACTGGAGTGTTGTGCCTGCAACTCCTGTCGACCAGTTTTTGTTGGTTGCAGCCAATCTAGTTAGATTTCCCCCTATTAGTGGTGTTGCTTTCACATCCAAAAAATCCATCTGGAGTTTGGTAGATTAGACACCGGGATCCTCATTGACTTGATCAACTGCACCTCGCTGTCTTTGATTGTAGGCTATGATCAATAGGATTGTGGTGGTCTTCTTAATTTCTTATCTTGGTGCTATTGTAATGGCTGGAAAAACAATGAAATATTCTGGATTTATCCTAGCCACCCAATCAAATCTTATTTATTATGTGACTTGATGATATGAATTCTTTATTTCGGTTCTCATTTTTTTATTTTTTTTCAAAAACATGTATCCAAACACATTTTCTGTTGTCTTACATGCTCCTGATGTTGGGACTCACCATTTAGAGAACAAATTTGTGAAAAATTCCCCAAGTTAGAATTTGGCAATTTGCAAACTGTATGCATCTCTTTTGGCTTTGTAAACACCAAAAAACCATATATATTATGTAGAATAAAAGATGTTGATTTCAATTGTCAATGCCTTGCCAATGTTCTAAATTCACACCATTATTTAAATAAGCTATTTATTGATTATTAATTAGACTGTGTTGATGCTATGCCTGCTTATTGAGTGATGATTGACTATTCAATGGGTAGGACATGGTTGCTAATAATTACTTCGAAATATGTCTTCTGCCTGATCATATTCTAGAAGCTGCACAGATTGAGTGTTTTAAATAGATAATAGATTTCTCGACTTCATTTTCTTTCTTATTTTAAATGTTGTTATGCTTGACATAATTGCTCTGTCTGTGCATATTCTTTCAATACTATATACTGAATGACTGACCTGACGGACTTTCATTGATGCAGTGAATGCTATGACAAATTAGTTTCATTTCTCTTGTACTGGTTTCGGATCACATTACCAAAACATGTAAGAATCTGTTAGCTTAATCACTTGCCAATCTTGTAGTGACCCCACCTATTATGGAGGGATGTTATTCTTTTCTGTTTATACTGTTAGTCAATTAGCTTATCCTTTTTCAATTTCTATCCTTGGTAGCGTAGGCCTTGGTAATATGCTCCCAAAAAATGGTGGATGCCCAACACAAGAGGATGGTGTTCTTTATAGTAAATCAACTTGCAATTAAATGAGAACGTGGTTCTTCCTCTTTGTAACTTCTAATGCAGAACTTTCATGGTCAATTAATCAAAACAATCATAGAAAAAATTTGCATTTTTTTCCTGGTGTGGTTTCTGCAATATTGCGTAAGAGATCAGTGTTGGGGAAAATTTTCTTGTACTTCGGGTATGGAGTATTGAGTACTCCCTGCCACAGTGGTCATTATAAACTCATGTGTTTGATGGATTTAGATACTTTGAGCATTGTGACTGTTGTAGATAATGAAAGGGAAGAGACTATTAACAATTCGTTTTAAATGCATTCATGTCTATGCTTCGCCTGTCTTCATTTATGTACTACAGACTTGCCAACGTGTTGCTTAAGCATTTGATTTTACTTTAAGTTGTGTGTTGAACTTGTATATGCTTGTACAGTTACTACCCCCTGGAGCACTGGAAAGGGAAAACTGCTGGTATGGATATGCCTGCCGGACGCAGCACCATAATGAAGAACACGCATGCAAGAGAAATCATGTTTGTCGTCCAACTAGGGGTAGCCATATGCTGTAGCAACATATGTTTTCTTCTGTCTAGACTTTTGAATTGTCTACTGAATGTAAAGTACATGTATAAATTCATACTTTTGATCACCCTTTTTGTGGGAATCATTACTTACAATCACTATGTTTGTTCCCAACCTCTTTCTCGTTTTCTCCTAATTAAAAGAAAGTGAGAAGCGTCTTGAATAGTATTGATCTTCTAAGCACCGGTGCTTAGCTTACACTGAGCACTCAGTTGACATTGCACACCACAATAAGTGCTGTGAGATAATGGTTGGTTACAAGACTGATTGCATTACATATTGTAGTGTGCTATTTCACATGATGCTTAGCATAACATAAGCACCGGTAACCTTGAGGAGTAGCTCAATTGGTCAGGCTTTGGGTTTGCTCCTCAATGGTCACCAGTTCGAGTCTCCTCGGACTACTGAGGTGAGAAACAGCTGTAAACTTTAGGATCCCGTGGGATTAGTCGAAGTTCGCGCAAGCTGATCCGGACATCCACGGTTATCAAAAAAAAAAAACATAAGCAACGGTGTTTAAGGAGATCAATTCCGGCTTCTTGAAATATTAAGAGACGATTTGACAATATTTCTACTCGTATATTTTAAGTCGGTTTCGGATATAACACTTTCAGAAAATGATCAAAAATGGTTGAAAAATAGTTTCTTAGTTTCAGAAGTATCTTTTGACTTTTCAAAAAAATTGTCAAACGGGATGAAAAACACGAGAGTGATGGAAGGTCGGGAGAGATTCTTTTAGGGAGGGATGAGAAATTGAAAAATAATGTACAATAGGGTGATGTTAGGGCTACGCATGACAATTTTCATATTAATCACGAGAGTTACATTTATATTAATATCAATGTTCTGAAATGTGCGCATTTACGAAGTATATGAGTAATAATATAGAGTCAAAATGATTCCCGGGTCATGCGCGACAACTGTTATAAGAATTAGCTTGCGACTTTGGATTGTGACTTCTGTTGTGTGAGCTTGGAATTCCGAGTATGGGCTTTGAATGAAGTTGCTGGTAGGAGACATTGTTATCTTCCCACCAAACCATACGTGTCAAGGGGCGATAGATTCCTGACAATACATGAACCCAAATGTTAGGGACTTAGGAGTTGGGGGGGAGGGAGAGAGAGAGAGAGAGAGAGAGACTATTTTAAATGTTTTTATATTATAACGTTATAATATATAAATATTACTAAAATAGGAGAATTCAGAAAAAAAAAAATGATCGGCCTGAATTTTCATTTTCAAAACTTAGAAACAGGTCACGGCATAATTTTCTTTAAGATAAAATAAGGGAAAATTAGACCAATTACCCTTCATAAATAAAGAATTTGAATAATACTCTATTACTTCATAAATAAAGAATTTGAATAATACTCTATTACGTAATTAAAACTTTTAACCACGTAATTAATACGTTCTAAACCTCCAAAACTCCAAGCCAAAATCAAAGTCCCTAATTCCCAAAAAAAAAAAAAAAAAAACTCCCAAACGATTGCATGAAAGAGAAATTATCAACCACGCCACAACTCCGCTCCTGATCCTCACCCATTACATATTTCATATTTATTTATTTTTCTCAATTAAATGGATGTATAATTCTTTTTGGGTTAACTGCTTTGTAATTGGAACAAGGAATGAGTTTAAAAACTTTGATTGTAGTACTAGAAGTCTCTTTTATGGACGAGGTATGTATATGTATGCATTTGATTGTCAATTGAAATTCATTTTTTTATGGCTTACTCTTTTTTTTTTTTTTTAAAAATCACCTATTGGAAATGGACTTCTTAGGTTAGTTATTAGGATTCATGTGATTCTTGAGATGCTATACGGTTCAAGTCTCCTTGCCATTAGTTGTGTCTGAATTTTTCTCTAAGAGTAATTGTGTTAGTTGTGCTTATTAAGCCCCTGTTTGACACCCATTAACTTCTATTTCTCTTTGTCATTCTCATTCTTCATTTCAACCACACATTCTCCAAATAAAATAATATTACACACAAATCAAAAACTTTTCATCATTTTTCCACCACACATTCTCACATCAATCACTATTCCAAAATTTCTATTTCTCCCAAAATGGGTTTCAAATAGGGGCTAAGTTTAGCCCCTCATTTTCTCTTTGTTCATATGCTATTTTTCTCTTGTTACAACTATTTGTGAACAAAGAAGTTGTATTTTTGTTTTGTGATGAATAAACTAGGGTGTTGTGCTCTGTATTTTCAGAGGAATCCATATTCTGTGTTCATAAAAAGAGCATATGCATGTGCTCTTTTTCTAGCATTATGATTATTTGTGAAAAATGTAATTTCTACATTGTTATCATTTTCTCCATTCCATAGCAATTAGATGGTAGAGCCATTTCTGATGTTTCCCTTCAAAATTGTAGCATATTAGTGGAACAATTGTTCAATGTTGCAAAAAAGGGATACCATGATGCACTTTGGTCACAGTTTGACATGATACCCTCGTTATTAAGCATTTTGACATGAAAATGTGAAGATATGAAGTTACGTATGTTGTTCCTACCCCCCGTTATGATGGATATATTTCTAGGTGGCTTGGATGCTAGACTATTTTTCCAGAACAAATAAAAAAAGTGACATTGGGTGACGATTAGTTATGTCGGAGCTCAAATGGTTGTTGTTGCTGTTGTTGCTTGAATGACATTGCGTCGAGGCTTGAGCATTCCTTGTTAGAGATACTGGTGGCGCCTCACTTACCCTTGTGTTGGCAAACCTGTGTATGATGATACAAGAACGAGATCACAATTATGCACCAATGCCACCTGATCATGTTTTGATTATGTCACTTTATTGAACTTGGTCTAATGTTTTAATTGATGTTTTATCACTTTTTTGAATTGTCACTTTTATTAGTGTTTGTAACTTTTTTTTTTTTTTTTAAATTTCTGGCACTTTTTTTAATGTTTGCCACTTTTTAAATTTGTCACTTTTTTTAATCTTTGTCATTTTTTTAATGTTTGTTACTTTTTTTTTTTTTTTTGAATTTTTGTTACTTTTGTCTGTCACTTTCTTGAAATTTATATCACTTTTTTGAATAACAAACATCATTTTTAATAAAAGTTGTATATCACATTTTAATAAAAAGTAATGTCACTTTAAAAAAAAAAAGTGACGCTTAATTTTACAGTTTACCAATATTTTTTACTTTCAAAATATTTTTCACATTATTTTTCAAAATGCCCTTAATTTTAAGGGTAAGTTGCTCATAAAATAATATAACTTCTTAATATATCACCTAAAAAAATATTAAATTTTTATAATTGAAAAATAATATTCATAACCTTATTATTTTTATATAATTTTCATAAATTTGTTATTTAGACGAATTAATTTTATCAATCTACAAAATCCAGCGAATAAATATTAACAAATTAAAAATTAGTCGAGTCTGAAAATAAGACCATTTTCATTATAGTCTCGAGTGTTATTTACAAGATATTTTATGATTAAAGAAATATTTAGTTGGTGAATAGATTTTTCAATAGAAGAATGGAATTTAGTATTTATTTGAACTATTATTATTTTATTTTGATCTCTTTGCTTTTGTCAAATGTAAAAATTTAAAAATTTAAAAAATAATAATAAAAATAAATAAATAAATAAACAAATAAAATTGCCTTTGTATTTATGGGCTTGAAATCCACTGAAATCTGAGGGGCGGAGTGGAATTCCTAAAAGTATTGTATTCCTATTTGTAGACTTGAAATCTTAAAAATATATTAAAATCTCTTCCAATTAATGAAATTCTTAGAAATTTAGCATTTATTGGGAACTCCTTGATTTTAATAGAATCTATTAATCCGAATCGAAAACGCTTTTTTATATAGATTTTTAAAATTTATTAAAATCTGAAATATAGAAGTTATTGGTCAAACCTCTATATTAATGGAATATTCTATTAAATTTTGAGTGATGGAAATATAGGGCATGTTCGGTCATGCGTAAAATTCAATTAAATTTGAAAATATAGTTATTATTGGGTCCCATTCGTTTAATAAAAGTCAATAATAACGACTAATTTTTTAATTTTAATTCGATTTTAATTTTTACCGAACACGCCCCTAGACTTAAATTAAATCCATTAAATTTTGAATTGAGACACTCGTAATTCATATTTTACATGGTAAAAACTTGTGTTGATTTATGCAATGGCAATAAATCCAGTCAAAAGATTGAGAAATATATTCTTACCTACCTTATATAACACATAATGAAGACTTATATAATTACTGAAAATAAGCAGATTATTTTGTCATAATTCAAGAAATTCCAAGGTCATGAAGAGCTCTACCATGCTAATTCATTTCCTCTGTTTGGCACTCTTGTCACGCCTTTTTACTCCATCTATAGGTACATTTGTCCTTAACAAATTATAATAATATTTTATTAATTTCTTGTAAATGCCAAATTTACATTTTTCCGATGTTTAGTTGTGCTAATTTCTTTATTGTGATAAGGATATGACCTGATTGAACTGTGTCCCGCAATTTTTCAAACATCAACTCCATGCGGTCTAGACCCATGTATTGTTGAAGGGAACCAACGGTATACTAGTCGAATTCAAGATTGCGCATGTTACAAAGTTTCCCCAACCGAAAATCAATGCAGATGCAAGATAGCTTGTGGTAATACTTAATTACCCAGCCATACCTTCAGCCGAACCTTGGGCATGGCACCACACCCCATGTTACGATTTAATCGACTTATGAATACTATCAATAAATAATTATGTTTCTTTTTAATGTGTTATTGTGTAATGGATTGTTAATACTATATGATCATTATTGGTTCTAAACACCATATCGAAAAAACTATTTATATATGTTTGGTTTGGATTAGACTTTAAAATCCAAGCAAAGTCAAAGTTAACAGTTAATTTTAACAACGCATTTCGTCAACTTTTATCGACGTCTACTAAAAATTTGATTTCTACCAAACATGAGCTAGTAATTTGATGTACTTTAACATGCTCGAGTAGAAAATGACTACACCATCATTTATAGTTTGAACGACCTAAAGCACAATGTCCGAAAATTCAAATGTGAATTTATAACCAATATATAAAGATTTGAACTACTCCTCTTAACATGTTGACATTTTAAAATGGAACCACTAGCTTTACAAATATGGTATCAGAACCCAATAAATTCTACGAGCAATTCAATTGAATCCGACTAAAACACAAACGAGTGTACAGATTTTAAGATTGATTTGCTTAAATGACACACTATCTTTCAGGATATGTTAAGGGATAAATAACAAATTGAAAAATTATAGAATAAATAATCTACCTATAAGAATTTGTACTAACCTTTTGAGATGGAATCTAAAGTCTTAAATAGTCCATAACTTCGTTCTAGTCTCCCTAAGTGCACCTTCTCCAATTGGTGCTACCACTATGTTAAGTCATGGAGTATAATTATTGTTGTTTTGTAGAATCAATATGCAGATTGATATCTCCCGTGAGGTAATTGTAGGGGTTTCCTTCAAGGAGTGTAGAGCCCCTGGACCAAGATTTCACCGAGGATAGATTACGAATTTTAAACTTGTAATTTCGATTTTGTCATAATTTGTTTTATAAATAGAGAGTCGCCATTAGGATTTTGTATTATCATAAAAAAAAGTGATGGTGTGCAATTTAATTTCTCTTATAAACTTCTTTTCATCATAGTAAATATTGTAATGTCAAAATAGTATGTAGTCTCTCAGTGAGACGAACTTTTATAAATCTTGTGTGTTTTTATGTGTCCATTTTCTTTTATACAATTTAATTACTCTCGATGATCTGGAATTAATGTTTCAATTTCCCAACACACTCCAGTAAAAAAGATTGCACGTGCACATTCTCATGCTAGTGCCCTCGCAAATCGAAATGACCAAAAAACCTTATTCTCATGCTAGTGCGATCACCACTATAAAAAAGACTAAACCTGCAACTTCTCCTAGTGGTGCCATAAAAATCTAGGAACTAGATTATATGGATCAAGTGTGCCAAGCATATGACAGAAAATTGTGGGCACGAAATTGTGAGCGCCATGTTGGGGGTAAAAGGTTCATGGCTTAGCAAAAACTGCTGCAAACAGGTTGTGGAAATGGGGCTCAAGTGCCATGTCTCGATATAAAGGCTGTTCCCCCAACCCAAGGATCTTTCTCCTAAAAATGCCAAAACCTCAAAACATAGTTCTTGTACTTGGGAAAACATTTGAAAGAATTTCATACTTTTCAGCACACCTTTCTGTGTGAATCGTTACTTAAAATCACAATGTTATCCCAACTTTCTCGTTTTCAGCACACCTTTATGTTGTTGCTCATTCTGGTAAACTATTTGTAAACACTCAAATCACTTTTTATCCACGCATTTTGGGAAACTCACAAATACTAACCATTTATTCCCAACGCTCGAGAGTGATAGAAGGGTTGGAAAGATATTCCTTTGAGGGAGGAATAAAAAATTGTTGATAGTACTATATATCCTACAGTTTGTTAACGGTTTTCTTCTCTTCCTCTAAACATGTCGATAAACGGCCATTTCCTTCTATTTCGTCTTCTATTCTTTCAAATTAAAGGATCCAATATTATTTTTACGCTATACTTAAATGACCACTTATATCTCAATTCATTTTTTCTTCACGTTTATGTCACGTATACATCACACATGACTAGTAATTAATATATTTCATAAATATTTAGGTTCCTTCAATAATTACTATAATTCTAAGCATTTAGATCTCTTAGGAATTCATTAAATTCAATAAACCCATTAAAACTTTATAATAGAATTTTGTTGAAATCTTATAAATTCTGTGAAATTTTATTCAAATCCACGAGTATTCATAAATTTTAAGAAATTCATTAAACTCTGAGTGAAGAACACTAAAATCCATCAAATTTATATAAATTTAGAAGTTATTAGTGACACCTAGATATTAATGGAATCGATTTATAAACATTTTTAAAATGATAGTTGAAAGCTCTATAATATTTACTTTATATAGCAAAATCCCATGTTGATTTATGTAATGAAATATTTTGTAAAGTTCAATCATTAATAATGTTGATTTACATAACAAAATTGATTTCTTGAATAAGATATATTATAGGGTAATTGGCGCAAAACGTCCCTACCTATGACGGGTTGTGTGGAAAACGTCCATACGTATGATTTTTTGGCGCAAAACGTCCTTACCTTTGTATTTTCTTGCGCAAAACGTCATTTTCCCTAATTTTTAACATAAGATGACCATTATGCCCTCCTATATAAATAAAATAAAAAATAGAAAAATAAAGAACTAATTACAATCATAGTCCTAAACTTTTTTTAAAAATGCAAATGACTTCAAAATTTATAAAAATATTAAAAAAGCAAAAATACAAAAAAAAAAAAAAAAAATCACTATCTTCTCCTCAACTCATCCTCCATCTCCTCCACCCCGCCGCCGCCCTCAATGTCCCCTGCCCACCTCACAAAGAATTACAAGATAAAAATAGACAATACCCATATGCAAATGCATCCCGCCACTGACCACTAGCGACAGCCACCGCGGAGCAGTTGCGTTCCACCGAGAGACTAGATCAGATAACCCAACTTCTTAGTCATCTATTGCAGTCTACTCTCTCCATTATTTCATTTACATCTAGGTGGCAGTCTGCTCAATTCTGTAACACAAATCCATAGCCCCTTGAAACACGAAATTGGGATCTTCTAATTGCCTTAAAACCCCTCTTGTTTGCTTCAAAAATTCTTTTTTCGATGCAGTATAAGCAGGGCCGAGCAAGAATGTGAACTGTGTACTAGAGTCGACCAACGTCTGATCGGCCTTGGTGTGATCGAGCTCAAACGTGGATTTTGGCAATGGAAGAATTTTACCAGATACTGATATTCCTTCCAACTCAATTGTGTACGCAACTCTGTTGAAATATGGTAAAAGGGTTTGATATTTGAACCAGTGGTGTATAGTTCAATGGTTTTAGCCAAGGAAAACGAGCTTCTTCCAAGAGCAAAATGCCCGATGAATCACGACCTGAAATACAGTAGGAAAATTTGGGGGAATCCCATTTGTGAAACAAACGATAAAGACCCCTGGTTCATGCCAATTAGTCCGGTAGTCTTCGAGTCTTCGGTGCGATGACGACAGTAAAGGGTTGAACGTTGATTAGGTAGTGGGAGTCTTCTTGATTTTGCTGTGTTTACTGATAATTAAAGTATTGAGGGGAGGAGGTGAGAAACTGGGTTTTCATTTCCATTTACCTGTGTCCAGCGCCACCAATTACGCCTCCGAGAGCCATTATTTTGGGTTGAGGTGGGCAGGGGACATTGAGGGCGGCGGCGGGGTGGAGGAGGTGGAGGATGAGTTGAGGAGAAGATAGTGGTTTTTTTTTTTTTTTTGTATTTTTGCTTTTTTAATATTTTTATAAATTTTGAAGTCATTTGCATTTTTAAAAAAAGTTTAGGACTATGATTGTAATTAGTTCTTTATTTTTCTATTTTTTATTTTATTTATATAGTAAAGCATAATGGTCATCTTATGTTAAAAATTAGGGAAAATGACGTTTTGCGCAAGAAAATACAAAGGTAAGGACGTTTTGCGCCAAAAAATCATACGTATGGACGTTTTCCACACAACCCGTCATAGGTAGGGACGTTTTGCGCCAATTACCCTATATTATAACATTAGGTAATTAGCGCAAAACGTCCCTACCTTTCATTTATTGGTGCAAAACGTTCTTACCTTTCCAATTTTTTGTGTGAAACGTCCTTTTTGACCATTTTACCCTTCTATTAAAATAAAACAAACACAAAAGAAAAGAAAAATAAAGAATAAATTGCAATTATGAGTTCAAACTTTTAAAAAGATGCAAATTAGTCACAAATATGAAAAAATCATCAACCCCTAAGCCGCCATATTTGAAGGCAAAATCCCCAACCTCCAATCACCTTGGCGGTCGGACCAACATACCACCTTGAAACCCTCATTACCCTCTTCACAACCCACCCAACCACCAACCCCTACTCCAACAGATTTGACCGAAATCGAGCTACAAACTTCACCGCATGAAATGCGGTCAAACGCTGGAATCACGTCGTCTGGCCACCTTCTTGGCCGGAACATACCACCGGCCAACTCCCCTACTCAAGACGACCTCGACCATGCAAACAATTTAGCCCGGACAACAAGGATAAGATCTGAATTTCAAATTGAAAGCTGTCTGTCGCAAATATCACGACACCGCACCAGTTTTCCTCCAATTCTGAAGCCACCGTGACGACCAATGGGGCGGACCACCAGTGTTGGGTGCTTCATCACCTGGCGCACCTAGCCCAGCCAGGGTCCCCTTCAATTTGGCTCCATTCATTTTCAATTTGGGTCTGAAATGTTCGCTGGTGCGAACTCGCGAGCACATCGATTGGACTGTTTTTCTTTGAAATTGGTGGTTGTGGATTGCTTGTTGGAGGAAATTGTTTACATAAATAACTTCGACTTTATGATGGGAGTCGACCAATGGTGGATTCCGGCTGGTTGGGTGGCCGGACGACGAGTTGTGGGTGTTTAATCGATTTTCATGCTGCGATTTTTGAATTGGATTTCCGGCCAAATTAAAACGGGTTATGGGGATTTCTTGGTATGTAGTTGTAGAGGGTGATGAGGAGAACATATTGGAATCAATATCTGACGGTTTGGACGACCGGGAGTCGCCCAAAAAATGAGCTCATGTATTTGGCTAAAAATGGGCAAAAGAGATTTTTTTTTTTTTTTTTTTTGTTCTTTTTAATATTTTTATAAGTTTTGGATTGATTTGCATTTTTTAGAAGTTTAGGAGTAAGATTGAAAATTATTCTTTATTTTTCTTTTCTTTTGTATTTGTTTCATTTCAATAGAAGGGTAAAATGGTTAAAAATGACATTTTACGCCAAAAATTGGAAAGATAAGGACGTTCTGCACCAAGAAACGAAAGGTAGAGACGTTTTGCACAAAACCGTGTAAAGGTAAGGACGTTTTGCGCTAATTACCCTTATAACATTCTTGGACAAATCTTAAATATTTATAAAAATTTATATAAATTTAGGTGTTCTCAACTCGAAATTTAATAAATTACATATAATATGGGTGTCTCCAACTCATATTTTAATAAATTTCATAAATATTTAGGTGTCCCCTAATAACTTATATTTTTTAGGATTTCGTAAATGGGAAAAGTTTTAATGCGTTTACTCGAAATCCATTAAAATCCAATGAATCCATTAAAAATCTACAAAATAACATTTTGATAAAATCTTATACATTCTCTGAAATTCTATTCAAAATCCATGAGAATTCATAAATTTTAAGAAATATATTAAAATATGAGTGAAGGACACTAAAAATCCATCAAATTAATGGACATTCATAAAAAAAAGTTATTAGTGATGCCTAGATATTGATGGAATCTATTAAAATTGTGGACACCTAGGCTTGTTCTTTTTACCATTTTCAAATCGTATACTATTTTTTATTTTCCAAAACAGTGAAAACGCTTTTTTAAAAACAAGTTAAAAATTTAGAAAGAAAACTCAAAATGACAATTTGTCGTTTTGGATAGGGATGGCAATGAACCCGCTCAACCCGATACTCATAGGGCTCCACCCCAAATGGGGTGGGGATTACCCACCTAACCGGGTACACGGGGCGAGGGTAATTACCCCGAAGCGAGTACGGGAAATATAGTCCCCGTCCCATTTAAAATTAATTTAAAATTTAAGTTTTTTATCGAACAAAAATAATAAATCTATCATCATTTTTAAAGAGAACATAAGTTATTTTTAACAAATTAGTAAAAAAGTAATAACATTTACTAACTAAAGACATAAAAAAAATAAAAGCAAAAATTAAAATAAATAAAAAATAACAAGAAAAAATAAATGGGGCGAGGGACTTGGCCCGCCCCGTCCTACTTTAACCGGGTATGGGTATAGGGTAAAGTAATAAAAATACCCGACGGGACGGGGGTGGGATTGGCCGACCCGTCCATACCCGCCCCGTTGTCATCACTAGTTTTGGGTGTTTTCAGTTATAATCAAACCAAAATTTTCAAAACGCGTTTTGGGTGTTTTCAAAATAATTTTTCAAAATGTCAAAAAAGAACATATTTTCAACAATTTCAAAATAGATACTCAAAATACAAAATTGAAACACAAAGAGAACAACCCTCTAATTTTTTTATGAAATCTATTAAAATCTAGGTTGAGAAAACCTAATTTTTCACGAGCATTTAAAATAATGATTCAAACTCCGTATTAATGTTTACTTAATATGGTAGAATCCCATGTTGATTTATGTAATGACATTACAAGCCAGTCAAAAGATACACAAAAAATTGCTTACCTACCTTAAATAGCATGTAATTAAGACCTATATAATATAGTAACTAAGAATGAGCAGATTAATTTATCATAACACATAAAACAAAACGAGTTCAAGGCCATGAAGAGCTCTACCATGCTTATTCCTTTCATCTGTTTGGCACTCTTGTCATGCCTTTTTACTCCAGCAATAGGTACATTTATCCTTAAAAAATTATAATAATATTTTTTATAATTTGTTTTAAGTTCTTGTAAATACTAAGCCCCTGTTTGAGCCACCTTTTTTGAAAATGAGAATGAAAAATATAATCGTTATTGGGGCCCACACAAGAGATAGAGAATTTGAATTTAAATGTTGATGTGATGGATAACGGTCATATTTTTCATTTTAGCGAGGAAAAAATATGGCTCAAACGGGGCCTAAATTTACATTTTTCCAATGTATAATATTTATGCTAGTTCTTTATTATGGTATTTGTTCAGGACAACGAAGGTGCCCAACATATTTTCAAACATATACTCAATGCAATGTGAAGCCTTGTCTTGTTGAAGGGAAGCAACGATATCCTCCGATTAGAAAAATTCAAGATTGTCAATGTTTTATAGTTTCTCCGAAGTTAAATCAATGCAAATGCAGTATACTTTGTAATACTTTCCCAGTCCTACCTTCTCAGCCCTAAGCCACATAATATGATTTAATTGGTTTATGAATCTCAACAAAAATTATTACAGTTTTCTTTTGTTGTTTTATTGCGTAACAGATAGTAAATTCGATATGAATATTATTTGTATCAATATCGTATCGAATGAAAATTATCGATATCTAATCTAATTCGATATACCATACATGTTCAAGTGAAAACTAAAATAAAATTTATGACCTTACCATTTATAACATAAAGTTCATAATATTGTCTTTTTAAAGAACAAATTTTATCAATAAAAATCAGTTCAATCTCAAAATAAATTATTTTCATAAAATAACGTCGATTATTACTTACAAAATATGCACTAAATTTTAATGATTAAAGACATATTTAATTGTAGAATAGAGTTTCAAAAAGCAGAATTGACTAATTAATTTTTTGTTCTTAATTGTCCAAATAGAAATTTCATTTCAAATTTCAATGGGAATGAGAACTCAATTCCTTCAAAAAAGAAAAACCATAATTATTGATATGATTTATAAAACAACCTTTTATATAAAATAATTATTTTTCAATTATCTCTATGTGGAGGCTAAGAAAATTGCACGTGCAAGGCTGTCAAAAAATAAAAAATTGTATGTGAAACTAATAAGTAATAATCATGCTAGTTAGTTCCCGGGATAAATAATAAAAATGATAGCTTCAAAGATTTGATCTTTGAAGTATAAATTTTTTTAATATAACTGATCAAACGTTACTGAGACCATAAATACATGACCTATATAAATGCATCTGTCGCAAGGGTAATCGTGCAGCCCCATAACAATATCAATTGCAAAAATGACGACCATGAATTTCTCGGCGATGGTGGCGATCGTCTTGGCCGTTGGAGTCGCCATGAATGCACCAGAACTCGTCGTGGCTAAAAAGAGTAAACATGCAAATTCATCCACTGGTGCCACCATCGCGGTCAAAACTAATAAACCTACACCTTGTCAAGCTAGTGCCCCTGAAACCTCGTCGACCGAAAGGACTAAACATGTACCTTCTTATGCGAGTGCTCCTTCTCCTCAAGCTGGCACGATAAAAAAGACTAAACCCGCACCTTCTCCTGGTGGTGCCGTAAAATCCAGGGACCATATTATATGGACGAAGTGTGCCGAGCACATGACACCACATTGTGGGTACGAAATTGTGAGAACTATGTTGGGAGTAGAAGGTTCAACGGTTAGCATAAACTGCTGTGAAATAGTTGTGAAAATGGGGCTGAGGTGCCATATCTTAATGAAAAGGTTGTTGGGCAAGAGTCTTTCTCCTAAAAACGCTAAAATCTTGAAACATAGTTTTGGTACATACAGAAATTGTGCTGAACAAATTTACTAGTTCTCCATCAAAGCAATAAAATTGATCCTATTTTGGTCTTGTACCTTATATGAATAAAAGCTTGGTATCTTTATATATTTATATTGTTTCTATTTAGTTTGTTTTATGATTTCATTTATGTTCTATTTACGTGAACTTAAAGATTCTATAACAATTCAAATTTTCAAATGATGTTTAATATGTTAGTGTCGGGTTTGCGACCTAAATTCATCTAGGGTTTGCATGGTTCGAGCGGCAAGACAGAATTTTAAGTAGAAGACCTACTTCCCGCCTACCGCTCGACTGGCGCTCGAATGCTGTCTTCCCAATTTTCATTGTTTTGTTTATTACCCGCATTTTTTGACCTAGTGTCTATCTTTATGGTAGTTTGACATGTAGCCCATAAATAGTAGACTATTTTCTACAAGTAAATTCATTACTACAAGTTAGAATGAACACAATATTGTTATAATTTCTCTCTTCATTATAGTTGAATAAAATCTAAAATTCCTCTACCAAATTATATTATTGTTTCTTGTGTCCTTGTTGTGATCAATGCTTCACATCGTGTTGTATACCTCGTGTCGTCCTCAACAAGTGGTATTAGAGCTTTTTGATTGATTTGTTCGAGGTTTTTTATTCTTGATGGCAATCATAAAATATGATATTCTGTTTTTGGATTACAACACTAGATTCTCGTTGTGTTCGGTGAAAATACGAGCAGTACTTGTTCATATGAATTTGGATGATTCATTGTTGAAATTTGACAAAATACCCATAACTTGGACGACGGAGGAGAAACAACGTAAGGATTAAAAGGTACTTTAACAAATTCATCTTCATATTTCGAATAATATTCTTCGGGATGTTATAAAGGAAAAAACTACAGTTGCATTATGGTCGAAATTGAAGCAATTGTGCACGATTAAGAGTCTAACTAACAATTGCACCTGAAGCGGCATTTGTATTCTCATTGCATGATTGAAAGCGAATCTTTGAAAGATCACCTGGATATTTTTAAAGAAATCGTCACTGATTTGGAGGCCTTGGAGGTAAAATACGATGAATAAGATTTGGCCTTAATTTTACTATGTTCGTTGTCCGCTCCGTTTATGTTGTTTAGAGACACAGTTTTATATAGTTATGATACTCTCATCATTGACGATGTGTAAAATTCTTGTTTTCAAAAAAGAAAATGAAGCATGTGATTGGATTTGAGGCTAGAGATAGAGAATGTCTTGTTGTTCATAATGGTCACGGAAGGCGCATGTCGAAATTTAATTTCAGTAACTATGTTTTCATTGCAAAAAGAAAGGACACGTCAAGAAGGATTGTAACATGTTGTAGAATAAAGGTGATTTGGCTGCAAATCAAGAGGCAAGGCAATCACATACTTTAGGCGAAACTGATGTCGCAGAAGACTATTTGAAAGATGGGGATCTTTTAGCTATTTTTAGGGGCAAATCTAAATCGACGAGGATTGGATCCTAGATTCAGCTTGTTATTTTATGTGTCTCAATCGGGATGTGTTTGCAACATATGAAACAGTTTCGAAAGGTGTATGGTTATGGGAAACAACGCACTTTGTCGGGTAATTGGTATTGGTAGAGTCAGACTTAAACTGTTGGATGAGACATTTAAAACACTTGATCATGTTCGCCATGTTCCAGATTTATAGAAAAATCTCATCTTGTTGGCTACTCTTGATTCAAAAGGGTATGAATTCAACGGTGGATGTGGAGTTTTGAAGGTTTGCAGAGGTGTCCGGGTTGTATTGGAGGGGCAAAAACGTCTCAGTTATATATCTTGCAAAGTTGTACAGAATTATTGAAGAACAATCAACAAAGGTTTAGTATCGTGATGGATATTGAGTTCAATACATTACCGTTAGGATCTTGTTTAGGGTCCATGTTGAAGAATGCAACTTCGTTGAGTTCAGAGGATATGAGTAATGCCGTTTTGCCCCCATCACCTGCAGTGTTATCATATTCAATTGTTAGGGACCAATGCATTGGAGAAAGGTACACAGAAGATGATTTTGTTGCGCATGTTTTAATTGTATTTGAAGGTGTTCAATCTAGTAAGGAGCCTTATACAAAAGCATTTAGTGTTGATTTTGTTTCAAGGTGTGTTTCAGCCCTATTTAGTAAGTTTTAAATTATTTATATTTTTTGGGAACCCAATAACTCTGTAGAACAGTGCTTAGATTCATTTATCTTAGTTGGATATTGTGAAAGAGGTGGAGAATTTTTTGGTTCGTTGGAGAAATTATTTTGATTCTTGTTGAAGAGTTCAATTCATTCCTTGCAGTCAAATTTTCCTCTAAATAGAGAGATTTTGGAGCTTCGTTCGTTATAATGGATTTTTTGTCAATGTGAAGATTGTTGGGTTTGTGATCCAAACGCATCTAAAGTTTGCATGGTTTGGTGTATTAGGCCTTGAACACGTCTAAATATGATCCATGGAGAAAAAAGGGATTGACTGTGCTAGCCTACCGCTAGCTCGATGCTTGAGCGACGAGATAAAATTTTCAGCAGAGGATAGGGGTATCCAAAAGTCCCGGATAGAATTGAATCGAGCGGTTCTTCGTAAGTTAAATACCCGAACAAGTACTCGAATTGAGAACCGATGGGTATGGGTCGGGTATCGGGTCTAGACCAAAAATCGAAGAATCAAATAAGAACTGAAATTAAATATTTTTTATATTTTTTTAATTGAGTTAATTAAATTATTTTAGTTTTTCTAAGTAAAATAACAAATTAATTAAATAAATCAGAATATTTCATAATTTTAAGTCTTGGGCCTCAACACCGACATTTTAATATCAATATCTACTTTTTAGTATTTGTATGTATTGAATTAATATTATTCGACAGTTAGTTATTTATATATTTTTTAATTGAGCTACGTTAATTTGTAAAAGTTACGAATGAAATGTCATTAGTTATATTTATGTAGTGTTGCTGTAAATGTTAAAAAATTTAATTATGGTATGTAACCGAAATGAACCGAACCGAACGGGATCTATAAGATATTTTTAAGAAAAATCTTATGGTGGCGGTGTAAATATATTTGCAAATATTTTTATAGTTACACCACATTTTAATAAAATTAAAGATCAATAACGAGATTTTTGGACAAAAACTATCATCGAGGACAACTAGTATAAATTTCAAAATAAAAATCGATGTAAAAAGTTAGAGAAATAAATGTCATAATGAGTAAAGATTGTAGACCTTTCATTCAATTAAAATATGGTGCAATAATGAAGTCGAAGATTCAAGGATTGATCTCTCCCTAAATAAATGGAGTATTTGTAACATTTCAGTTAAGAGATTTTTGAAACAACATTAATTACTAATAACAAATTGAGACTTCAGATATGAGAAGAAATGTGGAGTGGCCAATGTCCGCGGTCACGAGTAGAGGACGTTAGATTTGCTCAAAAGAAGGGAAGAATAAAATATTTAAGTTTGAAAAGGTGAAAAAAAAAAAATTATAATTTCAAATTTTGTCCCGGATTTCTTTCCAAAATTTTCTTTGAAGTAGAGTAAAAAAAAAAACTCATTTTCCATAATATTTTTAAACAAAACAACACATAATAATCTGAAAATACGATTAAATATTTGATCCTCATTTTAAAACATATTAACAATATTTCTAGAAAAAAATCATGATTAAGGATAAGATTTTATGATTAATGAAATGTTAAAAATAAGAATGTGGCGAAGAAAAAGTTAAAGATATAAGTCTGATAATGAATAAAGAAAAATGACTTTTAATGTAATTAAATTGTGATGTATTTATTTTAAAAAAATGTGAATATAACACCCATTAAAATATTTAGTCATTGTTTGATGAAGATTATAATTAGATTTTTAGCAGATTTTGATCAAATATATGGTTGAAAAGTAGATTTTGATCAAATATATGGTTAAAAAGTTATAGATCACATATAAAATGTGCGGTTAATCAAATTTTTTAATTGGGACTTAGTTAGAATTGTTGTTTTGACTGTTTAGAAGTGAAAGATTCAAGGATTAACATTTCCCTCACTCACAATAACCCCTAGAAAAATGGATGAATTGTTCTTGGTGTACATAACCAAATACATAGGGGTGTCCATAATATGTACACCTTAATGTACACCAAGAATAACCCAAAATGGATTATTGATAAATTCATAAAAGTGAAACTATGATTAAAGATATAATTCTAGAATTTAATATTCAACGTGGTAATATTTTTTAACTCGATTATATAATATCCTTTTTAGCATGTCACTCTTTGGTATGTTGCATTTTGAAAAGTTAATTTTTTTGAGAATTGATTTTTTAGAATGCGTGGTTAAAAATCAAAAAAATTGAACTTTTTGGAATGAATGGTCAGAAGTAAGAAAAGATTATGAAAATGAACCAGAGAAAAGTAAGTTAAAAAAAAAAAAAATTAATTTCAAACAAGGGCCAAGTGTGACGGTTCTCTTCTCCTTTTTTTTACCTTACAAGACTTTGTAAAATAATTTCGATAAGTAGTCGAAACTTGATTATTACTGGAATTTTTGTTAAAAGAGAGTATATTTTTTTGCAAAATATGGAGTCTTAATTTTTTTCAATTTATGACAAATTTTAGTGTTTGTTTATGTAAATATAAGAAAATATTTTAAAGGTGATCCAAGCATCCATGAAATCAGAGGGTCCATGGAACAAAAAATGGCAAAACATGAAGTCACTCCTCTTTCCCAGTTTCTCTTTTGTTTCCCCCACTTTTCACGCCATTTAATGGCCAGATTTCATCAATATATAAATAGAAATATAGATAGAGGTCACAGTTTTCCTGGATTTTACCTAAACAACGGTTGCTTTTTCCTACTTTTTCTGAGTTTTTACTTTCTAATCACGGGTGATGAGAGAAATGTCATTTTTGTTTCTTGAAATTTTGATAGCAAGATTGCATCAATTTTCATAAATTTTGTTCAATTTTCTCTGCCCCGAAAAGAAATGATCATGTTTTTGTAAAAATACCTTACTTGGGAGAAACAACATTTCCTTCTCATTTCCCAAAAAAAAAATTATCAATTTTGTTGTTAATATTTTTTAGTGTCCATGCAGAAAATTATTGTATCTTCTGCAAAATTGGATAAAATAAATAAATTGGGTTTGTTCGTCCCTCGATGTATTCCAACATGTCAAGGTTATTTTCATGCAGTGTTTTAAGAATGGATTTCGAAGCTGACAGTTTCGAGACTTGAAGCTGAATTATCTCTTTCTGGAAAAACGATAAACTTTAATTAATTTGGTTCAAATACACTCGAAAATGGATAACGGGTTTGAATTGGGTGCTTGGGTGCAAAAACTTTACATGTTGTCTACTTCTGATCATGCATCAGTTGTGTCAATGAACCTCTTCGTGGCCCTCCTCTGCGGATGCATTGTTATTGGCCATCTGCTGGAGGAGAATCGTTGGATGAACGAATCAATCACAGCCCTTATCATTGTTAGTTTGCCTTTCACTTTTTTTTTTTTTTTCAAAGTACTTGTTCAAAACTTATATCTTGTTTGTCTTGTGGTTTGTTGAAGTACTCATACAGAGACTTGTATTCTAATTTTGGCTAACTGTGAATTTTGTTTCATGTTTCGAATTGTCTTTATTCTTTGTTTTTAATACCAGAATGAACTTTTCTATGTGGATCCTTGCAGGGTTTATGTACTGGAGTGGTTATATTGTTGATGAGTAGGGGCAAGAGCTCACATCTACTGGTTTTTAGTGAGGATCTGTTCTTCATATATCTTCTTCCTCCTATCATATTTAATGCTGGGTAAAGTGGATGCTTCTATTTAATTTTCTTGTCCACAAGGTACTTTGATAATATGTGTATCACAAATCTACGTGAACAATTATTACGCTTCTTGTTTGATTAAATCGTTAAAAGAAATGCTTTGTCCATGGAGATTGGATTATTTAATTTAAAGTGTGTCTACAAAAAGTTTTACTATGAAGTTGGGACATATAACATGAGGCTAAGTGAAGAAGTTTGAAAGGTTTGATCTTTTATTAGAATTTCGATGCTATGCAATCAGATGGTAATGGTGGTTGAATAGACAATGAATAGTGCAAGAGTTTGAACTCTAAAAGCAGAATTTATTTGCATTGGTTCGTGTAAATTGATCAGCTATTAAATTATGAAATTTGGTACGGAAATAAGGGAGTGGAGAAATCTCCTCAGTCCTCGTGATGTTAGGACTTAGAACACTACCAGAAGCAATGTGCCGGAGCTAGTTGTGGGTGGCTGGTGACAGTGATATTCATCAAGCAGAATCTATTTGTCTTTGAGACCGCTAGCTGAAGTGACTATACCATTCTTAAAAGTTTTATTAGGATTGCAGCTTGTAATAATTCATATGTATGATTTGGAAAATACGAGAAATTAATAAGTTATTAGACAGAAAAAAGGACTCCGGATTTGAATAGCGCTATATATGTCTCACTTACTTGTAGTTTTTTTTATCATATGGTTATAAGTGGAAATGATGATGGCAATATGCATATTCAATTACTGATAATATATCCCAGAGGAGCTTTTATGATTCCCTTGTTCTAATGCTGTAAATTTAGTCAACGAGGGGCACAAGTCAGAATGAAAATTTAAAAATTGGTGTATTTGCCACGTAGAAACAAGATGCTGGAGAAGATGTGATGGAGATTCTGGCAGCAATAAACTACTAAAAGATAAGATGCTTCAATCTTGTTACTTGTACTATGATGTTTGGCTTGGTATGTGATTCGAACAATTTTGAAGAGAGGATTCTCTTCAATCGAAGTATTCAAAGTGGGTACAGTTGATTACACGTTTGTAGAAAACAAGTGAATGATCCTTTTACCAATAACTACCAAGAAAGAAAGTTAATGTTAAGTAGTATCAAAATAGAGAAGCATTGATGAAGCCCTTATATAGAAGGCACAAATACTAGCAGTATTGCTAGAAGTTTCTGTGGTTTTGACAAATCTGAAAAATCAATAATAAGCTGCAATTAACTAGAAAAAGGAGCAGGTGTCAATGAAGTTAGGTTCAGATGTTATAACCATTCCTTTTAATCATATATTGGGGTTACTAGCTAGATTTCAGAGCAGCCCTGCAGTAAAGATATCCCTTTAGATTGATGAGTCGGTCATTTTGTCAAAAATATCAACATGGAGAAGGGTGAAATTTTGTACAAGTTGAGTGGTGAGGTAATGGTAAAGAATGGCAGCAAGTGTTATATAGAACCCTAGACTATGACTATGTTTTGCTTTTAATGGTGTGTGACCCCTGAACAATATAATCATATTGACTTGGAACATAAAGGAGGTGGACAACTTGTGTCTCTTTTGGAAATTTCATGTTCAATATTTTACACCACATTGCCTCCTGAAAAATGTTCCAGTAACCGCATTTGTTCAATTCTTTTACAAGCATATCTCATACATGCTTCCCATGCAACTAATTTGCAGCTGAGGATTAATCTACCAAAAGGTTTTCCATATATCCGTGGATTCATCCCCATGTAATTTCTGATACATTAGTATCTAAACCTGTCAATCCATCTAATTCTCTTGCTCTCTCTCGCTTTGTTTGTGCGCGAGAACCTGTTCGCCAACATGCTTAGTGTCTGAGTGCATTAGGTTTTAATCTTTCTTCATCATTTCCCTTGTGTTTTATCCATCTTTAGATAGGTCCATTTTACTTTGTACACCATCCATCTGCACCACCGCACCTCTCTCACAACAATACAAGATAGAACAACCTATTGTAGTCCTGAATCACTTTAGTGTTGGATCTGTCATTATATTAAATGCAACACTTTTTTTTTCTAAATTGATTGTTTCTGTTTGCACAAAATGGTTTCTGTGTCATGATTGAAGGTTGCTGAAGTGCTTATAGATATGAAATTTCTTATTAACTTTTATTTTCTTTTCCTAATGTCTATATGAAGACAGAGCACAATCAATTTTGTCATATTAAGGGTTGAACGTCTGCTAACTCAATGGCTAAGAAAAATTTCTCCAGTACAAAAATCTATATGATTTTTTTGTTGGGAGCCTGAAGTTTAGACTAGTTGCACTCTTTTCCAGTAAATTATCTGTTCACAAGCTTAAAGTTTTATTACTTCCTGTGGCAGGTTCCAGGTGAAGAAGAAACAATTTTTCCGTAACTTCATGACTATAATGTTGTTTGGAGCTTTTGGTACACTTATTTCATGCGCTGTCATATCTACCGGTACTTTATTTTTTTTACTTTATCCACATAGTTTCCTCCCCCTACAAAATTTTCTGTTCATTTGTATATCTTCATTTTACTTATTGTTTCCTTTATCCACAGTTTTCTCCCCCTGCTAAATTTTCTGTTCATTTGTATATGAAGATTTTACTTATTGTTATAGCAATTTTTTAAGTCACAGAGTATTAAGGTTCCTTTGAAACCATCTTGAATTTTTTATGCTTCAGATTATAACTTTTTGTAAATCAGATATTTCTTTTAATGGTACTCGCACTCCATAGCATTTTGTATGTTCTCGACATGGACTGCATTCATATTAAGCTCTTGAAATATGCACAAAAAATATGGAAATAGGTCATTTTTTATAAATTACATATCATTGTGTCTTTGGACAAAAACTACTACTTTTAAGAGATTTGTTCCAATATTGTATGGAACATCTTGATTGTTGTATTGTGCGTCAACTCATCCTGATCTGACATAAATGTTGAAATTTATTTTCTTGGAAGGAAATAAACTGTTAATATTGATCAGGAAAAAAAAAAAAAAAAAAAGATGATCGTCTCGTTCCTATTATCAAAATGGGGGGGTTGACTTTGCAGATTAATGTAAATAAATGATAACTTACAACTTGAACAAACTGAGGTGGCATCTGCCTTGCCTTAAATTTCTTTCTGAAGAGAAAGATGTTAAAGTACTTTATGGCTTATCTAGTGTACGTGGAAAATGCAATCCTGTTCTATTATTTACCTCGTGTATGATTCAGGTGTCATGTTATTCTTTAAGAACCTGGAAATCGGCTACCTGGATATTAGTGATTATCTAGGTATTACCTTACAACTTTTGTTTACTTCACATATTTACTTGTTAGACGGGGCTCCACCTAAATTTTTTTGGGTTTCCCTTTCTTCTCCATCATTTCAGCAATTGGTGCAATATTTGCTGCAACAGATTCTGTTTGCACATTGCAGGTACAAAAGAATATGTTAAAGATTACTTCAATCGTATGAAATCACCACATATTCTGAAATGATAATTGAGATTCATGTTATCAGGTGCTAAGTCAAGATGAGACGCCACTACTTTACAGTTTAGTATTTGGAGAAGGTGTAGTGAATGATGCTACTTCAGTGGTGCTTTTCAATGCCATTCAAAGCTCTGATTTGGCAACTACTGATCCAACAATTGCTTTACGCTTTATTGGAAGCTTCTTGTACTTATTTCTTGCAAGCACGCTGCTTGGGGTTGTGGTATGAGTCTCTCTCTCTATCTCCCCCTTCTTCATCTTCCTTCCAGGATCACTCTCATACACAAGTGTGTACATTGTTGTATTCTCTCTCTAATATGGCATTTTAATTTCTGCTGCAGACTGGACTTCTCAGCGCTTTTATAATCAAAAAGTTATACTTCGGAAGGTATTAAAATTAAAATTCTTTGATGTTTCGGTTTTTCTTTGATGTAGAATTGGTTCTTTATTGACAAAAAGGGACTTTTTATAAGCAATTTTATTGCACGAAATTCTTCTGTTAAATTAGTATATTTAATAAAACAAAGGCTGACAATGATTATTTGAATGGAAAAAATAGGTAGCATTATGCACCAGATTCACACCTAATCAGAATTCTTGAACGTTACTTTTCTCGTCAAAAATGCATGGATCTAAACTTCAGTTTTTTCATTCATGGGTTTTTTCACTCCTCTTGCTATTATCACTAGCATTATCATCTGTTGCAAAGATATCTATAGAAATTCGAGGTGAACTTATGCTGTATTTCAGGCACTCTACAGATCGTGAAGTTGCGCTTATGATCCTCATGGCATATTTATCATATATTCTAGCCGAAGTAAGATTCCATTTATCAACTCTAGAATTCTTTTTTCCAACATGCAATTTATATTTAGATCTTTGTGGATACTATAAATAGCTTTCAACTTGATGCAGCTATTCTATCTGAGTGGAATTCTCACTGTATTTTTCTGTGGAATTGTGATGTCTCATTACACCTGGCACAATGTGACTGAGAGTTCAAGAATCACTACGAAGTATGTTTACACTGAAATTTTATTCTGGATCATTGAAATTCATTTACTTGTCTGCGACTTGCCACTCTATGAATGCATTAGTAATTTATATCACTAATTTACAGGCATGCTTTTGCAACTTTGTCGTTTGTTGCTGAGACTTTTATCTTCCTCTATGTTGGCATGGATGCCTTGGACATTGAGAAGTGGAGGTTTGTGAGTGAGAGGTATGCTGACTACATTCAGACTAGAGAATATATTTCTAATGATCCGAGTGAATATTTGCCCTTGGAGATCATTCGAGCGACCCATCTTCAGTACTTTTTTTTCTCATATTCTCTAAATTGGGTTCTTTGCAGTCCCGGGACTTCAGTTGCAGTGAGTTCGACACTTTTGTGCCTAGTTTTGTTAGGGAGAGCAGCTTTTGTGTTTCCTTTATCATTCTTAATTAACTTAACGAAGAAATCTCGGAATGAACATATCACCTTTGGGCAACAAGTAAGCAGTTGCTTGTACTTGAGTTTAATCACAATTCCTTATTAATTCAAAGTGAGTTTTACATTCATTCTTCTCATTTGATAGGTGATAATATGGTGGGCTGGACTCATGAGGGGTGCTGTATCTATGGCCCTTGCTTATAATAAGGTGAACTTGTAGATTTCATGTGAACAACCTCCATCTAAGCCACTACTGGATGCGTTTCCTAGTATGAATTCTATTAAAAACTTCGTCAAGGACGTGAAACCAAATATAAGAGCTCTGCGTGCTATTCTTTTTTCGTAATTTCGTTCTTTTATGAGTTCTTAGTGTGTTTGATATTCATTGATGAAGTGTCTCATCTCCTCTAGTATATCCTACAGACGAGCGACTTGTTTGTGTTTTTGCAGTTCACGAGATCTGGGCATACTGAACTACGACCGCATGCAATAATGATTACCAGCACTATAACTGTTGTTCTCTTCTCGACAATGGTGACGAATTCCCTGCCTTCTAGCTTCCACTCCCACTCTACTTCTTCGCTTCAGTAGACACTCACTTTCTTTTGTCATGTATAGGTATGTGGTCTAATGACACAGCCTCTTATAAGACTTCTGCTACCACATCCGAAACAGTCAAGCAGTGCTGCGTCGTCCAGTTCTAATACTCCAAGGTCGGTGAGGGTACCGCTCCTCTGGCATCAACAGGACTCTGAAGCTGATTTGAGTGACGAACATCCACCTACTAGTCTACGCATGCTCTTAACAACGCCTACTCACAACGTGCATCGTTGCTGGCGTAAGTTCGATGACACGTTCATGCGACCAGTGTTTGGTGGACGAGGGTTCGTTCCTTTTGTTCCCGGTTCACCGACTGAACAGAATCCACATTGATGATGATGATGATGAAAGCAAGGATAAAGAAGAACTACAGAGTATTTTGTACAAGGCGAGTTTAGTCGGACGAACCTGTGGACATTTTATGACCTCAAATAGACTGAATGGAATCCACATTGTATGGTATTGGATTGTATTATATTTGCATGTCAATAGACAATAACTTGACTATTTTCCACTTTATTATCATTTCATCAGAATTTTCTGCAACGTATTTTGAATAGTGGGAGAGAAAATCTTCCCTTACCAGAGATTTCATTATTTTCGAGTTCGTCTAAATAAATAAAATACAAGTTTTGACCAATTGATTTAGCTAGTGTTTGGTATAGATTAAAATTAAATTTTTAATAAAAGTTGATGAAATATGAGGTTGAAAAAATTGTATATTCCATATAATTATAATTAACTGTTGATTTTTACTCGAAATTTTAACAAATTTTTGTCTATGCCAAAACGAAGGGTTTAGTCTACCCTTTCTATCCAAAAGAAAAAGGTTAGTATCATCTTGATTTTCGAGTTTGTTTGGTAGTGCTCAAAAGCCGATTAAAATTGAAAATATAGTCGTTATTGGGTTTCACTCATCTAATAAAAGTTAATAATAATAATTTTTCAATTTTAATCTCTATCAAATACACTCTTAATTTGTCAGACGACAAATCAGTACGTATAATTTTACTCAAACTGATTTCATGGACATATACGGTTTTGAAAATTGCTTATAAGTAAATGTACCAAAAATTAGCTTTAAGCTTAGCCAAACAGGCATGGGGGAAATTAATAAATAAATTGAAATCCTCCTGGATGGCATTTGACTGTCTGCTCGTCGTCTTCAATTGACACAAATGCGTATAGTATTCATAACCAATTATCATAGCACTTACAGTTTCGAAGGAGATCGCAATTGCACGAATTGATGGCATTCTACCGAAGCTCCCTTTTACTCCGCAAGGCCCTTAGCAGCTATTGCAGTCGAAGAGCAGCGGTTTTTCCCTCCTACGGTTCACTTCCCTGCGATTCTTCCGATCATGACTGGAGGAGGAGATCGTATTCGAGTTCAGAATCTGACAGTAAAGATACAACCATATCAGCGGCGGGGTATCATCTGAGTAACGGGCCATCTTACATGCGGGGTGCAGTGTTCTGGGAGCCAAATATGCCTCTTACTTTCGAAGACTTCCACATGCCCCGCCCTAAGGCCAACGAAGTTCTCATCAAAACTAAGGGTATTATTTTATTGTATTTGTTTTCAACACCTTTTTGTGCTTCAATGTTTTATGCGCCTGTTCAATTGTAAAATTGTTTTAACATTGATCACTAAAAAAATGCAGTTAACAAATGTTTTACCCCAGATAATCTTCTGCATATTTTTTTAGCCTTTTGTAGGAAGTATGCCATCAATTAGAGATCACCTTTATGCACATCTTCAGTGTTGACCACTGTTAAATGTATTTTCATATTTTTCTTTATTTCGTGACAATGTCTAATAAAAGGAGTGTAGTTGTTAAATGTGTTTGATGACACAGCATGTGGAGTTTGCCACTCTGATCTTCACGTAATCAAAGGTGAACTTCCTTTTGCCAGCCCTTGTGTTGTGGGTCATGAAATTACTGGTGAGGTAATTGAACATGGGCCGCTCACTGACAGTAAAATCATCGAAAGGTTTGATAAGTTGTAGTGTTATATTTGATAACTTCTGCATAGTTTTGGACACGGAGAAGAATTATTTCATTCAATTTCCAGACTTCCTGTTGGATCTCGTGTTATTGGAGCTTTCATAATGCCTTGTGGTAGCTGTTTCTTCTGCTCTAAGGCAAGTGTGTTGAGAGTGTGTGATCTGAATTGAGTTTGATGACTTTGATAGTGAGGTAACATTTTTCCTTATGATGGCATGTCGGCTGTTTCTCGGGTGAAAACAGGGACAAGATGACTTATGCGAGTCCTTTTTTGCTTATAATCGAGCAAAAGGAACACTTTACGATGGTGAAACAAGGCTATTTCTCCGCAATAATGGTATATTCCCTACTAAGTTCTCCAGCATAAATAAACATTGCACAACAATTATGCATATAATCTCCTTAACAACTTAACTAGTGGAAATATGCATCTTTTATTTTCTTGTAATATTATGTGTTTGCCCTGGAGATCTCTTTTTCTGAGGCTTTCTGCGGTTGTGATTTTATAATTTGTTTAAAGGCATGGTATCGTTTATATAATATCAAGTTGATAAAAATCACTTTCTATAATGTAGTCTTAGAGTACTGCAGACAGTTTTTTTAAATATTGGTTGTCACTTGTCAGGATAGAACTTGCCTGCTTCCTTTGAACCATTTTGATTGCGATGAACATGCAGAAATTTTTATATGTATGCTATTATGTGTCTAATTGTCTCCAGTCTTCTTTTTTGGGGATCCTAGATTACATGTGTGTGTGTGTGTGTGTGTGTGTGTGTGTGTGTGTGTGTGTGTGTGTGAGAGAGAGAGAGAGAGAGAGAGAGGAAGTGGTCACATCAAACTTCCATCCTAGAGCTATTTTATAATTACTCTTCCTAATACCGTGGAACCTTCATCCTTGTTATATAATTAATATCTATACAATTTCAATACATACAAGTGCCTAATACAGTTGGCATCTTGGGTCAACATGCATTTTTGTGCAGATAAGCCAGTGTATATGTACAGCATGGGAGGTCTTGCTGAGTTCTGTGTGGTACCTGCACATGGATTAGCAGTTCTGCCCAACTCCTTGCCCTATACGGAGTCTGCTATTTTAGGTTGTGCAGTTTTTACTGCCTATGGGGCCATGGCTCATGCTGCTGAGGTGCGTCCTGGTGATGCCATTGCCGTTATTGGCATTGGGGGTGTCGGCTCAAGGTAATAAGCTAAGATATAGTGCAGTATTTAACTTCTATATTGCATTGCCTTCATAATTATTTGTGCAGGCAATGGTAGAAGGCCTTGAATTGGATCTTGTGAAAAATAGGGGCACGTCTATTACTCACATTTAAGATTTTCATAAACAAAAAATGTTAGGGTTTCTCTTAAGTTGTCAAAATAATTTCTATGCGAAATTACTTTCGTAAAAATATTACTTGGGGGATTTTAGTAGAGGAAAAATTATTTCTCATTTAGGAACTTTCTTCATTTAGAATTACAACGTAAAACTACTCCCTAGCCCATGTCAAATCAATTACTTCAAATAGTCATTGCTATCCAAGTATCGCAGATTTCTGATTATTATTAGGAATTGGAAAGTTAGGTCAATCTTGCAAGTTTAGTCACATGAAATAGAATATATGTGATAGGAACCTGGTTGGTTCACAATTGGTTCACAAGAGCAGAATAAGAAACAAGAAATGAAACTGTATATTGATTTGGAAATGAACTAAATTACAGAAATAAAAAAAAAAAAGAAACAATCAGCCATTCGAGAGGGCTGTAACTCTCCCAATTGGATAAACCAATGCTCAATATTTGCCTGCTCTTTTCCTACCCTCCTATTACATTTATACTAATATTCCCCCATTTTATTCCCCAAACTACCCTTAATAACTCACTGAATTGGAACACTCTAGAATAGGACTTAACAAGCATGAACGGATACTTGGGGGCCTATCATTACCCACCGCCCAAAAATCCACATTGTCCTCAAGGTGGACGTGGGGCTCAATTTCAAAATTCTGATTTAGCTGAATAAATTCTTTGGCAAGAATCCTCACCACAGCAAATGTCCAAATATGATTTTTGTTCAGTTCAAAGGCAATTAAAAAGTTCTGGCCCTAACCACGTGCAATTAAAATATTTTCTTGACATATCCCATAACCAGTTGGACCTCCATAAGGAATCCCCAATGTTTGAATCCATTTTGAGCTATATTCACTGTAATATGTCTAGGCCTGATCCATAAATACATTTATATCTTCAGCTATTTGGGCTTGCTTCAACTCCATAATATGTACCAAACCATGAGGTTTTAACTTTGTGTTCTCGGCCCATGTCATGGGTTAAACCCATTAATCCAATTGCCCTCCAGTAACACTCTTGGCAGCGTAGGTAAGGGCTTGACCGGGCTGTCGACTCGTCTCCGGTAATCCCTGTGATTCCGGCTGGCTGTAGTAGCTCCAATTCTCTCATAATCGGTTGGAGCTCCCAAATTGACGGTGGCTTTAGACGGGGTAGCTACCGGTAAGTTCTTCCCTTCGTGCTCCTGCTCATCCACTTCCTTCACTGTACCTGGGGTTTTTCTGTAACTGGCCTCGCCTGTGACCTCTGGCCATTTTCCCTGATTCCAGGTGCATTGAGCACCAAAGATTTCCTGAGGGTTGTCCTGTGGTAATGGGCCCTCGACCACCCCACCTGAACTTTCTCCTTCTCGTCCCTGACCATTTCTCTCATTTTCAGCTTCCTCCCATTTGTGTGAAATTTCAGTTGTGATGGTGAGGAGTTTGGGTAAATTAGCTACCCCTTTCTTTTCTCTTCTATTTAGTTCCTGCCCATCCAATTCTTCCAACATAATGTCCAATTTCTCCATCATCCTAGTCTTTCCTCCCTTCGCTTCAGATTTCAGCATGCCCAGACCTTCCTGTAATTCCATCTGAATTCCATCAATTCTCATTTCCAAGGCTACCTTTGAACTCAAATTTTGGCCATTAAGAGGTGTGCAGGGATAAACAAGTTGTTTTGCGACAAGAACTTGCTGCCCTTTATTTTTACGGTTTCATTTCCTGATTTTATTCTTCTCCCTCCACCGATGGTATAATCGTCTCCCAGAATGCAGCGGATTGGAAGAACCGTGGTCTAAATTTGTAGTGGTCTAATGCTTGTTTTGGCTGTATGTTACTTTCTTAAACGGCGCCATTTTTGCCGAAGTCGCTAGTCGGAGAATGATAACTGCGTGGGTTTTTGGGTTGAGGAAGAGTGTCATCTCATCTGAGGGATATGGGTGATTTACGTGACCTGGATATGAATTAGAGGGATTTTGAAAAGCCTGTAGTAGTGGGCTATATGATAGGTATGAGTTACAAGAAGTATATGGGCTGTAGTAACAGTTTATTGGGCCAAAAATGGATTGGGCTTGCTTCAGGGACTCTTTTGAGTCTTCTCCCCTTTGGGCCAATTTCATAAACAAGCCAACGTGATTTTTTTTAAGGACTCCAGCCCTAATCTCCAACCCAATTTCTTCGTGTTTCTTCATCATCGTTGTCTCGATTTCCTCCTGTTTCACCCAGATCCGCCTCTTCTCCTCCCCTCTACAAGATCACACGTGCAGATTACCCCCAACGAACACTGGCTTTTTCATTGGCCGACTTCGATTTTCTAATTTCTCAGACTCATCCAGGTGAATCCGTGCAGTTGCACTTTCTTCTGCCACTTTGGATTTTAATGGAATCTCAGAATCAGCAGTGCTTTCAACTCAATTGATTGCGAGTTCCTTTTTCTTTTTCTTCTCTTCTTGTTCATCCAATTTCTTCGTAATTAAATCTATTTTGCTTCCTTTATTTTGGCAGTCATTTGGTTTGAATTGGGATACCACAGCTTCATCACTGCCTGACCTTGTTCTGCCTCCCATTTTTTCGATCATCAAGTCTAGCTCCTTCATTATTGCTGCCATGTCTCTCTGAATATCCGATTTCATTACCTCCTCCTTGCCAAATCGATCCTGCAACAAACACTTCAATTCATCCCAAGTTCGAATCAGCCGACGGCTTTCGATCCATAAAAACCACTCCCAAGCTTCACTGCACCAACATGCTGTAGCTGCTTCCACTTTTTCCCTCTCTGACAAGTGATTCCTTGAGAAAATTTCATATGTTTTCCCTAGCCACCAATCTGGATCGCCATCATAGAATATTGATATGTCTAGTCTACCTACCGAATCCAATCCATAACTCCTTGCCATTGCCCTCAGATTGATGCTCTGATACCAATTGATAGGAACCTGGTTGGTTCACAAGAGCAGAATAAGAAACAGGAAATGAAAATGTATATTGATTTGGAAATGAACTGAATTATAGAAATAAAAAAAGAAACAATCAGCCATTCGAGAGGGCTGTAACTCTCCCAATTGGATAAATCAATACTCAATATTTGTCTGCTCTTTTCCTCACCCTCCTATTACATTTATACTAATATTCCCCCAAACTACCCTTAATAACTAACTGAATTGGAACACTCTAGAATAGGACTTAACAAGCATGAATGGATACTTGGGGGCCTATCAATATGTTTATCTGAATGAATGACAAGGAACACATACCAATCAGATCTGCTCAGTTCAAGTCCTCTTTTAGAAACAGGGAAAGGATAAAACCACAATTTTGTAGCTCTTCTAAAAGTTTTGAAGCTTTTTTGCTTAAGTTGTTGAAGTTGGCAGAAACAACTATTCAAGTAACCCAGTCTTTCTTATTTCCAGCTCCCGGGGTGGGATGAAAACCACCACCTGTAGCCCCCACTTTGGAAGTGATAGAATAATCACAAAATCTTGTCACTAAAATGCTTATAGCATGTATTGGATTTTTCAAATTACAAGATCACTAGAATTGACTGGAAAACATTTTCACGTGCCCTTGACATGTACTCGGCTAACATTGACTTCTGAACCTGAGGCCATCTCAAATATGAATTTCGATACATTTCTTTTTAAAATGATGTCATTTATTCTGAGTGAGTTCTGATTGTTGCCAGTTTGATGCTTCACTTTTTTCATCATAATAATGATAAAACAACATCAAACAGTTGTCTGCAGATAGCAAGAGCATTTGGGGCTTCTGAGATTATTGCGGTAGATGTTCAAGATGAAAAACTTCAGAAAGCAAAATTGTTTGGAGCCACTCATGCTATAAATGCAAGAAAGGAAGATGTCGTTACAAAAATTAAAGTACATAAACCTTATTTCTCAAATCTTTATTAGTTACAGATATAGTAATAAAGCAAATAACTCTGACAAAGAGGCTAGTACTGCATGCATTTTCAATTTAAATAATTGTGCCCCGACAATATTCATTTGGAATGCTTGTCCTTCCTTATCCTTTTGATGTGATGTTATGGAACTATAGTCATGCAACTTCGAAGGTAGACTGAACTCACATGATCATTGGAGAGCAAGTTACTCTTGTTATAGATAATATAACTTATTTACCATCCTCATATTTTGTTTTAGAATTCATTTCTGTAGCTCTCCATAATATGGATCCTAAATGTGAAGTGTTGGAGGACAACACGAGTTTCGCAACCACAACACAATTGTTTTTATTCCCATTTACGTGTTTTTCTTTTTCATCTTGAAGAGTCAAGAGACTCAAGCTATGTTGTGCATTATAAGACTCTCCACCATGACACTAACTTGTATTGCAGTTGCACTTCAATTTTCATTCGAGCTACCAGAATAATTTGCAATCATATGTGAAGTGTTTGATGAAAAACATTTCACAGGTTTGAGTTGGAGTAGCAACACTGGTCTTTAGGCCAATTCGTGTAACTTCAATATTTAACGGTATCTTTGAGATCGTCTGTCGAAGCATCTGGACTGCAGTTCATCTGCATCCTACTTTTGATGTCAATATGTTATTTTTCTTTAATGTCAATGAAGAGCTATGTCTTTGCTTGTCATTTGAAGACAACAATTTCATTATTTTGGATGAGAACTTTCTGCTCATCTTTTTTCTTTTACCATATTAATTATCTTCTTGTACATTGATTTGAATATTTTGTTGACAGCATAGTTTTGTTTTTTCTCATGGACCTATACTGTAGTAGTTTGAATATTGTGTCATGTTATAATACTTGAAATGCATGTCAAATTATTTCTACATTCTTTTGATCCATTTCTACTAATGGATCGTGCCTGCCAAAAAATTTCAAATATTTCATAAAATAGATTTCTAACTTGGAGCTATGCATGGTGAATTTAGAAGAGTAAAATATGCTTTTCAAAATTCCTCCCTGACTCTGCTGTATTTGACCAGGACATAACAGGGGGAAGGGGTGTAGACATTGCTGTTGAAGCCCTCGGAAGAGTGCAGACATTTTCACAGTGTGTACAGAGTGTCCGAGATGGGGGAAAAGCTGTAATGATTGGCCTTACACTCTCTGGTGCTAAAGGAGAGGTAGATATAAACCATTTGGTTCGAAGACAGGTGTGTATTCTCCTCCTCCCTATAAATTTATTATCTTCCATGTCATCCATGCTAAATATTGATTAGGGGTGTACTGTGGTCCAAATGATCTTCGACATAAAGCAACCCGATTTTCTCTCACCTCTGAATTCTTTGATACTGATGGTACAGATTAAAGTGATTGGCTCATATGGAGGAAGGGCAAGGCAAGACCTTCCAAAGTTAATCAAATTGGCAGAAAGTGGCATTTTTAATCTTGAGGTAGCTGTTTCAGAAACTCGAAAATTCGAGGAGGCAGGGCAAGCATACAAAGACCTTGATCAAGGAAGTATTGTTGGTCGTGCTGTAGTTGAGATCATGTAATTGTATGTTGGAGATAACGTCTTTTCAAACCTCCGGTGACCTAAGTGTTAGTTTTTCTTAGAACGTTTAGTGGGAATGTGTTGAAAATAATCTCACTTGACTGAAAACATTTTCTTGTACCAAAAAGAAGACGTTCTCTATAACTGTGTTTAAACATTATTTCATGTCAATTTCTCCGTTTCTTTGCTTTTTGCAATTTTAAGTTGCAAGCCACTAGAGGGTGCAACCGCTCCAGTCAGTTGGGAACTCGAGCATGGGCCCATCCCAACCAATTTCCCTCACATACACTAGCTTTTCTCATTGCAACTTACGGAGCAATGCTAAACAATACTCTCCCAGTCCCATTTATATAGGTTTACTTTTCTTATTTCTTATTTTCTCGTCTCAATTATATAATCTTGTTTCTTTGTTAAAAATGTTTTGTTTTGTTTGTTTACTAATATACCCTTATTTCTTTATTACTTTCAATAATAATTTACTATAGTTATTAATGATTAAATGAGGGTAAACTGTGAAAGTTTTAGGCAAAAATTATTTTTCTCCGTTTGACATTGTTTTTTTATGAAATTTGTTCATTAAAGTGATAATTTTTTCTATCATTAGATTTAAAATTTGTTCAAATTGCTAAAAAAAATGAACATACCGAATATCATTCGTTTAACTTTGTTTTGCATGAAAACTATCAATAAAAGTGATAAAAAAATTTATCATTATATTTAGAATTTTTTTTCTATTGCTAAAAAAAAAAAAAATGGGAAACGTGAAACCACCCAAACCACGAGAAAACATATTCATCTAAAAGTGGGAAAACCTGACGCATGAACTCAAAATGGAAAAAGCAATTCCATAGAAAAGTCATGCTATCAAACATTGATAAAGTAGGAAAATGGATGGAAAAGAGGGGGAATCAAGCACACCCTAAATAAGATTTCTTAATCCATGTGAAAAAACAAAACAAACATATATAAATGGGACGGAGGGGGTATGATACATGATCTTTTTCCAAAACTTGAACTAACTAATGAATATCATTTACAAGGATCAAGAGTATTGCATATTGTGACATCAGGTGGGCTTCAGTATGAAAAATCTAATGCAATGATGACCTTTTGCATCCAAAAATTCAGTCACATAAAAAATGGATAAACTCTTCATCAGAGGATAATAAAAACTCACTACTCCTGAACCCACTTAACGAAGCAATCATCTCAACTGTAAAGAAACCATCCCCTATCCCGCTCTCCCTTTTCATCCGGTAAATAGTATATGTACTGCAACGCCTACTTAATCTAGCTGGGAAGATGACAGTTAGAGTTCTTTCCACTTGTTTACATACTTAAGGAAGGCAAATAAGGGATTTTCCCTAGGTGGAGCACGAACGCGAGTTGACCTCCTTAGCACAGCCTCTTCTTCCATTGCAATCCTGTGAGCAGCCTCCTTTGATCTTTTCTGAAGTTCCAAGCTGCAAAAATGAATTTAAGATGCATTCCGAGTTGGATCAGAATCGATTTCCCAAGCAAAGTCATTAGAAGCATCAAGCCAAGCACAACAGTTACATAAAAAAATCATTGCTCAAGGAGTTTTGGATATTAATGGCTAAGTAGAAGTTAATAAAGAAACACAATTCCAGCTCATTCTTCAAAGGTAGAAAAAAAGATATTCTCCAGGATTAATATGTAAAGCTGTTCAGTAAAAATAGAGCATCTTCGGCTATAGCTTAAAAAGTTTATTTACAAGTAAATAGGTTTAAAATAAATAATTTTATATTGGTTAAGTTGGAAATAAGCAAGTTAGTGACTTTAATAGTAAGGCAATATTTACTTCCAAAATAAAACTATTGAAATATCATTTACAGTGTGCAAGGATAATTCCCAATTGAGGGTGTAAATAACTTCTGACGATCGAGAAAAAGATATTTACTTAAAATTCCACCCAATTACATGACACGCAAATTCAACAGAAGATAAGTTTCAACAGAACAGATGAAACAATAACCAAAATCCAGAGCAAAAGGCAACAACAATATTCTTATTGCTTTATAATATCAAACCACATTTAAAATTAAAGATCTACAGCCAACCAAGCATATGGAACACATTGATAGCTTACTCTTTGCCAGGGACAGGACACAAGTTTAGTATTTGGTTTAGCAATCAATATGGCTCATTTCACGAGGTTTCACACCCGCATTTTACTTTCTCCCACTCCACCCCTTGAGGTACAGAAAATGAGGAAGTAGAAAGTAATACTCTTGGTACAAGTTCAAGAATAACTTACTTTATTTTGTTGTAGTTTTTTATCAGCTGCTTTTTAAGAGCTCTTTCCCTCTCACCCTTTGGATTCAACGAGCCAATTAAAGCATCAAGCTATGAAAAGCAAAAAAGATGAAAATATATATCAAAACAATATAAAATAAAAACTAGAAAAAAAGTCGAAACAGAGTGACTACAAATTATTACCTCTTCCTTAGTCTCGTAATAACCCCACAGCATGGAGTCAGTACTCTCAACAAATAATTTTCCTTCGCGTCGGAAAAACCAATGCCTGTTACAATTTCTGTCTTTCCCCAGTGGATTGGTGCGTACAATTCTCTTCTCCATCTCCCGTTCAAGGTATTCTTTCTGCATAAGCCAGCAAGCAATACAAAGATCAGCGCAGAAGTCCGTAATGTGTGTGGATGCATAGATACGCTTCATTCAGCCCCTCTCTCTCTCTCTATCTCTCTCTTTCGAGATAGGGGGAGGGGAAGGGGGAGGGTTGGGTGGCAGAGAGAGGGGGGGGGGGGAGGGAGGGAGGGAGAGCAAACCCTTTGTGCAGTATTTTTCGTTTCTATTGCTCCCTTGATGTCAACTTTCATCAGTTTCAGGGCCTTTCTAGATGGATTGCTACTATCTTCTATCGAGGCATTATCATCCTTCAGTTTGTTAGCATTCTTCTCAAGGACGATGCCTCGTTCACTCTCACTATCAGATGTTTTAAGGGTAGAAATAAAGAGGGTGAACAGAGAGAAAGACATTATGTTTAACCCAAATTCCCAAAGAACAATTTCTACTGGAAAAAATAGAACATTAAATTCCAACCTGTCCCCAGATGAGAGATTCTGTGGAGAGATCCCATTCCTTTTCTCTGAAATAAGTCCATTCAGTCCATTGTGATTACTAGCAGCAGATTTCAGTCTATGCTCTACTGCAACTTCCTTGATGTCAGTCTCTGCTTTCCTGCGTCCTTTTTCTTCCCTCCTCTTTTTACCTTCCTCAAGTGCTTCATCTCTCCTTGTCGAGGCAAGTGCATGATGCTCTTCAATATGCTCATCCAACTTCTCCCGAACGATATCTGTCGCAAGGACTCGATCGACCAGTTCTCGGAAGATTTCCAGTTTCACGTTAATGTTTAAAAGGCCATAGTGACCCCGCTTAATTGTACTGACGTGGGTAGATAATTTCAAAGCACAACTTGTTTCCACAAAATCACATAAATACTCTGTCCAAGTGATCGCTGTAATCTGGAATAAGAAGATAAAGTTGGAGGTCAACAATAAGAATAGGGTGATGAATTTTCAAAATAAATGGAGAAGTCCATCAACAAGAATTCTACACGTGATATAAATAATTATTGATAAACTATATGTTCAAATTGTTTAACCTTTGGCTTCCTTTTCTTATTTTCTATAGCCATGGAGAAGTCCCCATTGTCTTTCATTAGCAAGCGAAGAAGAGCTGAATAAGATTCCACAATGAGAGATGGAGTACTGTCCTTATGGCAAATAGCATTTTCAAAATCTCCAAGGGAGAATGGCGACAAGCTTAATAACCTGCCAAAAGAAGTACAGAAATCCCACACCATCAAAAGATTCCCAACACACTCCATGGGTACATAGAAATCCCTGCATGGAAAAGGACGCTCTGTCAAATATTGATCTTCCTCAGAAGGTTGCACCAATAGATCATCAATGGGATATTTAACAGCCTGGGCTTCTGGTTTCTCATTTCCTTTCCTGTGAACGAAACCATTTTCATTCGACTCCTGTTTAAAATAAAGAATGCGGGAACATCAGAATTAATTCCAAAAAGAACCATAATCGAAACAAAATCTCAATATTTACCACGGTATTTTTCTCATTGTCACTTCTCTTTCTCTTCCTATTACTAACTACAAGTCCATCTTGTATGGAAATTTTACTTTTTAGTTCTTCAGGAGGAGCAGTAGAAATTCCATGTTTCTTCACCAAACTATCGTGCAAGACCCAGGGAAAACTTCGATATGTTGAATCTTTGATAAAGGACTTGAGAACAGCCCTAGTAAAAGGCAGTTTCTTCCCAGTCAAGTCTTCGCCTTCTAATAATGCCTTTCCAGTTACTTTATTGTCACTTCCAAGCCAGGCAACCTCGTAGTGAGTTTTCTCCGCCTCTTCGGAAACCTTCACAATTTTACACCTATGTAAACGGCCATCCTTCTTCCCAAATAATATAGCACCCTCTGAGAAGGGTCCCTGTAACTTTGCAGCAATAGAATTTGTGAGATCCCTTAACGTGAGCATGCCTGCAAAAAAATAACAAAAAATTTTAAACTATCTGAAGTGATGTGAACAAAAGTGATTAATAGACCAAATCCACATGTTCAAGGAAAAAAAAAATTAAATCTATCTGAAGCAATGTAAACAACAGTGATAATAGACCAAATCCCTACTCAAATTCAATTTGAGCCATTGGCTCGCTGAAGAAATTCCCTGCAGTCAGGTTAAAAAAGCTAGTTGGCATTTCAGCAATTTGCTCTAGCTCACAGTGGGCAAGGAGAATATCATATATACAATTAAATCAAAGGCTTGTTAAGTCAACTAGCACCATGATTCTCTTCGTTGTTTCAAAAGCTCATAAAGAATAAGTAGTATAACTTACAAGTAAATCAGATATAAAGATGGTAACTAGAGCTGCTACTTTATGATTATATAACTTCAAGACAATAACTAAATATACTTTAAAATATCTATAAGTTCAAATTGAGTAGCAAAACTAATCCTTTAAAACAATATAAACATGAACGCACCATGTATATAGAACATGTTTATGTGAAATGGTGCAAAACAGAGTCTAGAAGGCAACATAAAATAGTTGATACCATAGTTTTGCTGATAGTCATATACAAAACCAACTTCATAGATTATCATAATGATATATACCTAAATCCAGTACACATGAACAATGAGCCAGTCTTGCTTTGAGGGGAAAAAAGATGGGAGATACCAAGAGAATTCAATTGCTAAAAGTATAATTTACTAACTAGTCAGCTGTGAACGTCATGTGACAAGAGGCAACTCATCTTGCCATTTTTTATCAATAAAAATCATCAATGAGCATCATATGGTTGGAAGCAAATTCAATTTTGACATTTTTTGTTAACCAATCAATTTCAATGTCACAGGCTTAATACTCAATTTTATTTTGTCAAGCTCCTTCTCAATAACCACGAGACATTTAACTCCTACCGACTGAAAATAACAGCAAAATATTGGTAGAAAACCATAATAACTTCCAGATCTCCATTCACGCTTTATCCCCATGCCATTTCTACTGGAATCCACAAGCATCACTATGGAGTCACAGTTTTCATTAAAAATTCATATGCATTTTTAGTCAAACAAAGTTATATCCCATGTTTAAAAGTTTGAGGCGAGGATCCTCAAGGCGCTTTGAGGCGTAAGCCTCTCCGTGAACCAAAAAAATATATAAATAAAAATAACATCTTTCTAGGAATTGCCAAAAGAAAATTACTATATTTTAAATTCCATCTCAAGTCTCTCTTATTTTTTCTAATAATGATTAAAATTAATTTTAGAATCAATTAATCTAAAGTTCAATGTTTCAACACTCACTGAACTTTGGCATATGTCATGAGTTCCTCACCGAACTTCACAATACTTCCCACTAGCCACTCAACTTTAGTTTTTTGCACTCCATCACTCGTAGGATGTTTTTTGTCTCAAGCACGCCTTACCCTGTGAAATGAAAACCTCCTCAAAATAGGGGAAACAGAAAATAGATAACTGATGATTCACTAAATCCACTAATTGCCGATTATGAACACCATGATGATGCTGACTCCGAACGGGCAACATAAAGTAAAATTCTTTGTTGCCTATTTGAAGGTTTCTTAATTCCCAATAATTAAATTTAAAAGTTTTCTTCAAATAAAAAATAATAAAGTAAAGGTTTGTTACAGCCAATTCTACACATATTTTCTCAAGTCTCTCATTGCACATTTTCAATTTCCCAATAAAAGCTCTAAATCCGTATTAGAGAAAATCCAAAAAATGGGGAGCAGCGATGTGGAGGTTCGAAAAGCTACAAAGAGAGGACTTTGAGTAATACATGCAGATTTACTCCATAATTCTGGGTCACAATTCCAAGAATTCTTCTATTGATGTTGATGAGCATTGCGAAGTTCGGTAAATAGGCCATGACATATGCCAAAGTTCAATGAGTGTTGAAACATTTAACTCATTAATCTATCATCTAGTTAGTGCATGCACATATCATGTATCTATCATGGGTTCATCGTGTTTTTCTTCTGAACCTAAGAAAAAAGGAATAAAGGAGAAGATGAGACAAATGTTGATCAACCAAACAACTCAAAAGTAGATAATAGCTTCTTTTAAGTGGAAGGGCTTGGGGGTGTAGTAGGCCTATGGAGACTTTCTTCTAATCCCAATTCTGGCTGATAAAGGGAGAGAAAAGTAGTTTTAACTGTAGCAGGTGAAAAAATGGATTATTTGAGTTCTCTGGCCGTCTTTTGGCCAGGAGGATGAAAGGGCTATGGCATTGGAAAAGAAGACGGATGGTTTGGGGACTCCTGCAAGAGCATAGCCTTGTGAAGCTTTCATCACTAATGTGCATTGATTTGGCAGTATACTAAAATTTAAACTTCTTAAACTTACATTCGGCATAAAGGATGTTTTGTCGTGACTTGAGTATGGATCAGATAAAAATACAAGTTCAAAAAGCGAAATTTACATCTTAAAAGAATATGAATTTATAGTTATGCTCATGGCAGTAGATTCTTGTTGCGTACAATCACATTTCCCCTGGTGCCTGACTACCTAGAACTTCACTAGTTTGACATCACCCAATCATTTTGCACCAGCCTTATATTATTTACAGATGAAGCAATACGTCAATATCAACAAATAAAACAAAATCAAGATCTAGGCTCCTATAATTGATGATAGAAAATTTGGAAGTAAAATTCAAGGAAAGTGCTAATAACAGTAAGGATAGAGAAATTACTGAATTGAACTTCACGAAGCACAGGAGCCACCAACTCCTTAGGGAAATTTTGGATTCTTTCCGCGGCTTCTTTCTCTGAAACCAAAGCCTCTTCATAGGTTAAGTTCACCTTCCCTGTGGCTTTGCATGTCCACACTCTTTTTCGATATAAATTGATCCTCTTCAAATATTCACTGAACATGGACGAATTGAATTAAAGATAACAGTCAATGCAAAAGTTTTGAAAGCGTAGCACACAGACTCACAAGCATTAAAAATAAAATGGAAACAGATTTTACCTATAATCTCTGAAGATTTCTTTAGTAAATCGGACTTGAAAGACAAGCTCTAGAGGCTTTAAATCCTTGGGCTTCTCCACAAGAGGAAATGGCTTTCTTCTGTACAGAGGCATTTCCGTTACGTTCTTAAGTTTCTTGGAATTTCAACTTCAAACCCTAGAAAAAAAAAATGAAAGCACGTAGAATTACGGATCCCTCGAAAAGGTAAACAAAAAATCTAAACGAAGAAATCGAGGTTAAAAAACCGGACCCAGAAAAAAAAAAATCCCAATAAAATGGGAAAGACCAGAACAGCCGATAAATCCTACAAAATCGCCAAGAAAACAGAAGTCCAGTTCACAATGCCGGTAAAACATACGGAAAGCCCAAAAAAAAAAAACACAAAAAAAAAAAAAAAAATCTAATTTTGACGATTAAAATTACGGCTGAATAACAGAAAGAAAAAGAAATCAAGGGCACATTCATTTCATTAACACTCCTCGATACTATAAATCAATAATAAAACGCCACAGAAGATGCCATAAAAAATTAACAAAAAAGAACCTTTTTTTCAGTTCGTCATTGGGAAAAATAATAAACAAATTATTTCCCGCCAGAAGCAGACTTAACAAGGAGAGGAGTTTTACCAGAGAGAATGAATTGATTTGATTGAGTGACTGAATGTGTGCATGCGTATATGTAATGTGTATATATAGGAGGAGAAGGAGAATCGGTAGAAGAAAGAGAGAAGCGGTGATGTGATGGTACGTTTTTCCGCCGCTGAATACTTGCGCGTTGTCTCTCTCTCTATCTATCTCTCTCTTCCTCGTCCAAAGTATATATTCTGGCCATTTTTTACTGTCATTATTTTAAAATTACTTTTTTACATACTCATTTTTATAACACTCACGCAATAAAATATTTTATATGTAAATTCAATTTTTTTCATTATTAATCACACATCCACATAAAAATTACTATTCAAACAATTGTTTTTCCCCAAAAAAATAGTTGTCGAGCTCTATTTATATGAATAAATTTACTTGTACAAAAAATAATTTTTTTGATAAGTAGCGACCTCCTATTAGCGGCGCCTGCGACGGGCCGCCATGTGGCTACTTGTCAAAAGAATTGTCAAACTTTTATGTACAAATAGCATGGTTGCTATTCATATAGGGTTTTTTTTTTTTTTTTTTATGTTTAAAGGGCTTCTTTGACCGGTAAAAGATGAAAAAATGACCAAGATTATTATTGATATTTTTCTTTTGAAGACTTTGTTTGTGTTTAGTAATTGGGGAAGTTGCAGTGTTGGTTCTTGACCTATTGACCCAGTTGTTATATGGTCCCTACCTAATTTTTTGGTAGAGTTGTTAATCCCCGAATATATATTTGGACTATTTGATTGTTTAATATTCAATTTGCATATAAAAGATCAAAACTACTTGCAACCGAAATTAATGAGAACGAAGAAAAATATCAATGTCAATAATCAAGACTTTTCACATCTTTTGAACTATAGAAATGCTAAAGTAAAGATTGTCATGCTTTCCTTGCTTTATCGCACCTACCTAGACCCATCAAGCAAAAGAGTCCAGTTGAACAAAGAAAAGTAAGACTATCAAGAAGACAAACTCTACGCTCATTGAATTGAATAGGGTGAGAAAGACGGATTCAGAAATGGCGAGATTAGCAGGAGAAAGGGCTACTCCACCATGAAGCAAAAGTGTAAGTACATAAAAATTAATCAAGCAAGATTTAACAAAGATATATTGTTCTAAAGACTTAGCGACCATACTCTAATGTTCTCAAAAGGACACAATGATGTGGTCTTTCGTTTGAGGGGAGGATTGTTGGGAGCAAACAAGAAATCCCACATCGGTTGGGAAAAGAAAATAAATTCACCATATAATCCAAGTGGGCTACTCCACCCATTGTCAAGAGGAAATTACATGGGGCAGGTGTTTAAAGTTTCAAATTCAAAATTCAGGGACAAAGTTTCAATCTTCAAAAATCAGGTATTATATAAAAACCCTAACCCTATTTTTTTACCCTCCACCCACTCCACTCTCTCTCACGCCTGCTCTCTCCTCCCCTCCCCTCTCGCTTCACGTCTCCTCCTCTACCTCCCCCTCCCGTTTCCCCCTCCCCCTCCCCATCCCCCCCTCTGCTGCGAAATCGCTGCAGCTGCGATTCTGGAAGCAGCTGAATCACATCTGCTGCGATTCGCAACAGCTGCGATTCTGGTTGGCTGTTGGAATCGCAGCTGCTGCGATTCTGGTTGGTTGTTGATGATTTTTTTGTGGTTGTGATTTTTTTGGTTGTGATTTTTTTGTGGTTTGTGGTTGGTGATTTTTTTGGTTGTGATTTTGCGGTGGAGGCGTGGTAGTGGGTGTGTTGGCTGATTGCTGTTGTTGGCTGTTGGTTGTGGTGGTTGGCTGGTGGTGGTGGTTGGCGGGTTGGTGGATCTATTGTTGTTGGCTGACAGTGGTGGTTGTGGTTGGCTGTTGGTGGTGGTGGATCTGCTGTTGGCCGGTGGTTGTGGTGGGCTGTTAGCTGGAGGTGGTGGATGTGGATGTGGTTGGCTGTTGGTGGATCTATCGTGGGGTTCAGTCGTGTGTACTGTGGTTGGGTAGTCTGTGTTGGTCCATCTGTGACCTGTGACCAAGTATCGGTGATAGGCGGTAGTATGTGACCAAATTTTTGTTAATATGTGACCAATTACTCAAATGTGACCTAAAAATTTAATAATTTGTGACCTCGAAATAATATGTGAATAACTAATTTAAAAATCTGTGACCTCGAAATAATTTGCGACGTACAAATTTTTTGATATGTGACCTCGAAATTATTTGGGATCAAAAAATTTGATGATATGTGACCAATATTTATGGGACTTGGAAATAATATGTGACCAATTAATTTTAAAAAATGTGACATGTGACCAATATTTATGTATATGTGACTATTAATTACATAATTATATTCTTATTATATTTAATTAATAAATATTGTTAATTAATTAATTAAAACCTGATTTTTGCACTTTCAAACATAAAACCTGATTTTTGAATTGGTATACTCCAAACCCCTTATTTATGATTTTTTCCCCATTGTCAATTGGTTTTGGGTTGGAACGTCACTTGGGCTTGGTGGTGTGGGCTTGGGCCCGGTCAATTTGCTCATTATTTTCCCTACAACAAAAATAAAGGGAGCAAATTTCTCAGGAGAGTGATAATGAGGCTAAGCAGCCCAGTCGAGTCTCTCTTCTTGTACAGTTGATGCAAATGTCGAGAAAAATGAGGAACAAGTTGCACTAATAATAACAAATGAGAGCAAGTTTAACAGAGTATCTCCGGTAAACTTGATTGGTCCAAGCTACAAGATATCGACCAACTTCTCAGTGATCATATTTTCAAATGTATATACATCCTGAAATGTAAGGAGTACAAGTATTGGGTTGAGTGTGATATTGGGAATCTAACTAGTCGGCACAAGATTATGGAATCCCGTGTGGTCAGCCCAACATTAGCCAAAATACCAACAACGAAAAGGACCTAATTGATGATTCTGGGTGGAAACGCAGAAGCCTATTGGCAAGGAAACAGCTTGAAATGCTTGTATTTCCCAAAACAGAATCTAAGAAACAAAGGGAGAACCTGCGCAAATGAGAATGACAACAGGCCAAGGACAGTATATAATTGCCTAAATGTCATGAAAAATAAATAACCAACTTGATGTTTTGGACTAGGATCTATACCCTTTATCATGAATACATTGTGAAAACTGAAAACAGAAGATGAGCTATTTCAAAAACCTGAAACAAATTCTCTGCATACAAGAAATGACTGTTCAAACTGGCTGACCAACTGTGTATTCAGGGAGTAACAAGAAGCAGTAGCTAAATGTTGTACCCCCACAAACTTGGTGTTGATTTTATGAATCCATTTTTTAGACATAATGCAACAAATAAATAGAATTAATTTCACAGCTCTCCAGCTGTTAAGCAAATGATTAGTGCAAGGAAAACCTAGAAGTATATCTGAAAACTTCGTCCAGAAAGGCATCTGTCATTGGCTCACGGGAGAATACTTTGTAAGTCATATCATCCCCATGTTGCTTAAGAATACTGATGCTCGCGAATGGTACATCAGGAGACTTTGTAGTGCCTACCAAGTCTGAGATATCAGACAGCAAGTTCAGACCAAAATATGCATGCTCACAGCAAATAATTAAATTGGGATACGTTAAAAATATAACAAAGGGATGAGTATGGACACAAATACTGTCGAAGACTCAAAGGGAACCCCATATACTCACAGGACTTAATAGACCCCTAACAAAAGTTGCACGTGTTGTCGTGATTTCCTTGGAGGAATTGAAATTCTAGGATTGAAATCTATATTCAGCTCATCTAAGGGGGTTGTGACAACCGTAACTCCACAGTTGTAACTCTTGCCTCTGGTGAAGTTGAGTACATAAACATCGCCTAAATAAGTGGTGGATTCTTTCTTCATGAAAGTGCAACACAACATCGGATCTGTTGATCAATCCAGCAGCCATCTGCCAGTTCCCTTCTTCAATTGACCATAAACCACCTCCAGATCCTGCCAAGGAAACTGCACCAGCAAGTCCACTGATGTTAACACATTGAATGTAATGTATCCTCGTTATAACATGTACAAGAAAGATAAAATTTTAAATTTATTTCAAAATCCAAAATCACATTACAAGTTCAAGATGCTTAAACTTCACAATAGCTTGGTCCTAGCAGTATCATAATTTTCATGCATGGACCAAACTTTATATCAAAGAAAGGGCAATAGAAAAGAAGAAATATAGGATAACACTATAATATGAAGCACAGGGCGATTTTGGGAGCATTGGCATTAGATGGATAAATGTTTTTAAGAAGGTTCCAAAAATTATTGAGTCAACTACGATACATGGGCCTATGTTATAAACAACAAAGAAAATACCAGATAATTCCAATATCAATTTGTTGTGAAAATAGGTGAGAAAATAATATGACACGGTATGAAGTAATTAATCATAAACTTAGGAGTAAAATAATTGGTAGAGGAATGAGGATTTCACTTAGGGTCCGTTTGATTGCAAATGTAGAAAATGTGTGGAAAGAAAATGAATTATAGGGAATTGAATTGTTTAGAAATTGTTTTACAGGAAATTATAATTAATTGTGTTTAATTGGTATAATTTTTCACTTAGAAAATATTGAAAATTTAGTGTCCGTTTGACTTTATTTTTTTATGGAAATTGTCCGTTAAAGTGATAATTTTTTTCTATCACTGGGTCTAGAATTTGTTCCAATTTTCAAAAAATAAAAAAATTATTATACCGAATACCATTCGTTTGACTTTGTTTTACATGCAAATTGTCAATAAAAGTGATAAAAAAAAATTTTACCATTGTGTTTAAAATTTTTCCAATTGCCAAAAATAAAAAATTGGAAAATGAATTATCACAAAAACCCAAAGAAAAGGAATTTCATGAAAACATAGAACTTGAGGCGCGTGGATCCCAAATTGGGATTTGAATTCCCTACCAAATTTTGCACATTAAACAAGGAATTTGTTGGGTAATGGAAAATATTTTCCATTTTCCATGAAATTTGCGCGGTATCAAACAAGGCATTAAATATGGAGAAATAATTACAATGATTTTGTGTTATTGATTTGTTTAACTTAATCTATAATACAATGAAAAGTTAACTATATATAGAGAACATGTCAAATCCTAAAAGTCGGGTTATAGATGAAATAGAATGCAAAAAACCCTATATGAAAAAAACCCAAGCGACGCTCCCATGTCAGGGCAAGCGACCTGCGCCAAGTTGTTGAAATTAATTCTTCCTTTTTTTTTTGTTTATATCTTGATCTCTCTTCAAGTTCAATACAAATTTCAACTCCCAATATGACTTCAAAATAAAACTTCAACTAGAACTTGCCAGATGATTTCAAAAACATTCCAACAAATAGAATTCCTCAAAATGTCGACCTTAATTAGAATTTCCAATCATCTTTAAAATAAAAATCGGGTCGCACCCTAATTATAACAGTCTACATGTAGAAAAACGAGTAACACTTGTTTCCCTCATTATTAAAACATTTTCACTACACTTTAAAATTATTTTCTGTTCATATACATTATTCATGGTTATGTGATCTGAATATGTTATTCAAAGCAGGCGAACAATAGCATTCTGTTTCTTCTTATTTATATAAAAAAAAAAAAAAAAATGAACTCAAATATACTTTCAAACAGACCTAATTTTATAAAATCACTCAAAAATTAGTTATTTACTTTTAATTTATTAAAATATTAATGCTTATTGAAAATCAAAATAGTTTATTTTCATAAGCACTCGATTATTACAAATCAGAGTTAAATAACTAACAATTATTTTTTTATGATGAAAATTGAAAATGTATTTTTAAATTAAGGATGAAATTAAATATTAGGGCAAAATTGAGGAACCACCTGATTTACGTGTTCTATCCCTGCTCCTCTTCCACCGCCCCTTGTTCATACAGGAAAGCCGCAAGGTAGACGAGCGACAAAGAAATTGGGGGAACAGGGGAGAGGTTTTCTCCTTCCCTATTAAGCTAGAAATTGGGGGAGAGGCAGCCCGACTCCAAAGTTCTTCATCAACAAAATTGGAGTAGTATCTGATTTTATTGGTGTAAAAACGGGCGAACTCAATCTAATTGTTGTGAATGACATAATTTCAACTCTCAACTCCTTGTAATTTATTTGTTGTTTTTTTCGTTCTTGTTCTTTCACCTTGAAACAGAGACGCTGCCTGCTGCTAATTGTGATGGAGTTCACTGGAGAATGGAAATCCCTCTGGCCCATATCCTCCACCATCTCTCCCCCACTCCTCCTGACAAACAAAACCCCCAAAAAACCCCTTGGCCCTCTAATTTTTACCCCTACTCTCAACACACCCACCAATGTACTGCTGGAATCCCCCTATCTCGCCCCCAGACTCCCCCTTCCGTACCCACAACTTCCGCTCTCAAGATTCCTTCGAAAGTACTGTTCTACACCTTCCACCGCCGCCTCTATTTCCTCTCTTTTCGGTCCCCAACTTCCCGACTACTCAACCCATTTTAGTAATTTCAATGCCCTCCAACTACTCAGAATCCCGAACAAGGATTTAATGATTGTTTTTTTCCCCACTGGTGAGAATTATAATCTAGTGGGGTTTACCTTACTGTCATTAAAAGATGCCAAATTGACTGTTACTTCGACAAGGGAAAATTTTTTCACAGTTGCGAAAGGTAGCTGCATAAATCATCACCGGATTACAAGGTTGTTGGTCAACCCAGTCAGCGACAAAGATATGTCTCTAGTTGTGAGTAATGATTATAACAGTAATAGTGTTACAATGGTTGGGTTTTTGATGGTTTGCACTGAGTATTCTGTTTATTGGTATAGAGTTTGTATTGATAGTGTAGTTAAAGGGACCAAATATTGTTCTGTGAATTTGGATTATGCAGGGTGTACCGATTCTAAGACATTAAAGGGTAAAGCAGTTGTGAGCGTGTGTTGGAGTCCGCATTTGAAGGAAGAGTGTTTAGTGTTGTTGGATAATGGTGACTTGTTGATGTTTGATATTAATGAATCTTGCATAAAAAGGGGTAATCTGGGGCTTTTAATGAGTGCAAGGAATAGAGCTTTAGAAAAGAAGCTGCGAGTCTCACTCGGCAATAAGGTGAGTCTAGAGAAGGATGAAAGTGGTAGTGGGGAGTGGTTTGAATGTGACTTTAGTTGGCATCCAAGGATATTCATTGTTGCTCATTCTGGTGCAATATTCTTGGTTGATCTGAGCTGTGCAGGGAATTGCAATGTGAAATGTTTGTTGAAGGTTGAGATGTTGTCTAACATGAACAATGATGGGTTTGTGGCGTTCTCGAGGGTGGGTTATGATGCATTCTGCTTCACCGTAGCTACAAAACAGTTGTTGCTTCTTTGTGATGTACGGAAACCATTGATGCCGTTGTTGCGTTGGGTACATGGTCATGTTAATCCACGGTACATAACTGTTCTTAGATTGTCAGAGTTAAGGTCGAATGCAAATGTTGATGATTACAGGTGTGTGTCTGAATCAGGGTATTGCATATTGCTGGGATCGTTTTGGGACTGTGAGTTTAGTCTTTTCTGTTTTGGGTCCAACATTATTAGAACCGACTCTGTCTCTTCAAAAAAATTGAAGTTCTGCAACTTGTATTATGCATGGGGACTCCCTTCAAAAATTTCATTGTCAGGCTATGACTGTAATTGTGGCAGTTGTCTTGTAAGAGAGGAGTTCCCGAAAAGTTCCCTCCCTGATTGGATTGACTGGAGGCAGAAAATACAGTTAGTCATGGGGTTTGGCATTCTCGATGCAGATCTTTTTGCCGAGTTGTCTAGACCTAATAGTTTTGGTGGGTTTGTGTTAATTAGGTTAATGTCATCAGGGAAGCTAGAAGCACAGCAGTACCATGCAGAATGGGAACCTGAAAAATATTCTGAAATATTTCATAAGACATGCATTCGTCACGCAGATAATCTTTTGTACGATACGAGTGCTGCAGAATATAAAATAGAAAAGAAACATCAGCACTTGAAGTTCGACTGCCTCAATGCCTATTTGGAAGATAATCTAGCTAAATACATTGTTGAACGAAGAGAAAACGTGAAAGAGAGTGGTGAAGATGCCCCCAAAAAATATAATATCGCATCAAAATCCAATTTCCATCAAGAAATCTGTCATAAGCTGAAAGCCTTTAGGCTTCCTAGAATAAGGTCATCCCTGGCAGTTTCTGATGTTATGGAAGATATTAGCTTACCAACCAGCATAAATGAGATTGCTTTGAGAAGTACCTGGGCCAGCTTACCTACAAATCTCTTGCAATTGGCTTTCTGCACCTACTCAGAATTCCTTATGGATCTTGAGAAACACAAGGAACCTTTAGAGTTCCCAGATATTCCCTATAAACTTCAAGTGCTGCCCTTTCCTTTCCGAAAGCCATCACGTCGCAGCAATAAATGGTCTGATAAAGTTCAGCCTTCTGATTCTCTTGTAGGTCCAGTTCTTCCCCCTCATCTTTTGACTATTCTTCATAAACTCTGCACGGAAGAACTTAAAAAGGAAAGACAGACTTACCTGGAAGAAACAGAAGCATTCTCAATCAATGCTGAACTAAGACTTCAATATAAGAAAGTAATGGAGGTTGTCGAGGAGCTTGCTGTATCGGATTCTGACACCAAGATTCAGGATGATGATTTTGTTTCTCTTGCTGATGATAAAGATGAGATGAGCTACGACTCTGAGACTCAAAAATCAAAGTTCTCTTATCATAAACCGCTGGCGTTCTCAGAGAATTCCTCTGATGTGGATGTGATGACGAGGAAATTTGGAATTGAGATTGACAGATTTTCAACCTTTGTTTTTCGGAGAACCCAAGAGCATAAATCTAATGTCAGTGCAGGGATAGTAGGGCTAGAGCTATTTGATATGGGGTGCCCAATAGCTCTTAATTTTGGTGATTATACCATTGAATTTGGGCCTAAGGAGCTGGAAGCATACCAAAACTTGAAGAAACAAGATTTAGAATTTCAGAAAGGTTTTAATCTCTATCAAGATTATATCACCAGTGGGAAATCACTGAAATGAGTTATGTGACTTTCTAAGTTTCTTCTCTTACACTATTTAAATGCTTGGTGGTTTTGGAAAGGTGTTATTCAAATTTTATTAGGATATTAACTTCTTGTACAGACACCTCTGTTGTATGTTATACAATTAAAAAAAATCTCATTGAAATGGCAAACTTGAATGGTTATACATTCCAACACTGTTCAGCTTTTTGAGTAATGCCATGCATCCATAGTTTGTTTCTCTCAAATGCACTTCCATACAAAGTTTAGCTCGTGAAATTTCACTGTCTTCGGTTTCTATTTCCACGTTGCAATCAAACGGCCAAAGTGGAATTAGTTTTACTCGGATGTGACATTTTTCATGGAAAATGTGGCAATCAAACAGGCCTAAGAGTATTTATGAAATGAAAGCGAGAATGAAAGTAAGCTAAATATGTTGTGGGTTTGTTGTATCACTTTTATGTAAGAGCGTTTTCTGTATGTCCATATGGGTGATATTAATTGGGCTTGATAAAGTTATGAGTTAGCACTTACTAGTTATTCTGCAACAATTTAAATAAATTAAGAAATAAAAGTTGGCAATGAAAAGAATTCGTAGACTATTTTAGGAAGTAACTGGTTTCTGGATTTATAGGCCGCTTCCAAATGATGATCTTTTTTTCTTTTCCCTTGTAGATGTCGGAACAGTTCAACCAGGAATTATCACTTTCAGGTAAACAGGCCACTTCAATGCAGCTTTTGAGTTTACGGGTTCCTGGCAGAAAGACACTGCATTCACAAAATCCCTTTCTATTGATGGAGTCTCTATTACCCTCTACAGTATTGCATTAGAGAAGTCACAGGTAGCTCTGCATGATCACGTCAAACAAGCAGTCCCATTATCATGGGATCCAGCTGCATTGGCAAGGTCAGTGGAAGGAAATTGGATTTTTTTGTCTCCAGCATGTGTGGCCCTGTCTTAATGGTGACATACAGACATGGACTGGACTTGTCTCTTTTGACTAATCAAACTTCTGTAGCTACCCAGTTCCCTGATGGTTTCAGATTTTAATCATTGAATGTTCTCCAGGATTGATTTTTGAAACATAAAATATCTGTCTTGTTTGAGCCAAAGCTACTACATAAAGGTAATTTAAACAAATGGATTGACGAAAACAGCTGTTCATATCCTACTTCCTTTAAAAGAGAGGATCCGGATTTCCTATTCATCTCTTGCCCTCGTTTTCACACTACTAATCATCAATCTGGTTTTTCTACAGTACACGTTTTCTGGGTTAAATGAGGGCAAATCTCCACCGACAAAGAAACCAACTCTTTCTTTCTCCCCCCTTCCTCTTCTCTCCGCCGAATCAACCCTTTCTTCCTCCCTCCTCCCATTTCTCTCCGCCGTTCGCTGAGACGACCCGTCTCCCTGCGCCCAACGGAATCCGAGGTAATAATTCCTTCATTTTCATCAATTTTCTACAAAACCTAGAAATTTGAATTTCTTTTACGATTGTTACTTCTATGGAAATTGTTGTTTTGTTTATGTTTTTTGAGCGCGTTTTTCAGTTGTTGCTTCATCTATACAATTTTCAATTTTTTTTTTTTTGCCAAACCCAGGGAAAAAAAATTCCCGTATATTTTAGGTAATCCGTTTCTATCTTGCAGGTCCTTATAGATTCATTTTTCTGAGTTCGTTTTGCATTGGGAGCGGACTCAGTCCCTGATTCTGAGTTGAGCTGTCAATTTGATTGCTATAAAGCAGAGAAAAATGTCAGCTTCTGTTGCCACCTTTGAATGCCCTCACATTGGCAATTCAAATACGGTAAATTCGTTGTCCTTACTGGTTCTTTCTCTGCCGATTTTTATTTTTTATTCTTTGAATTTTAAATCTAAGTGGGAAGAAAATAGAGAAGAAGAAGTTGTATCGATGGAAGTCAAAGCATTTTAGAAATAACTATGTAGAGTGATTGAAATCCACTTTCATTCCCTTCAACCCCTAAATGTCATGAAAAGCTGATTTCCTAATAAAGTATTGTAATCTGGAGCTGTTGTTGGTCCATTTTTCCCGTTTTGAACAGTTAAAACTTTTAATTTCAGTGTGTATGGATTACAATTTTCTTTCACCATTGAAATTGCTTCTTTTTTAACTCCTCGTTTGAGTGATAAATATTTTAGAATTCTAATACACTAGAAGTTCCTTAAAGATCTTTTATTATCTGCTTCTTTGGGTATGACCTGACATATTATTCATTGTTTATTACTTTTGGTGATTATTGTCATTATAGTATGTGTGATCACCAGTTTGGTTTATATCTAATCAGGTGCAGCAAGTAATGCCTGATGTGCTTCTTGGTTTGTCAGCTGTTGGAGGCTTGTTCTCTAAAGAGGTAATAATTCATTTCATGTTTTCCTTTGGGTTGTAACAATTTTCCCGTTGAGCCCATTCCATCTATTAAATGAAATCATATAATGGCATTATTTTTTCATTCAAAGTGATTTCTTTACTTCACAGAGTCGTTGGTTGTCAGTACTGTCCCCTTTCAAATGTCTTTATTTTTGTTAATTCCAAGCATACCTAATGCCATAACATGTTGCTTTACAATGATTTAGAATAATAACAGTGGATTAGTAACACAGTTAAAAGACATGAAACAAAGGAATGCAGAAATTGAATAAGCAAATAGGAAATTGACAGTGACTACTTATGTTTTCAGTTGGAAGAAATTCGACAAAAGAGAGCAGCAGAAATATCGAACCCCTTTATTTATGTTGATTGGATTACAAAATAGTTTAGCTATTTGAAGTCCGTGGCTCTTAGAGTATCTCATGTCTCAGTCTAATGAACTAATATGTCAAATCAGGAGAATCGGACTATTTGAGGAGATCCTGAGGGTGTATAGTTGCAATTAAGCCCCCTTTTGACCTGTTTAATTCGTTTTGAAAAAATATGGGTGACTTCTCTTGCCATCCTCCTCCATATACGGTCTCTCGTAATCTAAGCATTATGTCTTTCTAGACCATAATTTACTGCGACAGAATTTAGTGGATGTAATGATATTTGGAACAAACGTGCATTTAAGAACTGCTGGAGGACTGCCTAATGGAACTAACAAGAACATCCCATTGCATGTCCACTTTGGCTTACTGATTCTTTGAGGATTGTATTCTACAAATGCAGGGAAGTCACTCAACCTTAACACTTGTTTCAAAGCTATTGTTTGTGCAGAGGCTTGACATATTTTGTCCTTCGACAGGGTTGTGAAGTTTCAATAAAGGAGCTGGATACCCTGTTGTCTCTTCTGGCAGAGAAAAAGAGAAAAATGGAACAGGTAGAAGCAGAGAGAAACATGCAAATTCTGCTAGAATTCTTACACAGCTCAAGGAAACAAAAAGTTAATGAGCTCAACGAGGTTTGTAATAAACCAATGAAAGAGATCACGACATCACATTATGAACACTTGATTATGACATAGCTGTTTGAGATTTGTATATGATAATGCTTGCACTTTCCTTTTTCTCTAAACTTTCTACTAAATTTATGCTGAGATTTTATGTCAAAATTTTCCTCTTTATCTTACCGTGTCTTTTCTATTTCAGGTTCAAAGTGATCATTTCAAACATTTTTTTGCGCCGGAGCTGGGTAAATATGGCTATCAAGCCTTGTTTAAAAGGAAAACAGCCGAGGTTGGTTAAAGCATCTATTGACTTGGCATAAAATCTTTCTGTTATTTATGATGCTATTTTTTAGCAGGTTTTCAGTGGAAATATGAACACTATCTTCTTCCGTTAGATTTCACATGTCAAGAAATATGAGGTGACAAATTCGACCATATCCATTATGCTATTAACTCCTTTATTATCGTTTTAATCGAAGGCAATCTTGTGCGTAGGTCGAGTTTAACAAAGCCACACAATCTCTGACTGATCTTGTGGTTCCAACCGCTCAGAAGAAAACCGCGCTAAATCGATTGGTCAAGTATTGCATTGAATGATTTTTTATTTTGGTTTGGACCTGAATCTATATTATAATTTGGCTCACTAATTTGGCTTACTTCAAACAGCTAAGAATTTTTTTGTTAAGCACTCTTCTTTCATATAGGATAATGTTGCACTAATTGTAGTGCTAGAAGCCAAGTTCAGTAACGAGGGCGTTGATAATCTGGGGAAGATGCAGCTTGTTTGTCTGGTAAGAGATTATTTTGCTTCACGAGATGTTTCAAATTGGATGTGAGCCAGATTTGAGTTTCCATATCCGTGTAATACGTATATTCTGTAGGTTGCAGAATATAGAGGTAGGCATGAAGTTGTTTAGGAGGATGAGAGCTTCTAACATCTCTCCACATTCAGCTACTTGTGCGGCTTTGATAAACTGGTTTATATGAGTATCTTCATTTGGATGATGCTACAAAACTTTTTGAACAGATGATAGATTGTGGCTTGTCGCCTAAAGAAGAAACTTTTTTGGATATAGTAAACGGTTTTTGTAAATTAAATAAATTTACAGAAGCTATTATGTTGTTGGAGATGAAAAATGTAATTGACACTTCTCCATACAATACACTTCTTGAACCCTTTTGTGCCATTGGTAATTTTTCTTTGGCAAACAATATGTTTTATAGAATGTTTGGAGGAATACAACTGATGCTTCAACTTGCAATATCTTTATAAGATTCCTTTGTGAGAATGCAGCAACAGTAAAGCACTGGAGTTTCTATGTAGGATAATTGTTTCTTTTTTTGTTCCTGATTCTGCAACTTATTCTGCTCTTATTATTGGTAACTGCAGAATGGTGAAGTTTGAGGTTGCTTTGAAGTTGTATTCCACCGCTAGATCGAAATGTTGGGTTCTCGATTCTGTCTCTTATGCTGAACTTGTTGAATGTCTTTGCCAGAGGGAAAACACTCAAGAGGCAGCCAAAGTTTTTTGCTATATGTCTAGGAAGGGTTGCGCTCTTCGATCTACCTCGTTCAATAAGTTGATCAAGGAGACCTGTGCAAGTGGAAAGGTCGATAGTGCTACCAAGTTACTGTCAGTGGCTTACTACTCTGGTACTGTCTGTTTTTGTTCTACTTATAATAGTATCATGCAAGGTTTATTTAAGTTGGGGCACATGGATGATCTCTTGGTCATGGTTTCAAAGATGATGATAGCTGGTTGTGTATTTGATGAGGAAATTTACTTCATACTTATTCAGACCAGGAGTGCTCTCAATCGAGTAGCTGACTCTTGTCTCTTTTTTCAACTTGATGCTTGAGGAGCATTTACTACCTTGTTTAGATATATTAGTTTGTTTATTGCGGTGTTTGGCTAAGTATTCTCGAGTGCAAATCTTGTCGTCATTACGTAAGTTTACCTCCAAGTCCGGAATTCTTGATTCTGTGACTTACAACCTGTTGATTAATGGCCTCTGGGGAGAGTGATACAAAAGTAAGGCAAAACAAAGTCTGGACTTGATATTGGAGAAGTGTTGGAGGCAGTTTTCATACGGTATTTATTGTTGTTCCTTTGTTCAAATTTTGCATTGCACTTATATCTCTATAAAACATTATTTCTTCTATACAAATGCGTGTAATGAAATTTTATAATACAATTTCCCATTTAATCTTAACATTCAAGATGCTAATATTACCTTAAAAATAACACAACCCGTGCATTTCACGGGTGTAAAACTAGTGTTCGAAAATTATGCGTCGCCCATTATAATCTGACCTCCAATTTCAAGATGTAGCAGTTCTTTAGCCATCAAACCTAACAGTGACATACAGTTTAGTTAATATTTACCATGGTTTTGGGGGCAGTTTAGAAAGTTGAAGAAACCCATTCTAAATATTTGCTCTTCATGAGTCCATGTAAGGCTACAACATGCGCATAGTTACTTTTTGCTGGGAAGTGATAGATTGCAGAATCCAGAATATATTAAGAATGTGATCGTGGAAGGACTAGAGTGGATGTCATAGACTTTTGTGTGCATTTAAGATTCATATAATTTGCTACCATGATATCTATTTGTCATCAAAATGAGTGGAAGCTTACTGAGATTTTTTCCCCTTTAATCAAGTATAAATTTGATCTTTCTTGGAGATATAATTGAATTTGCATGTGCCTTTCAATATCTGAACTGAACCATAGTAATTCTGTTTGAGAATAACCAGAAAATTCTACTTGTTCATTTCCAGGTTTATTGAGGCATATGGTACCCATGTCATTGTTGGTGTCAAGATGGGGGGAAAGGATGTTGTATATGTAAAGCAGCAATATTCGTCATTGCTTCTGCCTGCTGATGTGCAGAAAAGATTAAAGGATGTCGCAGACAAGAGGTTCAGCAATGCAAGTGGACATTCTGGCACACAGCCAGAGGAAGCTTACCGCAGGGAAATGGTTTGTAAGAATGCTTCGCGGTTATGTTATCATCTCTTATTTACTGTGTATATGCAAGTGGGAAGAAAAAATTTCACTTCATATTAAATCATCATTCTGACCTGCTATTAATGGGCTTCTCCAATGTTGAATTCTTGGAATTTAATGCACACCTGGAATCAAATCAAGAAGGCAATACAATACCAATAGATCTAAAGTAAATTTGTAAGGCAGAGAAATCAGAAATGGAAAGAATAATTGCTGAAAATATTGGATTCAGAAAGCCTTTACATATACGTGAGGTTTTGAACATGTATCTAACATATATCGTGATTCTTGGAACATCGTTCTTTGATTAATATTTCTCTTCGGTACCTTGTTTTGTGAGATAATTCATGTCTGCATGTTTGGATGGTAATTATTTGCCCAGATCATGTGCTGTTGAAATATAAGAGAGTCTCCTCTGAGGTTCAGATATTATAATTTTGGACTGCCTAGGAGCGGGGGTATGTAGGGTGGGGTGTTTAAATTTCATAACTTTGGCCTCCCTTTATTTTCTTCCTCTACTTCTGATCTTTTAGATAAAAACCACTTTTTCTTTTCAACTTTCAAAATTTGCGTTTTTTCTTCTTTATTTTCATTTCAATATTGCTCATTGTCTCTGTATTTTCGTTGAGAAAAGAAGAAAATGAATTAAGGCTATTTGGATCTAATCCTTGTAAGAACAGAAGAAAATTCATTTTTAACAAAATATTTAATAAGTATCATACAAAGTAAAGTCTTCATATATCTTCCCCGTTGTAACAATGTATTGAAGAGTTTTCAGTATTTATCAAATCAGACGAGCTATTTGATAATTGACAACACCCAGACGGAAAATATTACACGAGTCATCAATGGTGAACTCGAATTAAGCAAAAGCTGCCAATTTAGGCTTTGGTGGATTAACAAGACAGATGTTGAGGAGGTCATCAATGGAAGTGTATTTATAATCAGGGTACAATTTGCTGGCCTCCAAATCCTTTTCTGTCAGCTCAAAACTCATTTGAGCCCCAGCTATGAATATATTATGAAGGATTGATACTGGTATATTATCTGGGAATGGTAAGCCTGCATTCACACACCAGCAAAAAAATAAGTAACTTTTTTACTTATTAAATTAAATTATATTTGTCAAAAAGGAAACGATGATTTTCTTACTTTCTGAGAGTTTGACAATTTCTTCCTCTGGAACATGAATACATTTCATAGTACGTCCGGTTTTTTTCTCCCAAGAAGAAACCAAATTTAACTGTGAAACGATGTTTTTAGGAGGTCTGTATATAATCACTCGATTTTCCACCCTCGGATCTGTTGCTGCTTTCACCGTGTAGGCTGCAACATCCTCTTCAAAGTTCAACACCGCTGCACATGTTGAAGATATAAATATAAATAATATTATTATGCAAATTATACTTCAATGAAAAGCGAATGCATGTAGTTAAATAGATCGAGTTTTAACCCGTTCATGTTTGATTCAACTTACCTTTCGCTTCCCCAGTGCCGTAGAGAGTAACTTGGTCGGATTTATCGTGGGGATGAAGCAAGTAATCAACAAAATATGCTGCAAATGAGTTTGCAGATACATAGGTAAATGGTATTCCAGCTTCCTCAGTAGCCCTTCTTACTTTCTTCTTGTTGTCCAGCAGTGCTTGGAATGGTGGTAGTCCACTTACCCTATCTACATCATTCCCAAATTCTGATGGAACAAATCTCTGATTTTAACACAAAAGGGAACTATATTATATTGCTGAAACACACGAACAATTTTATTGTATAATACACACACTAGCCTTTTGATTATTGGTATCTCCTCGACTTTCTTTCCACTTATTTTTTGACACCTCGACACACCAAATTCTGTTAGTAAATAGGAAGATACCAACAAAATACACTATAAGTGACATCATATTTGAAATGGCCCATTTTAATCTACACGGTGTTAAACTCTTGAGCTCCATTAATCTTAAAATACATTTTTTTCTTTCTTAATTTTAATCACATTTTTCAATAAATTAATATTACACATAAATTTAGAAGTCTTCATTATTTTTTAACCACACAATTCTTAAAAAAATACCATTCCAAAACTCCCTTTTTTTTAAACCCAAAATAGGTCTCAAACAAGGGTTAAAAAATAAGTGTAGGTAAGATTTCAACCCTTTTTTGTTCTTAGTACCATTTAGAGCTTGCCTAGTAAAAATTATAAGTAACTTTTAAGCGGAAAAGTGACCTTTTTTTTTCAAAGAGAGGGTCCCACCTGTGAGACCACGCAGTCAACAATGGACCTCCAACGATTCAAAAAGCCATTGTTTTTTGTTTCACAATTTTTACCGGACAAGCTCTCAATATGAGTAGTGCTATTCATAGTGAACTATTGCAATAGTCATCCTACATGCCATAATTTTATTAATTACAAAACATGAATATTTTTTTAATAATAATTAAAAAAGAAATGGGATTCAATCCATCAATCCAAAGAACAACATGGCATGCAACATAGGATGATTAATGCAGTCGCTAACTATGAATATCAATATTCGTTTAGTATAAACCAATTACGATATCACACACATCATATATGTATACGTGAACGCGTTTGAGAGTACCTTAATATTTCCTGCCTCTTTCATGGCCTTAATAATCTTGAATTGTTCAAGATGTTGAGGGACTGCAAGAGTAGAGATCACCACATCTACATGTTTCAGCACAGTGACGAGTTTCTGGTGCTCATCAAGTTCTCCCTGTCCATCCATGATCCATCATACAATTATTCAGTACACCACTCATCTAAAGTTTAAACCGTTAAATATTTCGATCATGCATGAAATCTTAAACAAGATATGTACCTGGATAACAGTGACTCCCATGGATTCAAAAGATTTAAACAGCTCAAGCTTGGAAGAATCGGCGTCGGGTTTAATAGGACGAACGTACGCATAAGTTGGATGTCCCATTGAAACACTTGCCGTCACCATGTATTTACCAAGATAACCAGTAGCGCCAAATATCAAAATCTTGCTCTTCTCATCAGTAGCCATTCTCTCTCTCTCTCTATAATATTTCTGTCTCTCTCTCTCTCTCTATTGATTCTTTCACCCAATGTAGTCTCTAGCGGTACGCAGCAGCACCTTTTATAGAAAAATTAAGAAGGTGACTGTAGCAAACGACCAATGCTAGCAGAAATATTATTGGATAATGGAAGTAATTTGTTTTTTCTTTTCTTTTCGTGCGACCTGGAATATAATAGGGTCTGTTTGGGCGGGATTGAAATTTGATTTTAATCTAAATCAAAGTCAAACAATCAATATTAACCACATTTTTCATGGTCCCACATCTTTTCAACCCCACGTTTCAAAAACTCATATTACAATATCTGATTTTAATTTACACCAAACACCATCCTATATTATACTTTTCCAAATATTTTGACTGTTTCATTCATTTTGAATATTGGACAGGCTTAGAATTCAAGAACCTTGTTTGTTTACTGGTGCAAATTGGCAATTTGGTTTTGAATAGATCCTTTTGAAAATTATCTTAACGTAGAGAACTTGAATTCAAACCTTGTGCGTGGATAATCAGACTCCTTAAATTTAGACCATAAGCTTGGTCGTTAGATTTTGTACTTGGAAGAGATATTTTGTACTTCGACTTTAATCATATTCTTATATACTTTACCGTAATTTTCAATTTGAGAGTTTCGCACGTTAATTCTCGTGTTCATTTTAATTCTAGTTTTCCTCAAGTTCACTTCGAATTTGTTCTATCGCGTTTAATTTCCTAACATATGCAATGACACATAAATCGAGCATGTCTCAAGTCAACCGTAAAATTTGAATATATTGCATATATTTATGCGAGTAATGTTCGACAAAAAAATATGTGTGCATATAAATTAAAAAATATGAACGCCTTTTAAAAAAAAAAAAAAAAACCCCAATGATGCAAATATTTATCTTTCAAAGTTTTTAGGAGGTTGACCAGCTCATATAATTGCATATATATTAGCAATCAGACACCCTGTGATGACATACAACAAATATTAATAAGAGAAAGTAAATTATTTATAAATAGACGCAAGTGAAATATATATATATATATATATAGCATAGTTCTAAACTAATATTTTTCAATCGGACGGCCAAAAACATATTATATATTTGATTTAAAGAATATATTCAAAATGCTTGCTAACAACATTTCACGGGTTGATATGCGTAACTATTAGTATTCATCGTATGTGATTAGGATTACTGAGATATTTATTTTAAATGACTAACGTTGTAAAAGTTAGAATATTCTTTGTATTCGTATGTGATTAGGATTATCAAGTCATGTCTAATGTTGACAGCCACGGGGAAGGAATTTTCAAAAATGGTTTTGAGGCAAAAATAAAGAAAGGAGAAGTCAAGTTACAAAACTTCAATAAGCAATGTCAATTTTGCCCTTGTTTGGTTTAGCTAAAAAAGGGATAAAAAATTAAATCAAAGTCATTAGTTAATTTTAATTATATATTTCCTGGAATCCACCAATATTTTTCAACCACACATTTCATCTGTATTTATAAAACAAAATAGAGACTTTATGGTGGTTGTTTATAGATTAGACTATGTTCGGTTTCGCTAAAAATTACTTTTTTAATAGATTTTGATAAAAGTTGTATGAAACATGTTAAAATTAATTATTGACTTTAACTTAGATTTTTATCTAATTTTTGTAGCTAAACTAAACATAGGCTAAATATTTATTTGCTATTGGAAAAATTGCGTAAACATTGTCGAAAAATGTTCCTTTTTAGGTTAGTTTCTTAGGGCGTGTTCGGTATAGCTTAAAATTCAATTAAAATTGAAAATAGAGTCGTTATTGGGTCTCACTCGTCTAATAAAAACCAACAATAACGACTAATTTTTCAATTTTAATCTCTACCGAACACGCCCTTAGAGTAATAAATAGCTTTAAACTTATAAGTTGAAATTCATCTTTGATTAGTGAATAAAAAATTGGATAATATATATTATAACTTGGGCAGAAAACATAGAAGAAAAATGACAAACAGCAGCCGCCCGAATGAACCAAAAGAGTTTTTAAATAATTAATTAGTCAATTTTGAGAATTTTCCGAGGGTTAATTCCTCGTAAACATGATAAAATATTGGTATAGTCTTACAAGGAGACATATATCATCTTGTTTCATGTTATTTAGACATTATTATATTTGAATGTTACACATATGAGAAAACCATAAGAATTTCCTTTGTTCATTTGATTTAATCCAAAACTAGGATATCATTCCCTTTTCATTTTCCAAGCTCGTAAACCCGTACAAAAATATTATCTAAGTTTGACATTCAGTATGCTCATTCACATGTTTTTCTTCAAAGGACTAGCTCAAGCACAATGTTCATATCATCTTGAACTCTCTATCGGAAAACTTAAGTCGTTATGAATTAGACACGTTTAACTATTAATATGATATCAGAACGTATTAAAATCAAACGAGTATATAAATTTCAAGATTGATTTACTCAAGCAATCAAGTCTAATCAGAAGAAAATATGAAAAGAACTTTAAAAATGAATAAAAGACTTGCTTATAACATTATTGAATGATGACTATAGACCATGAGCACTAGCACACATTTATTTCTATATATAATAAAATAAGTTCAACAACTCTTTGTAGCTAATGTTTATCCAAACACTAGATAACAACTATCAAATAACAAATTAACTTTACATTTATCATTTGATTTGAATTTGACAATCTTATTATTCCAAGATTTTCTCATCTCCTTATCACTCATTTGATCATCATCATTTCTATTGTCAAGTTGTATGACATTTCTAACATGATCCGAAGTACTATGCAACTCGTAAAGTTATTGAATTATATGACTATTTAAATAAATAAGTATATTTGTTGGTCTCAAAATCGAAGTTTTGCAACACAAACAAAAACCATAAAAAGAAATTGCAGAATTGAAGAACGAATAGAAATTTTTCGCCATTTGGGTTCGAATGTTCAGCTTAACGGCTACTCAGTACTCACCCTTTGAGCATCCACTTCGTAGATTTTGTTCGAATCAACTAAGAATCACAAAGTACAGTACAACGAATGTATAAAGAAATATTTCTTCACTAAGATTTTCTCTAGCCTCTCCTATACAAAGTTTTCACTCTACAACCACTAATGTATACAATATACATCCAAAAATATCACTAAAACATTACAGAGATCACAACCAAAAGATCTCAAGAAACGAACAGAGAGAAAACACTCGAGAGAGAAAACGAGAGAAAACCATAGAATATCAAAACAGTAACCATCGAGGGATCCAGAGAAAATGGATTATAAAGTAACCCTTCAACTACTCAATCCAACGGTCCAAGACATGCCAAGTGTAAGGGCAAGATTACACCATTATTCAAACAGCAAACCGGTAGCCCAATCAACACAGCAAGTTCCAAGTAACAAAATAGAGAGATCCAAACAAAATAGGGAGACAGCCAAAACCAACCATATGCACGCACAAACATAATTGACTGTAAAAATTCTGTCTTTTTGTCAAACATGGCTTGGTCGAATGAAGCACGTATTCAAGTTTGAACACTTACTTGAAAGAGATGCAAAAGTGGCCACATATAATAATCCAACGTCAAAAAAGTTTAGGATTTCATGCTGCCGGGCAAATTTATAAATACCAGTCAAATGCCTGACTTCTTCAAGAAACACAGAAAATATATATATATATATAGCTGGAGCTGGTGAAGGGTCGAAATCAGATGATAAAAGTCAAATTTATATGTGATGACCAAGTCCGCCAATAGTAAACCAAGTTATTAAAAAAAATAAAGTAAAAAAAAATAATTATAGTTGGTAAAGGGTCGAAATCGGATTATAGAAAGACAAATTCATGTATGATGACCAAGCCCTCCTATAGTAAACCAAATTTTAGAAGAAAAATGTTACGAGGCGCCCCTTGTCCATTATGGACATCCCCTATAGGTACACTTTTGTACCCTTAGAACATCATCATTCCATATTTTCGCCAAAATTGATTCGTATTTGACAGAATCCGTGACATGTTACTTGTTTGACAATAAATCAATTCCATGTTTTCGCCAAAATTGATTCGTATTTGATAGAATCCGTGACATGTTACTTGTTTGACAATAAATCGAAAGTTAATTTATTGAACAAATTGAAAGAGGGTGTACAAGGTAAAGAGTTCTCAATTCACTCATCAGAAAAATGTCGATTTAACGTCAAACAAGTGTTAGGTTGTGCATTCCATTAATCAAACGAGACTAACCTTTCGTCCGGTCACGGTATATCCTAAAACGAAAATAAAAGTTGGATAATAAAATTGAGATTAAGTGGCTAACAGAAACAAACATATAAGTTTGGTGACTTCCAGTGAAATTTTCCCTCATTTACAAATCTACAACCTACCATCTACAAAAATGTATAGATCGGGTTTCTATTTTATCCTTGTGTATTTCTGGGCGTTTTATTGTCAATGCATTTTTTAAATTTTTGTATAAGAATGGAAAATGAAATTCAATCATTTTGGTATTCCATTTAATAATAATAATAATAATAATAATAATTTATTATTATTATTATTAAATTTGTTATTTAGTTCCTTGGGTGTGCTAAATTTGATTCTTGCCATGTAAGATGTTCACTCATTTATAATTCATGTGAATTGAAATTTTAAATACAATGGGTAAGATATATTCTACCATCAATAATTTCTTTTCTTTCTTTTCTTTCCGTGTAAGGTTGAAAATGTTTACAACCTAGGCTATACGACCAAAGACTACACTAACTTTATTTTTCCGTGACGAGAATAGTTTGGGTATTTCTCTTTTAAAATTGATCCGGCGATTTTCTAGGCAAGGATTTCTTCTCTCTTCTCCACCTCTCTCCTTGGTTAAAAATGAGTTTTGCATTACTTAGTAAGTTAAAATTGTTGTTTAGATATCTACGTAATATTGCGTAAATATGTTAATTACAGGAAAGTTTTCGACTAGGATGCATTTGGAGCCAAAAAAAAGAAGAAGATAATTTTGAGCTTAATTGGGGTTGATTCAAAGAAATTGATGATCGATTGGGTTGCATGTGATCATTATGAAGAATTAAGAGAGCAATTAGAGAAGATTCATAAGTTTATAAAGTTAAATTTAATATTTAAAAAGTTTGAGGAATCAGTTGCAATCTTTTGAAACTTGCATTGTGTCAATTACAGATGATGATGATCAAATTTAAAAAACTTAAAGATGAAGGACCCATGGTGCGAATAAAAAGGAACTCTAGCTGAACAAAAGAAGAAATTCAAAGATCAACTTGAGCTTGAGAGAAAATGTGAAGCTCGCGATCGCAATAACTATAATCACAAAGCATATAAGTTTTGAGTTCCCACAGCTTAAACTCTTGTAACATAGGATCGTCTGGTGTTGTCCAGATTGTTTCCTATTTCATTTCAACCTTTTCTTGGAAAATAATTAGGGCAAAATTTTGACCAAATTCTTGAATAATAAGCCCCCTGTTTGGTACGCATTAAAATTTTCATTTTCATTCTTCTACTCATTTTCAACCACACATTTTTCAATAAAATAATATTTTCCTTCTTTTTCAACCACACATTTTCCATCAATTTACTATTCCAAAATACATTTTTTCCAAAATAATGTGACTCAAACACACCCTAAATACATCTTTTCATCTACAATTCAAAGGTGGAAAAGTTAGAAAGGCTTGAAGGATACAAAATACAATATTCTTTACAAAGAGAAGCCATACAAAAAATGTCACACTCTTTACAAGAAAAATTGATGTTAAAGAAGCCATCACAAGATTGTCCATTTTGGATGCTTGACATTTGACCTCTTGGCTCCTATTATTCTTTCACCATATCTATTTCCATGGTGTGGTTTTATTGTGAAAAAGGTGGGATGAGGGGACATAGCTTACAGTCAACAAGAAAATGTCTTAATTTTTGCATGTGTTTGGCCCCCATTTTTTTCAAAGAATTAGTTTTTGAATAGTGATTGATGGGAGAATGTGTGGTGGAAAAGTGGCGAAAAGTTTTAGATTTGTGTGTAATATTATTTTATTTGAAAAATGTGTGGTTAAAAATTAGTACCGTAGAAAAATGAATGAAAAAAAGGAGAAAGAATGGGGCTCAAACATGATTGGACTTCTGACATTTATATGGACTTAAAATTGGTGAGTAACTAACGATCTCTAAGTGAATGCATTTGCGATTTGCCATTTTAAATTAGTGTGGTTTTGAGTACATACGCGACAAACAAATAAATTTTTGGCCTTGATTACAAAGTCTCAAGTAAATCTATAATAAGATTTCTAAGTGAAAAATCGTTGTATTCCTTGAAATATAAAATAGTAATCAATAACAACAAAAGATACATAGAAAAGCCACAGGAACACTGAGAATCATTCATTCATTTGCTTCTTTTACAAAAGGAAAACTAATATTGTCATCGTCTGAAAAGGTATACATATAGCTAATATATTGCAAAATATTACACCAATAATTACATACAAGAAATTCGTAAGGACACAACTCCAGGAGAAGATTGTAAATGACCAAAACATATATTTCCAAATTTTCATTTCAAATCAAACATTAATATTCATAGAGAAATCCCAATCCTCCGGTTCAATCCCTCCTGTTTATACTCCTTTCACTTTTCTACAAGACTATCAGCTGTTAGCCCGGCAATAGTACCTCTTCGTCTTGCAAAATCACGGCCAAGAGAGAGTACTTGACACGAAGAGATATTTTACCCCTGTCAACTATAAGCCTAGCCCCGGATACTACCCAGTACCCCGGAGGGTCCTGTGGTCCTCTTGTCATCTCCGTTGTGTCAACAAACCTCAAGAGCTTACGAGTTGGTGCAGGTGTTGGAGGACCATCGGGATATAGTGCAGAGTTGATGTTAACATCGGCTGGCTTTGGAGGAGGTTTCTGTCCAGTGGAGAACTTAGTACTAATTAAAGTGGAAAGAATTCCCGACTTTTGGACAAGGGCTGGGGAACCATCCCACTCTGGTTTCCTCACAACTGTTGCACCGGCAACTTTGGTGAAATGAAGGCGTAGAAACAGAACACTTTTCATGCCAGATTCCCCAACTTCAAATCGCGCTCCAGTAACTATAGAGAGATCGTCATCAGACTCAACTGGGGCAGTACATACATGAGAAAAGCTCTTTCCCTGAACCTTCTCGTAATATCTGCGGTCATAAGATTTAGTGTAGTTTTGAGACGATTCATAACGAGGATGAAAGCTTTTTGGCACAGAGGAAAGGTGCTGCAAATGGATTGCTAAGCAATTACTTCTCTTTCCTTCCAAATAGAGTCGCATCCCAGTTACCGGCATATTCCCTACCTCAACCTGTCCAAATTATTCAGCAAAATTATAAATTAACCGCTCACTAAAAGTTGTGAAATGTCTGAGGATCAATATTTAGCAATGACCAAGAAACATGCACAACGAGATTGCCCAACATCTAGTTAGAAAGGATTGAAAAAAGGAAGGCATTCCATATAAAGACGTGATTAACCAAACTCTGCAACTTAAAAACTAAAGCTAGTAACCAGGCAGAATAAAATTCTTGTTCATGCATGTGGATTCGACTAAAATTGAGCATGTTATACTATGTTCACGCGTCAGCAAAGCAAAGGTATGATAATAAAGTAAATAGTGATCCACCAATTCATCTCAATTTGGTAACATGTCATCCTCACTCCTAAAGACAGGATACTAGGCAAGTGAATCAATATCCCCAACTTCGAGCTAGGGTCTAAGAGGAGTACCTCATCTCCATAGAAATATGGCAGAGAATACAGATTGGAAGAAGTCACTAACAATGAAGTTGCAATCCATCGCAAGCCAAGGTCAGTCCAGATGAACCCAAATACAGATTAAAATGGGACAATATTTTTAACGATTAAAGATGAGAATTAGATGCTCGCCACTACCAAATTTTCGGTGTAGATGTACAATAGTTTTTCTAATGTATAAAACAATAGTTTCGAGCAAAAACTGATAAATAAGATAATCAGATTGGAAAAGTCAAACATCGCCACGCTTCAGCAGTCAAAAGAAATAAGCAGAACCTCACTAGTTGTACCAGACTAACCTCACTAGTTGTACCAGACTAGATTTCCATAACTTTTCCTTTCCTCATGGTAGGATACTGTGATGTTCAGAAAGACATTGGATTTACATTTTATAAACAATGTCCAGACTTATCACTGTTTTGACACAAAAACCACTGATGCAAAAAATAATGAAAAATTCAGCTGCAAGTTAATAAAAAAATTTCATCTAGCACAGTGATTCAAATAAACTTGTTGAAGACAACATTAAATGAATACACGTGGCTCCTCTTAAACAACTTAAGCTTGTAAATGAGGAGGTTAAGAAAAATGTTTGAAATCTTTATCCACACTACAGTGGTTATTCTTTTTTCCCAGAAAAACCTACGCTTATAGTTTCTAAAGACTTACATTGGTCAAAGTAAAAGATTCTTTATTTTAATTTCCCTCTCAGGGCCACTGGGATGAGTATTTGACTGTAAACTTCAGAGTCCAGTGGAATTAGTCGAGGTGCGCGTAAGCTGGCCCGGAGATCCACGGTTATCAAAAAAAAAAAATTCTTTATTTTAATTTCAGCTCAAAGGTTCTGTTATTTATAGCATGCTGACTTGTCACTTCTGCTCCTATCTGGTTTTTAGGACCGGTGTTTCTCTCATCTGTTTCTTGCAAATGCCTAAAGGGATTGGGAGGACCTCGTTGATTTTAATCAGCTCTGCACAGCTAACGGTCAAAACCATGGGCCAAAACTGCAAGGACAATGTACTTCTGTATCATTTAAACCGGAGAACAACTTTTCACAAATATTGAGTGCATCAAAACTCAGATTTTCTTAATCCAAGTTTTTAAGGCAAGCTAAGATCACTCTCCTCAAAAAGCATGTTACTCACAGACAGATCCAAGTGTAGCAAGACTGGATAGAAATAAACAAACGAGTCATGCTATGTGTACATAGAGGTACACACAGGAGTTGACATAACGTGAGTGAGGTGGGGTCTATGCTACAGCATCGTGGGTCCCATCTCACTCACATTATGTGAACCCCTATGTGTACATCTATGTACACAGATTAATCCTAAACAAAATAGAAGTGCAGTCATGATAAATGTGTATCTTTTTTATTATAAAGTTGAGGTTATGCCATCAAAATAACTAAAAAATGTGTTCTCAGGATAGAAATCTAAAATATAAGATAGTGGTACCTCATTAGTATTAACATAAAGCTTGGGACCCATAAAACTGAACTGCAAAGAAGCAACATTTTGCTGCTTTTTATCAGGACCAAGGGGAAGGTCGCCAAATACTGGTGCCCATTGTCTCGGAAGTTGAAATTCCAAAAATTGGTGAAGTTCTTCAATTGGTGGTTTATCTGCATGAAAAACAGTAAGGTTAACACCTACAGGTGATGACACTTGCCATTTCATAAGAATAGTACTTTCCCTGTTAATTATATTAACATCTCGAAGTGATGGCAGTAGAGTGCTACTCTCTGTTAATCGCATCATATGAATGCTAAGTCTTAAAAGTTTGAGAAAGGGCAGTAAATGCTTGCCCACTCATTAGAACTTTTGCCAACAATAGAACTGCTCCCCTGAAGCATCATTGGTGAAGTGCTTATCAAATTAATATAGTAGAAGATAGATCGAGTGGCTAACTTTTTATAAGTAATCGAGAAGATGACCAAAACGTGCCATTGGAAGACTCTACTGGGACAAAGATGGGTTGTCAAGAAACAGGCTGAGCATCTAAGGTTACCCACTAGAAGAGGAAGAGGTACTCTGGAAGCTGAGGTGGAATAACAATCTTTGGGTGTCAATGGCTTGATCTCTCAGCAATGCATGTGAAACTGAACTAAACTATCAGATGAAATAAGAAGGCTTCTAAAGGATGATAAGTAAAGATACTTAAGTAAGACAAGACTCTTTTGCTTACATCGTAGGTATAGATTGATGGCGTGGCCCAAGAATCCACTCCCATCAATTCCACTCAAAAGTGAGGATATTGGAATGAAGGACATTGAGATCACTTCAGGCTCAAGCTGAACTGTTTGGCTCCACTTATCATGAGGCATATTCCTACTGCTGCTTCCACCTCTCCTTCTCCAGAAGAATGTGATATCCTGGAATTGTTATATTAAAATACATATAAAGCCACGTGAGTAGAGCAAAAAAATGCATGCTATCCAACAAGAAAATTATAGAATTTTGATCAGTATACTAATTGTACCCAGATGGATCGAGTAAACATAAGATCCTATAAATCAATCAGTAAACATAAGATCCTAACATCTATCAGTGCCAAAGCAACTTGTTTCATAGAAATTATAACCTCTTGGTTAGAGTGAAAACTTGGTGTACTGGAATCCAAGACGGACAATCCTCGTTCATCACTCTCATGCTGAAACCGATCAAAAAGACAAATATTAGTATGTTGCAAACCTAATATCAAGTTTCACACTTTGCTGATATAAGAAATCAAGAGAAAAGAGAGCGAGTCAAAGTAACTTGGATATTCTGAATTCTTGACATGCCTAACCACCATACAGAACGACAAAATTTCATAATTTGACTAAAAGATGAATTGTATGAAAACGGCAGAAAACAAGATTCATGCGTGCATATACTTCATTGCTCGATCTATTTGAAACCATAATTTGGCATCATCTCCAGCATTAGTTAATTAGCTCTGAACATTTGTTACTTAATGCAGGAAAAATTTCAATATCTTACACATTACAATAAGAAAGTTTTAGCATGGAAAGGTGAAAAAGGATTTTCTTGGCCGGCACAAGTTTATCGGAAACAAGGTTTGACTTCTTCTTATTAAAGTATTGTAAAGTTCTATTATGAAGAAAGAAGCTAATTCTCTACTCAAGATAAGCTCCATCAGTTAATTCAATCCTTTTTTGAGAAACGTATAGCAAGTGTACTTGAGTTGATGAATGACTTGAAAGGAAAATATGAAAAATATCAAACAAAGTCAAAAGAAAGAAGATTGATTAGGTAAATCTCTCGCTCAGCTCAGATGAAATTTCACCTCCATAAACTATGCATTCTAAAATGCCAATCTTACTTTGCTCTCGCATATCCTGAAAAAAGAGTACACTGGAACCACATCTAGCAAGAAGTTTCAGTCTCACGCAATATCTAAGCTTGACGTGCACATTTTATAATGAAAATCCAGTCAAGTACCAACCCACACTTATCGTACTTCTTTTTTATTAGGTGATATTCAACAGATAGAGGTCCACACTGTAGGATCTACTCTGATGTAGCAGCTACCCTTTTGACATGTTGCCATAGCCAACATTTTTCAAATAATATATCTTTCCTATCAACTAGTACTTAAGTTCCTTCTTGTAAAAAGAATTTGAAAGTTTGAACAAAAGCTATTCATGCAAATCCGTTTGTCAAACTACCAGTCAAACTTAACAGATGATATTGTTATCGGTTCCCAGTTCATTTATTTGTTCTTATGGTTCTTACCTATTTAAACGCCACTGTGGAGATCAGTCAATGCTTGACCATATTTTTCTTGAAGTTGACACAACCGTGCAAGTGCTCACTACAAAATACATCTGCATTCTAAACTTTGCCTCAATTCAAAGGATAATATTGCAACCATCTTTAGGTACCATCTCTTGCGTCTAACATATTGGCACTTGTACGATGTGTCTAACAACGATTATAACTTTTTTTTTCTGTATAAAGACACATCAATAAAATATCGCAGTCCAAAAAACAGTCTCATGACTTGCTCATTTCAGTGAACACGTTGCTTTAGTAAGCAACATAATGATCCTCATTTAAGCTTTGACAAATGTTATCAAGCATGGATTGAGAATGCAAAAGGCTTTGGTACAAATAATAGCAGGTCAGAATGATGATTTAATATGAAGTGAAATTTTTTCTTCCCACTTGCATATACACAGTAAATAAGACATGATAACATAACCGTGAATGTGAAGCATTATTACAAACCATTTCCCTGCGGTAAGCTTTCTCTGGCTGTGTGCCAGAATGTCCACTTGCATTGCTGAACCTCTTGTCTGCGACATCCTTTAATCGTTTCTGTACATCAGCGGGCAGAAGCAATGACGAATATTGCTGCTTTACATATACAACATCCTTTCCCCCCATCTTGACACCAACAATGACATGGGTACCATAAGCCTCAATAAACCTGGAAATGAACAAGTAGAATTTTCTGGTTATTCTCAAACAGAAATACTACGGTTCAGTTCAGATATTGAAAGGCACGTGCAAATTTCAATTATATCTCCAAGACAGATCAAATTTATACTTGATTTAAGGGGGAAAAATCTTAGTAAGCTTCCACTCATTTTGATGACAAATAGATATCATGGTAGCAAATTATATGAATCTTAAATGCACACAAAAGTCTATGACATCCACTCTAGTCCTTCCATGATCACATTCTTAATCTATTCTGGATTCTGCAATCTATCACTTCCCAGCAAAAAGTAACTATGCACATGTTGTAGCCTTACATGGACTCATGAAGAGCAAAGTCACTTGATATTTAGAATGGGTTTCTTCAATTTCTAAACTACACCCAAAACCATGGTAAATATTAACTAAATTGTATGTCACTGTTAGGTTTGACTGCTAAAGAACTGCTACATCTTGAATTTAGAGGTCACAGATTATAATGGGCGATGCATAATTCTCGAACATATGAACAGCTGTTTTCATCAGTCCATTTGTTTTAATTACCTTTATATAGTAGCTTTGGCTCAAACAAGACAGATATTTTATGTTTCAAAAATCAATCCTGGAGAACATTTAATGATTAAAATCTGAAACCATCAGGGAACTGGGTAGCTACAGAAGTTTGATTAGTCAAAAGAGACAAGTCCAGTCCATGTCTGTAAGTCACCATTAAGACAGGGCCACACATGCTGGAGAAACAAAGAATCAAATTTCCTTCCACTGACCTTGCCAATGCAGCTGGATCCCATGATGATGGGACTGCTTGTTTGACGTGATCATGCAGAGCTACCTGGGACTTCTCTAATGCAATACTGTAGAGAGTAATAGAGACTCCATCAAAAGCAAGGGATTTTGTGAAGGCAGCGTCTTTCTGCCAGGAACCCGTAAACTCAAAAGCTGCATTGAAGTGGCCTGTTGGGATTTTACCTGAAAGTGATAATTCCTGGTTGAACTGTTCCGACATCTACAAGTGAAAAGGAAAAAAAGATTATCATTTGGAAGCGGCCTATAAATCCAGAAACAAGTTACTTCCTAAAATAGTCTTCAAATTCTTTTCATTGCCATCTTTTATTTCTTTATTTATTTAAATTGTTGCAGAATAACTAGTAAGTGCTAACCGATAATTTTATCAAGCCCAATTAATATCACACCTATATGCACATACAGAAAATGCTCTTACATAAAAGTGATACAACAAACCCACAACATATTTAGCTTACTTTCATTCTCACTTTCATTTCATAAATACTCTTAGGCCCTATTTGATTGCCACATTTTCCTCACGTCTGAGGAAAACGAATTTCATTTTGGCCATTTGATTGCAAAGTGTTCTTTTTGTTGCCATCTTTTATTTCTTTATTTATTTAAATTGTTGCAGAATAACTAGTAAGTTCTAACCGATAACTTTGTCAAGCCCAATTAATATCACACCTATATGCACATACAGAAAATGCTCTTACATAAAAGTGATACAACAAACCCACAACATATTTACCTTACTTTCATTCTCATTTTCATTTCATAAATACCCTTAGGCCATGTTTGATTGCAACATTTTCCAGGGAAAATATCACATCCGAGAAAAACAAATTTCACTTTGACTGTTTGATTGCAACGTGGAAATGAAAATCGAATTTAAAGGTACAACCATTTTAAGTTGCATTTTCTTTGTTTTCGTGGAAAACAAATTCCTGGGTTTGGTGGACTTTTATTTTCCTACTAACATGGAATTAGAATTCCTTTCCACCTTTGCCCATCAAATGGACAAAAAGCAAAGAACTTTACACTACGCAATGCCACATGCTGTAACTCAAGTCAAAGAGAATGTCAAATAAAGTAGTATTTTTATATCTTATTGCGGAAATTGGAAAATAAAGAAGTAAATACATCCAACAAAGTTCGAACTTCCATTCTTCCTCAATCTATTCAGCTATTAAACAAATTCAAACATATATCCAAACTCCTCTTGAGCAACAAGTAATATTATGTAGTTATGATCGTTGTGATGTATTTGTACCTGCTGGAAAGATAGAACATCAGAGCTGAACCGCATGCGCTCGCCTTTATCGCAATTGATGGACTTGGGTACATTTTGGACCAAAATACCTCCAGGAATCGCAATATCACGCACCTGATCGTCATCAATCGCAATCAGCCTGGAGCCATCTCTCGTAATTTGCTTCTTGCAGTACTTCAATCGCAGGTCCAGAGTCAAATCATAGCCCAACCCAATACAATGCACCGCTTCCTCGGCCCCCGCTCGCAATCTCAAAGCCGTCTCTTTCTTACTGACACTACTATTCTTCGCCATCAATTTAACAAACAAAAATAAATAAATCTTCTCCGTCAACTGGTTATTTTTGGCCCTGCTCGTTTGTTCTTTGTCCAGCTACAGGGTCAATGAAGATGGCTGAATTAATCAAATTATGAAGATTTGAAGCAAACCGTAGGAAGAGCTAAAAAGCAAGGGGAAGAAAAATGAACAGGGCCTTTGGGTAACTGAGTTTTTACGGAGGGTTTTGGGTGGAACTTGGAGAAGATGAATTGAACTAGTCAAAATGGAAATGGTTGTTGAAAAATTATTGGAAGGTAGAGGAGTCAATGTTATAGTGCTGCCGCCCCCCAACTTCCCGCCCTCAATATATTACATTACATACTTTTGACTCCTTTTCAATTTTTAGTCATTTTTTGACACATTAAAATTTTTATTTTTACTCTTTTACTCATTTTCAATTACACAATCATTAATATAATAATATTTTACATCACATCAATAAAGTTTCCTTATTTTTCAATCACACATTCTCCATCAATCTACTATTTCGAAATACGTTCTTCTAAAATAATGTGGCTCAAACACACCCTTATTTTCTTCTCCCTTGATTTGATAATGTATTCAGGGAAAATTGTAACGGTGGTCCCTAACTTTTCCATTTTTTTTTGACTTTATCATAACCTTCATTTTGTGCTGCGAAAGTCTCTTAACATTTCATAATTATGTAGTTGGAGACGTCTATTTGACAGTTAGTTAACAAAAAAAGACAAATTTCAATTAATTTTGACCAAATTAAAATGGGCAAAATGGTAAATTTAAAATTATTACATTAAATAAATAAAAAACTAAAAGAAAAAATGGTTTCTTTTCCACCTCCTGCCCACCCCAACATATCCCTCACAACTGAAAATCAACTACCAACACAGGCCGACACCATCGCTGTTCATATTCTTCCCCAAAACCCATTCATGCCCACCCCCAAACCTTACTCAAAACCAAATCTACAACAACCGCCACTACCATCTTCCCTACTGCCAAATGGAACCAAATAAAAATCAACGAATCTGTAAAAATCAATCTCTCCGTCGTCGGCACCAGCGCCCAAACCGTCGAATCTACACATCAACGGAAAGCCCTTATTCTCCTCTACATATCCCACCTAACTACTAGCCCTAACTCCATCAGATGTCGTCGAAATAACCGCCCAAAATCCCCAAATCACAAACTCAAAAATTACCAACAAGTCGTCCTTCGATCACACCCGCCGTCGCGGACTATCACTGATCGACTCCCACAATCTAGACATCCAGTCTGATGATGGTATTTCAACAAAAAAAGGGGGACAAATAATCGATGCAGCTTTTGGGATTCCAAATCCCGATCTTTGGGTAGGGATGGAATTGATTTATAGGTTTGATAGAGATGAATTTAATTTCTAGTTTCATATTAAGCCCATGTTTGGTCCGGATTAAAATCTGATTTTAATCCAAGGCAAAGTCAAACAATCAATATTAACCACATCTTTTATAGGTCCAACAACTTTTCAACCACATATTTTAAAAACTTTTATCACAATCTACTAAAAATCTAATTTTAATTTACACCAAACATCTTCTAATAGTGGTGGGCGTGGGTGGTGGTGAGTGGGAGTTGTGGTGATAGTGTGGGTTGAAGGTAGCAGTGGCGGTGATTTTCGGTCGGTAGGTCTCGTTGGAGAAGAAGAGACCTCATTAGATTTTGATTTGGAGGATATATATTTATTTTATTTTTTTGGGGGTTTTAATTTAATTTTTTAAGTTATTTAATATGAGGAAAATGTAAAGTACCATTTTGTCCCTCTAATTTGGTCAAATTTCGACCTTCTTGGTCAACTAACGTTCAACGTTGATTTGGACTTCAACTGCATATTTCTGGAATGTTAGGACATTCGTTAGCACAAAATAAAGGTTATGGTAAATACTAAAAAAATGGAAAGGTTAGAGATTGCTGCTGCAATTTTCTCATATATTTATTAGCTCGAACTCATTGTTATATACAAGATTTTCTAGCTATGAAAATTAGATTAATCTTGGCGTGATGCCCTGTGATCATCCGTGTCTATAACTTATGTCACTCAATGTTTAAGATGCAATTTCTTGGTTATGATTTAATACAAGTTATGTTTGTATATACGTCATTTATTAATGTATATTAATTCTCTTAACATAATATTGTACAGTTGGACCCATAAAATATATGGTTAAAATGAATTGTTGACTTTAACTTCAATTAAAATCTAGATTAATCAGTACCAAATAGGATGATATATTTTTATTTGTTATGCTTCCTCTATAAAGACTTGTTACGCATTTTATATAACGTGAATTATACCGCAAGTGTACGGTGTCGAGTTTTGTAATATATGAATGGAGTTATAATAATAGTTGACTAAGTTTATGATTATGAAGAAGCATAACCATATATCGTATAAAGAAATACAAACCAACGAAGTAAGTATTCAAGAAGAAAACAGTTACTCGTGAATACCTCAAACAATTGCGTGAGTTCCAACTTCCAAGGGAAATTAATTGTTTTTGGCTTTTGTATTATTTTTTTGGTGGCCACCTAGGTTGTTCGGGTCGTCAATTTCCTATCAATAAGCAGGGTTTTTTTTTTTTTCCGACCGTCGCGCGTTTCATTCTGCTACCAAATTTCCGTTTTCTGCCAACTTCTAAATCTTGCCTAATTCTTGTGATATCATTACATATAACATATTCATCTTTCTATTCTAGTTGTTATATATAGTAATTGTGCCTAATTATTTATTGTAATTATTTTACCACGCCTGTCTTTATATGGATTAATGTTACATTGTTTTAATTAAATCTTGATATATTTCTTATAATTTGTACTCGCTATTTCTTTTTACTGTAGAACGTAATTTTAAATTTGAGTTATTGAATACAATAATATAGATCTAATTTGTAATTTCATAAGATCTATAAAAAAATATAATTTTCTTGTTCCTAAAATAGTCCAACATTATAATTAATATTCTAAAAGAATATTATGTTTATTGCTCCTAAAGAGCAGATCTTTATATAGGTAAATATTTTATAATAATAATTTATCAATACTCTTGACGAAGTAACATATATGCTAGATAACACACTCCCATAGAGTTAATATTTCTAAATAATAGTCTATTGGTGTTTCTGAAATAGTGCATTGTTATTTACAAATATTCCAGTTAGATTGTACTTGCTACAGAGCATAGTTAAATACGATTTAATGAAAATTATATTTTTATTTCTGAAGAATAAATCATTTTATAATTTATTATAATAATATTTTGTTGCTCTCAAATAGCATGATTATAATTTTCAGTATTTCAAAAAATATTGACATAATACTTTTGAATGTATAATAATAAAATATAATGTGCTCTCAAATAGCACGTGTTTTGAATAATGCGAATTCATGTTTATAACTTGAAGGAAAGCGTGTAGTTAATGTCACGAGGACATTGATTAGTTTGACTACTTGAATGATATATGATAATATAATGTTTAATCACATTCTTCAAAATTAAATAATTGAATTATATTTTATATTGAACTAGAAGTTCAATTCAACTTTATCATCTGTCATAATCAGTTGGACCATTATCGGATCAATAATGATGTGAAATCAAAAATTTAAATGGATATTCAATAAAGAACTAAAAGATTTTTCAACCAAATGAAATCATATATGATATTTGTTTTCTTTCACAATTTTTTTTTTCATTAACTATCACTAGCTAAAATCGAGATTGAATTTCATATTCTAAAAATTAATTAGGGTGATAAATGGGTCTGTCACCCTCTCGTTGACCATTTAAATATTATTTATATCTAATATATTGAATATTAAATGATTACATGATATTTACAAACTGAAGTTTGCGAAATTACTGCTCGAATTATAAGTATAATTTTCAAATTATATTATCAACAATGCGTGTTTTGTTAATATTAGCGAACATAAATTTCAACTTTTTTAATAAGTATTAATTGAGATGTCAACAAGTGTTTTAATGTTATTGTTTATTAAACGCCTCCAATTAATTTGAGGGTAATTATTCTTATTTTCACATTTTAATGAGTGAAATGTCATTTTAATTCATTTTCTCAATTAAAAGTTGTGAAATCACAAATATACCTTTATGTTTAAATAAAAAAAGGAAAAAAAGAGTTAATTGTAATTACAATCCCAATTTTATTTAAAAAGTGCAAATGAGTCCCAAATGAATTATTAAAAAGGTAATTAGCATATAGTATTACTATCTTTTACTATTATTATGAAAAAGTTCACATCTTTTCATTTTTTTGGTATTTTCACCCTTACACATTTTTTATTTAAATATGAGAGTATATTCGTTATTTCACAATTTTTATTGACAAAATAGATAAAAATGAATATAAATTATCATGTTGTAGATGTAATCACGAGTCTCTACTTTGTTAGCGTGACAATGCATGAAATTTGATATGTATATAATAAATGTGATTATAGTTAATTTATTTTATATAAATTTAATACTATACTCGAAGGATTTAATATGCTTCAAACATAATTCAAGTGATCTTACAACGAGGGGAGTAATACACGTTGTACTCTTTTTTTTTTTTTACCAAGGTTTTGTTCAATTGAACTTTTCTTGCAAGATTTTTAATGAAACGACTTTTGTAGCGTACTTAAAAGAATAACCTATTTTTTCTTCCTTCATTAGTATTTTCCACATGATTTTTCATAATAAGATTTTAACGAATCATATTTTTCGTGTAATGAATGTCCGTGACATAAAAGACATTTACTCTCAAAATAATATTCTGATGTATATGAGATTCTCCAAGAGATAAACAAGAGCTATTTTTCGAATTATCATATTACTACAATCATCAAACATTGATAAATATCTCGTATGAAAACGATGTTATTTGAAAGCTATAACAAGACAATACAAAACGTGCTTCACCAGGATTGCAACATCGAAGACATTTACGTACAAGATAAGGATGAATTGATACATGGATTGAAATCAAGGGGAACACACGTACTATTTTTCTTTCGATCGCTTTTATCCCACTGAATTTTTTTGACAAGGTTAAAATTCATTATTAACTTTGACTTAAATTAAAATCTGAATTTTAATCCTTATTAAATAGGAGCAAAATCACTAAATCCGGAGAAGCAATAAGACCATAGATTTGAATTTGAAACCCTATATTGATGAGAAAACAACTTATTAGAAACTTGTTGCACGTTGTTATTATTATTTTAAACTCGTACAAATATTATACATATTTTTTCATTCTTCTAATTTTCGATTGACATTAGACTCCATTTAGTAGGAATTTAAACTTAAATCTTAATCTAAGTTAATTTTAACCACATATTTAATAAGATCTACAAAATTTTAACCATAAATTTTATCAACTTTTATAAAAATTTACTACAAATATAATTTTAATCCTCATCAAATCGGGACTACAAGTGGACATAATAAAAATTTACTACAATCAAGTTAGTGGCTTTTGTACATAATAGTTAATTTTGAAAAATTAATATTTTTTTTTGTCAAACATGAATTGTATTTATGAATGGTTTGGTATGCATTATTTTATTTATTATATATAATTAAAATAAAATAAAAATTTTAAGAACGCTTTTATAGAACCTTAAAAAATCTAAAGTTCAGTAGTGTAATTGTTCCAAATTAGAAATTTAGTATCCTGATTGCAAGTAAGGCTAAAGTTTAGTGACCAAGGATGAAATTTACTTCGTTGAGTTAACAAAAACGTTTGATGAGTCCGTTAGTTTTAACGGCCACGTCATCAAGTTTATTACGTAATTGGATGGAAGCATAACGGAGTGACCTGATTGTTCGTAAATTAAAATACAATAATGTAATTGATTCGAATCAAAGTTCAGCGACCTGATTTCAAACAAGTCTAAAGATCAACTCCATCGGTTCGTTATATTTTCTCGTGGCTCAAAACAAAGCAAGGCGCTAACGCCACTACTGTGTTGCTCGACTGAGCGCAAAAATGGCGACAGCAGCAGACTTTTGCAGCTCCGGTCTCACCTTTTCCTCCAAACTTCCAACCTGCCATTCCCATATCGATACCTTCAACTTTAACCGCTCTTTAAGTTTGAATAGAAGTTGTATTCAATTATTCAGTTTTCGTACAAGTAGACGGCGTAAATTGGGCATTTATTGCCTGGCTACTGGCACTGACCTTCAGCCCAAACACGTCCCTTCCGCTTCCGACCTCAAATTCGCCGCCCGCGCTGGCAAGGACCGCCTCTCCAAGGTTAGGCGGTTACTGCTATTTACCGATGTCTAATTTACGGATAGATTTATTAATTAGTGAATACGTGTATTGACATTGTAGGTGCCAACGACGAATATAAGGAATTTCAGTATCATAGCTCATATTGATCATGGAAAATCGACTTTGGCGGACAAATTGTTGCAGATAACGGGTACAGTGGAGAGCCGTGAAATGAAGGAGCAGTTTCTCGATAATATGGACTTGGAGAGAGAAAGAGGCATCACTATCAAATTACAGGTCTTCTATTTTAGTGACCGCGTCAAAACTAATGAAACATATCAACTAGAGCTTCTTCTTCGTCTGTTTCTTTTTTTTTTTTTTTTTGCTGCGTATTATCGTGGATTACAACTTTTTTAGCGAGCGAATGTTAGATGGCATAGAACTATGAAATAAAAGATGGATGAATCCCCTAAACTATAAGCTAAGCGAGTCTCCCCAGACCTGTACAAGGATAAAATCTGTGGTTGCTTACTTAGTTCTTAGGTTGTGCTCTGCCGTTATTCACGTAGGTTGTGCTATAACCGTTGAAGTACCTGCAGCCACCATGGAAATGACACGGTGCAATCTCTTGCACAAAATAGTTTGGCACTGACCAGAGAGTATTTTAGATTTATTCAAGTAGTTAAGAGTTGATGGGTTAACTTATTAGTACAATAGTTGGACAACAACAGTTTTATGGACTAGGTATAGTTTTTTTGCCACCGTTTGGATACAATTTGTAAATTCAATTAAAGTTAAACAAAAATATCAAGTATTCATTTATAACTACTACACATTGTCCATACATTCCTACTTATAAACCATTTATAACTTATAAGTTTGCTAAATGAAGGCTTTACCCTAGGTGAGTATAGCTTCTGGCACATCATAGTTCTAAAGGGCATCTCCAATGGTTAGGTATATTTGGTGTAATTGTAAAACACCCTCCAATGGTCTACACCAAATTTGACTTGTCAACTCCAATGGTTACACCAAATTTGGTGTAGACCATTGGAGACCAATTTACACTAAATTTTATACCAAATTTAATTTTGAATTATTTTATACCAAATTTTATTATTACAAAAGTCGTTTATTATATTTAATGAAGTAAAATATTGCATTTATTAATAAATTGAAAAATGCATTAAACATAATACCGCAAATTGAAAAAAACTACATTGGGCAATTTTAATTTAAATAATTATTACTTATTAATTGATTAGAATCTGAAAATATATATTAAATAAAAATAACCATCATATTAAAATAATTACGAATCAATTAAAATCTATTAATACTAAAATATTAAATAAGGATATAGATGGAAGAAACGATTTTTATAAAGCGTGAATAAGGCAACATGGGATTAAATGAAAAAGTCTATATTTGGTGTAAATGAATAGTGTTACACTAACAAATTCATTAAACTAAAAATTGCACTATATTTGATGTATCATTGGAGCAACTTTTACGCTATATAACTTGCCATTGGAGATGCCCGGATACTTCAAATATGGTGTAATTTTTAGGATTATGAATAATGTTACACCAAATTTTGTGCAACATTATTCATTTACACAAAATATAAAGTTTTTCATTTAACCCCATTTTGCCCTTGTTGATACATTATAAAAATTGTTTCTTCCATCTATATCCTTATTTAATATTTTAGTATTAATAGATTCATAATTATTTTTAAAGTCTAATCAATTAATAAATAATAATTATCTAAACAATTAAAATCATTCATTAAAAAGTCAAAAGTTATAAATTTGATAATTAATAATTAGCATTAGAACAACATACATATAGTAATCTAGAACGTCTTTTATAGTTCCACGAACATCGTCAAAATATTCACCAAAAGAACCAGATGTGTTATGAGATACTTCTCCTTGTCGTAGACATCTTTTTTGCAAAATTCTTGTTTGTTCATTTCGGAATAAATCACGCAGAGTTGGATCATGTGATTCAAATCTGTTAGTAAATTTTTATTTTCTTCTCGATATTCTGTCAAGGCCAATTTTTTTGACTCATTTTGAGCTCTTAGCATTTGAATTTCAAAAAAAATGTTGTCTATCTTCACTTCCATTTTTTAGAATTTCAGGGAGTTGTCTATTTTCATCTTTGGTAGTTTCATTGATTTTTTGACTTTCTTCATCATTTTACCTTTTAAACTTTGCTTTTTTCACTCCAATGGGTTGTTCGCTTGAAGTACCACCTCCGCTTTTACTTAATTAAACATAATTAACGACTTTTGTAATAATATAATTTGTAAAATAAAATTTGGTATAAAATAATTCAAACTAAAATTTGATGTAAAATTTAGTATAAATTGGTCTTCAATGGTCTACACCAAATTTGGTGTAACCATTGGAGAGGAAAAATCAAATTACTCCATATTTGGTGTAACCATTGGAGAGGAAAAATCAAATTACACCAAATTTGGTGTAGACTATTGGAGATGGTCCGGGCATTGTCTTGTAATAAGAGTGTGTTTGGTGCGTATTAAAATGAGAGAATGCATTTTTTTGAAGTGATGTAATGAGGAATATGTGGTTGAAAAAGAAGAAAAAGTTATTGATGTGATGAAAAATATTATTTTATTGAAAAATGTGTGGTTGAAAATGAGTAGAAGAATGAGAATGAAAAAAATAATGTGGGTCAAACATGGGCTAAATAAGTTTCCCGTGACATCTGGCTCATTGAGGAGCACGGCATGTCTTATTGAAAGCAATGATTCTCTCCTATTGAACATTAAGCAGTGGGAATAACATTTTTTAACTTGATTTTCTCTTCACATCGTCATGATACTGCTTTTGTCTTTCTGTCTTATCGGGATTTCCATTTGTGATCAATTAATTTATGGATTTGCTTCAACTTTATTATGTTAAACTAGGAATTGTTATCTGTTCTCATTGTTTTAATGGGGTCCTTCAAGCATTCCTATTGTAATAATGTTGACATCTTTTTGTTTTAGGCTGCGAGAATGCGTTTTATTTATCAAAATGTACCATATTGCTTGAATCTTATTGATACCCCAGGACATGTTGACTTCTCCTATGAGGTATGTCATCAAATGGCGTAACAATTTTTGAAGTTATTATCATATGATGTCTAGAAATAGACACTAGTGGTTGTTGATGACATCTGTTATTTATGAAGACACATTCTGCATGCTTGAAATGGTTCTTATGGTAATCATCGTTTTGATGATATAACAGGTGACAGTTGGGTAATTATCAGATGGAGAAGTGATAGTATCTTTTATTATGTTGTGGATCATTTTCCCATATTGTTGTTTTATTTTTTGTTTTTCTTGCAAACTTCCGAGATCAGTTTTAGATAGCAAAACCGAAGAAGGAAAATCATTAGAAGGAGGAGTAAAGTCTGAAAGAGCTAGATCACTAAGAGAATTCGCCTGAGGGATGGTGTACAATTACCTTAAAAGCTAAACAGACTTCCTTTTTGTGGAAAACTTGCTATATATGTGGAAATTTGTAGATACCTCTTCAAGGTTTTATGTAGTCTATTGTTAGTTTCCTGCAGTGAGGCTGATGCCTTCTCATTTAGATCCTTCTACAAGAGAATGTGACCAGTGACCCTAATTCCAGATCTCGATACATTGCAGCTTCTGGTTCAGGTTGCACCTCACACTTGTTGCAAGCAGGCCAAGGAAATATTTTAGATAACAAGTTACAATTTCCAATGCAAAAAGAGACAAAAATTAAAAAAGGGAGGTATTATAAGATGAAATCCAAAACTGTAGTTGGCACACTTTCCAAAGCTGTAATTAATTGATTGTATAAGATGTATCATGTAGTTTATTTGGTGTTATCATGTTTTCTTGCTTGGTATTTGACACTTAATCTTGTTCTCAAACTTCTTAAATGAAGAGAGAATAACTTATCCTGTGGTACATTTCTTACTTTCTCTGCCTATCTGCAAACGGCAGTTTCTGTCAAATATACTCAATAAAAGACTCGATGCCCCTATTTGTGAGAGGTTCTCTCATTAAATAGGACTAAAATAACAACTAAATATGGAAGCAATCAATTACAATATTAATTAATGGTAAAAACAATCTATCTATATCTAATACAATTATAATAATATAATCGTAATCTTCGGAATCTTATTCAATCTTCGACGATCTTCGGAATCTTATTCAAGCTCCTTGACATCCCCCCTCAATTTGCAATCATGAATTGGCAACGGGGACAATATTTGTGCTCACTAAGAAGAAATCCAAATCAAAGTGGTTTACGACAATTAGTGACGACGAGAGATCAAGAACAACAAATAATGCAAAAACAATAAAGAATTATTCCAAAGTCACTCCAAGAACACTCCAAAAATACTACGAAAAACTACGAGAACTTAGTGTGCCGACACACACAGTGAGCTCTATCTGTCGGGAGAACTTAGTCGAACATATAATTAGTGTTCCAACAAAAGCTCTAACGCCAAAACACTGGCCAAAACTCCAGATACTGCAGGTGGAAGAAATTCCACAAAACAACCTATACCAAAAAACTCAAAGGACGGATTTTTTTTTTTGCGGTAAATTTTCAGAATAAAAAAAAAGGCTGATTTTAAATTTCTTTCTCAATACGTTAAAAGGAACATGAACATAAAAAAGAAACAAGTGATTTGACGAAAACCAGACGGGAGGAGCAAAAAAGCTCCTCCCGTCTTGAGAAAACCTAACCAAGAAAACAACAGAAAATTTTAAGGAACTGTCTCTGATACCATGTCAAATATACTCAATAAAAGACTCGATGCCCCTCTTTGTGAGAGGTTCTCTCATTAAATATGACTAAAATAACAACTAAATATAGAAACAATCAATTACAATATTAATTAATGGTAAAAACAATCTATCTATATCTAATACAATTATAATAATATAATCGTAATCTTCAATGATTTTTGGAATCTTATTCAATTTTCGACGATCTTAGGAATCTTATTCAAGCTCATTGACAGTTTCTCTGTCAACGTAAACTTCATATTTTGATACTCCAAGAAAGAAATAGTCTAAATAGTTCTCCTATCTTATCCTCTTCTATCCAGGATGTTATGACAGAGCTCGGTTCCCAAGTTTCTTTCTACCGCTTATTATATTATTTGAAACCACCACTTTTGATTTCAAATTCTGATGTTTACTTCTCAGGAATGTTTAAATCATTTGAGTGACCTGGTTGTTGTTTATCCATCAAATCTCTCTGATTTTATCTCTTGTGTATCTCATCAAATCTCTCTGACTTTGTCCAGAAAGAGACGAGATCTTTTTTTATGTATTGACGATGGATGTTGGCCTTCCATAATTCTATTAACAGATTTATCAATTTTAGAAAGGCCTACAACAACTCTACAACTTGTATTCATTTTATCTTTGCATTTTCTTGACAATTGTAGGTTTCTCGTTCTCTAGCCGCTTGTGAGGGTGCTCTCCTTGTTGTAGATGCCTCCCAGGTACTTCTTTGCTCTCTTGTGCATTTCGAAATGTTCCAAACTTTAAACAACTCTTGACAGTCATATTTAGTTTCATAGATTTTTTTTCACATTATGCTATTGATGTTGGCCATTCCAAATTATGAAAACATATATCTCTTCTCGTAAGAGTTAAGAGTTGTGATTCTGAGTTTATTTTGTAGGGAGTGGAAGCCCAAACACTTGCTAATGTGTATCTGGCCTTGGAAAACAATCTTGAAATCATTCCGGTAGGTTTCATTGATTTCGTTATTCCCTATCCATAAACATGATGAAAGCTTTGTTTATTACTTGGAATTTGTTAGATGATTTCGTCTTTAAGATTTTAGACAAGGCGATTTAATATGTATGACATTGTTAGAGCTGGCAACATGTTGAGAAAAATATCCTCATCGCTCTGAAGAGAATAACACTTAGTTTGCTTTTGTACGTTGTATGTGTTACATCTATTGTCTTGTATCTTTATGGAATTCTATTTTGCAGATAAATCTTGCTAGGTGACACTTGGATTTTTTTATTTTTTTTTCATTTACGTCACCAACATGTGCTGTTTGATTCCATCTTACTTGAGTAGCCAAGGTATTGCATGTGATGAACAATGAAGTTTCAACTGCATGTACCATTTTTATCCTCTGCAGGTTTTAAACAAGATAGATCTTCCAGGTGCTGAGCCAGATCGTGTTTGCCGAGAGATAGAAGAGGTTAGTTTGCAGGGCTAAGGAAAAAAAATATGTTTGATTGGTATCATTTGTACAAGTGTTGATGAGGTATTTGAAAACATAATTTTTAAACTTGCTGAAGGTGTACCTTTTATATCTGAATTTACCCATCTTCTGTATAGGTTGTTGGTCTAGATTGCAGCAATGCAATTTACTGCTCTGCAAAGGTCAGATTTCTTTTCCTTACCTACCCAATATTTTTCTAAATCTAAGACACGTTTCTTGTAATAGAGAGAAAAGAGGAAATTACCAAATGTGATGATCCATTCCTAATAAGTTGTGGGAAATACTCACCATTATTTGTTTTGTAGGAAGGAATTGGTATCACTGAAATTCTAAATGCAATTGTTCAAAGGATCCCCCCACCTCCTGCCAGCACAGACAGACCTTTGAGGGCTCTTATATTTGATAGGTATCTGATTTAGGTACAATGATCAAACTCCTTTATGTTAAAATCCCATATTTTATTTGACCTAAATAAAGTGATTGTTTTCATTGCTATTTTCTAATCTATCATCTCACATATCTCCTTATCTTCATTAGTAGGCATGTAAATGTCATATCTACTTTCATAAAATAAATTTTAATATTTCTGAAACATGTTATTCAAATGATATTAGGAAACACTGTTTATCTCCTATATTGAGCTTTCAAATTTCATTTATACATTGAAATTGACTACTGCTTTGCTTTCATTAATGAATCTCCTTATGAGCTACTGATTGGATTTGCTTTCAATTTCTTTTGCAGTTACTATGATGCATACCGAGGCATCATAGTATATTTTAGAATCATTGATGGGGCTATTAAAAAAGGTGACAGAATACTTTTCATGGCTAGTGGAAAGGTACAGATTAATGGTACTATCATCAAGTCCCATTTAGTGCTTGATATTTTTTTAATCTCATTATTAAATATGCAAATATAATGAATTAATTTATTCCCTTTAGTAGCTTAAACTTTTTGATGAAGTTGTTCAACATTGTATTTGTGCTAGAGAACACAAATACCCTGGGTTTAAGTCTTGCCACCACCTGATTATAAATTTCATGTGTATGCATTTGATAAAGAATTGTATTTGAAACACAGTTGAGGGGGTTTGTGGAAGATATAAATATAACGAATAAATGCCTCCCCTCTCAAATAGCTTTTATTTTTAGTTTAGTGTTAGTGGTTCAACACTTGTAACCAAGTGAATCTCTTGGAAGCCGTTTTTGTATTCCTCCGTTAATTTTTAAGCAACTACTTATCATCTAATAATTTCGTTGGAGATTTTAGGTTATAATATGTTACTAACAATTTTATTTCTTTGATAATGTATTGACATTAGCCATTGTTTGACATCCATAAAATCAAAACTCTTTTTTTCTCACTCATTTTCAACCGCTCATTCACAATAAATAATTTTTCATGTAAACTCAAAATTTTTTCCTACTTTTTAACCATATATTCTCAAAAAAATCACTATTCCAAAACTCATTTTCCCAAAAAAGTCATTTTAATGGATGTCAAATTTGGCTTATTATGCTTCTTTCTTGAAAGCTTGCATACTTACGGCCAGGCAAACCATGGAATTATAAAATGCAGGATTATTATGCTGATGAAGTTGGAGTTTTATCTCCCAATCAGTTGCAGGTTGATGCGTTATATGCTGGAGAGGTAGAAATCTCATCTGATTTTTTCTGGTAATAAAGAATACCATACTTCTGATAGGGAACTTGTGACTATTGTTTGTTGTCTAGTTTGATTTGTAGCCTATAGTATGATTGGGTTGTGATCTAATAGCAATAATTTTGTCAATGTTTCCTCAGTATCTATAAATTCCATAGCTAATTACTTTTTTCTGCAAGTAATGTCAAAAGCACCTTTCTGATTTATTGAAGAAAATTTTAAAATGATGAATTTACTACCCTCCACCCAGAAAAAAGGGACAAAGAATGTTTGAGATATGTCCACTAGTCCCCAGTGTCCCCTCAAGTTTGCAATGTTAGGGACAAAGACAGAAATAGCTTCTCCTGTATGGAGCTTCATATGACAAATCAGCATCATATAAAACTAATGGATGTTTGATTCCCTCTATATATATTTACAGTCCCTCGGCATCATTCAAATGGCACAGTCCACAGCCTTTCTTTTTTGCCGTGCGAGTTGGACCTAAAACTTGTTTCTGCATGTGCTTTTACCATTTTACCATTCAATTATATATATATATATATATTGTGCTTTTCATGCTTATTTAAATTTCTTCCTTTTCAGGTGGGCTATCTTTCTGCTTCTATTAGGTCAGTGGCGGATGCTAGGGTTGGTGATACCATAACACACTACACTAGAAAGGCAGAACAATCATTGCCTGGATACAAGGAGGCCACGCCGATGGTTTTCTGTGGCCTGTTTCCTGTTGATGCCGACCAGTATATCTCTATCTACCTCATTGTTAATGGATGTACTTAATAAATAATAAAGTATTAATAGCTTAATTTTTGTATCATCATAATGTTTGTTTTGATTGCTATAGATTTTCCGAGTTGCGTGATGCATTAGAGAAATTACAGCTTAATGATGCTGCTCTGAAGGTAGGCGTATTTCTTGTTAATGGTTAATTTTGTTATTTTGGTTCATATCCCACTCTAGTAATTGAAAAGTGTTGTAATTGCTTGAATCTTTTTATGTCAAAAGAATTTTCCATGTCTCTTGCATGCATTTCATATCCCAAATACTTCTTGTAAGCTGTAATCAATTAAATATTTATCTTGTCTTTTATAATAATTCGTTGATAATGCTACAGTAAATCAATATCTAAGACATGAATCTGTTTCTGCAATTGAAGACAGAAGAGCATGGTCTGTAAATATAATGGTTAGAACTCTGGGGGTCCTGACTCACAGTGAAATTTCACATTGGTCATTGAACCTTTTTCCCCATTTGGATCGAGGAACTTTGAATTTGTTTCAATTGAGCCACTCCCTCCATCTCTGTTACTTTGGCTAATGAAAAACCTGTATATTTGGCTAAACTGCCAATGACCTGGACTCATATCACCAGACTTGGCAAATTTTTTATGTGTTATTAATGAATTGAAATAACGAAAGTTTCAAGCGAATGGATTTAGTGGGAGGTGTTCAAAATATAAATACTTTTTGGTCAAATGTACTTTTTATCCACACATTTCATGAGACCCATAATTTATATCCACTTTTTACCCACACATTCTATGGGACCCTCCGTATAAATTAAAATTTAACACTCCCAAACAAACTTCTAGTGACATGCGAAAGGCATAGCATTGAGATTCTGAGAAAATGCTTGATTTAGCTTGGAAATCGAACATCAGAAGTTTGTGTAACAAATCTGGGTTCTATTCTGCATCTTTTTGTTTCAAATTTCAATGGAATAAAATTATTTTCGGTCTTAGCAACAAACTTGCCAAACCTGTGGAAAAGCGATATTTTCTTCTAAAATTAGGCTATGACGGGCTACGTAATCAAAGATATGCTATGCTAGTTCCTGGAAAAATTTACTCCCAATGAAACTCGGATGCTGTACCAATGTTTCTTTTTACCATAGTAAAACAAGCATGAAGAAGCATGTGGTTTGTAATGCTTCTTGCACTTTTGTACAGATGTTCATATCCTAATCTTATGCCTACAAGGAGTTTTCTAAATCACGTTTAGTTATGATTGTTTATCTATGCTGCTATTGCCTGTCTTTTTGTGGTAATATTCGCCAAAATTATATGCTTAAATGAAAATGTGTTTCTCTATGAAATATGGTTTTGCAGTTTGAGCCTGAGACGTCAAGTGCAATGGGATTTGGCTTTAGATGTGGGTTTTTGGGCCTTCTTCATATGGAAATTGTTCAGGTCGGAAAATTCATGTTCTTTTACTTAGTGATTGTTGTGAGTCTGCTTACCTGCTACATTATGTCATGGTTCTTGCTCTGATCAACTTCTACTTTACAGGAAAGGCTTGAACGTGAATACAATTTGAGTCTGATAACTACAGCTCCAAGTGTTGTTTATCGGGTGAACTGTGTAAATGGCGATACTGTAATTTCTGCTTCTTCCATGCTCATAATATTTCACTTATTTGTTCTCTTTCTTTCTTAGATTTGTAGACTGTTTGTTAGACGTTGATATTTAACGTGACTTCATAATATAGCTATTATTCTGAGTACAAGGAATAATTAGGAGGTTTGGAATATTCATTCTTGTGGCTGTTATGTGTATCACTGTATGATTCTATTGGTTACGCATAGAACCTTCAGCACTTGACTGGCTGATGCTAGCTAGCAAAAATAATACTAGCAGGCAAGGTGCCTGTTCATTAGAATGATTAAGAGTTCATATACTGGCACATCATTTCGTAGCCCATTTAGATTTTCTGTTAAAGTGTTTATTATTTCAAGAATTTGTGTCAAACCATGGTGGGATGCAGCTGTAAATTAATCAGCAAAAGCTTCCACCTCATCTTTTAATGGAATCTTGAGTTTTAAATCTTAAAGTGAATGCTAGGTACAAAAAAAAAAAAAAAAAAATTATTAAAAAGAATTCATAAGCTCTGAGTGTACTTAATAGCAATGCCAAATTGCCCTTAATTAAAAAAAGAGAGTAGATTTTTGTATTTATAAATAATGCACGAAAATATTTGTGGCTGTGGATAGGGAAGTTGAACTGATTACTGGGATACAACTTTCATATCCTTATTTCTCACGCAATCTTATATGATCCAGGTTGAGTGTTCGAATCCATCCTTACTTCCTGAACCTGGAAATAGGAGGTCAATCGAAGAGCCATTTGTTAAGGTTGACAAATTGAACTCTTGGTTTGTCCCAGTTGTTGGAAATTATAGTGCAGTTTTTCATTTAACTTTTTGAAAATGTAAAAGAATGATTCTCATGTATACAGATTGAAATGCTTACTCCAAAAGACTACATTGGTGCGCTTATGGAGCTTGCTCAGGACCGGAGAGGAGTATTCAAAGAAATGAAGTTCATTACTGAGAATAGAGCATCAATCATTTATGAGTTACCCCTAGCTGAGGTACTCCAATGGGAGGCTAATATGCAGCTTCCATTGGCAGAACTAATGAAGTTATAGATTCAATTTAACTGCTGTTTTACCCAAGTAAAAATATTCTTGGTTCATTTTGCAGATGGTGGGGGATTTCTTTGATCAGCTGAAGTCAAGAAGTAAAGGCTATGCTAGCATGGAGTATTCCTTCATTGGGTATGGAATCTATGCATTTGAGTTTAAATTGTTTGTGTAATATGATATTTCCTTATTATAAAAGAACAATAGATTTATGCATAAATGCCCTTTTGTTACATCTTATCCATGGTGTGGAAAAAAAAAAAAAAAAGAGAGAAAATTCTTCTTATTTTCATATTTCAGAAAACAGAGATTACAGTTATAAATACGTGAGGAAACCATCAATTAAGTTAACCAAACTCCTTAAATCAAGGAAGACTAAAATAGAAAGCTAACCAATAAGGAAAACAGAAAAAATCATGGAGATTGAGATGCTAATTTTCCTAATCTCAATATTTGGTAACTAACTAATTAAAATCATAATCTACACCGGATTATTCTACACTCATATGTTTATCATTCCGAGCTTGGAAACAGGAATTTCAAATTGGTCTCGATTGAGAGCTTTGGTGAGTATATTTGCAATTTGAAGATTCGAAGGAGTGTAATGCACTTTGATGATTTCGTGATCAATCTTCTCTTTTATGAAGTACCTGTCAATTTCAACACGTATAGTCCTGTCATGGTGAATTGGATTCATTGCAATGCGGTTGGCAGCTTGATCATCACACTTCGTTTTTATTGAACTATCAGAAAAGATCTTCAATTTTTCTAGAAGTCTTTTGAGCCACATTCCTTCACAAATTTCGCTTGCCATTGATCTGAATTCTGCTTCAGCACTACTTCTAGCAACAACCGACTGCTTCTTGCTTCTCCAAGTGACCAGATTTACAATAGCCAGATGTAGATATTCGATCAGTCAAGGATCTTGCCCAATCAGCATCTGAAAAGATTTCTATACCTCGATTTGTCCCGTTCTTGAAAAATAGACATTTTCCTGGTATCTTCTTAAGATATATGAGAATCCTCTGTCAAATATTAGGCTGAATATCTTTCCCGTTTTCGGGTCCTTACATTAAATAGAGAGTTGTGTACAATCATAATATGGTAATGATCTAAATATGGTAACAAAATAAATTACAATATTGTACAATTATGTTAAACGTAATCTCTGTGATCTTCAATCGTATTGACATCCCCCCTCAAATTGATGCTGGTCGATCAAGAAGCATCAATTTGCTGACAAGAAATTGATGACGCTGTCGTGTCATCGCCTTAGTAAACACATCAGCAGTCTGAATATCAGTGGAGATGTGCGGAAGAGAAATAATATTACCGTCATAAGCCTCACGGATGGAGTGACAATCCACTTCGATGTGCTTAGTGCGCTCATGAAAGACAGGATTAGCCGCAATCTGAATGACACTTGTATTATCAGCATATATTGGAGTAGGCCCAAGCTGAGGACAACCAAGCTCCGATAAAAGCCCGTATAGCCAGACTATCTCAGAACAAGCAAAAGACATAACACGATACTCAGATTCAGTGGAAGATTTAGAGACACGATCTTGTTTCTTGCCGCGCCTGGAAATTAGTGCACCGCCAAGAAACATACACCAACCTGTGATTGAGCGACGAGTGTCCGCACATCCAGCCCAATCGGCATCACTATATCCAATCAACTCAAGAGAAGAACGTGCAGGAAAGAAAAGGCTCCGATCAGGTGTACAGAGCAAGTATCGTATAATACGACGAACTGCAGTCAGATGAAGATGGCGTGGTGCATGCATAAATTGACAGACCTGTTGAACGGTAAAGGAGATATCTGGCCGAGTAATAGTGAGATAATTCAAACTACCCACTAACTGACGATATAGGGAAGGATCAGGAAGGAGATCCCTGTCTTCCTGACGGTACTTCACATTCACCTCTAAAGGGGTATCAACTGAGTGACCATAACGGAGTCCAGCCAAAGTAATCAACTCTTCCAAATACTTGTGTTGATGTAGATAAGTTCCAGCTGGGCTTGAAAGCACCTCAAGACCTAAGAAATATTGCAAGGGACCCAAATCCTTCATATGAAAAGAATCCTTCAATTGGGTTTGAAGGTGAGAAATCATTCTAGAATTAGTACCAGTAATAACAATATCATCAACATAGACCAAAAGGAACACGGTACCCGCTTCTGAAGCCGAGATAAAGAGCGACGAATCATATTTACTTTGAGTAAAGGAGTAACCCAAGAGAGTAGAACGAAACTTATCAAACCAAGCACGAGGGGCTTGCTTCAGCCCATAAAGCGAACGCTTTAGTTTACACACATCAGAAGACGGGGACGAAAAGAGTCCAGCAGGAGGTGTCATATAAATATCCTCCTTGAGGTCACCATGTAAGAAAGCGTTCTTGACATCAATTTGTCGCAAAGGCCAACCCCTGGCAGTAGCTATAGCTACAATAGTTCGAACCGTCGTCATTTTAGCAACTGGAGCAAAAGTCTCCTCATAATCCACCCCATACTCCTGACGATTGCCAAGAGCCACCAACCGAGCTTTATATCGTTCGAGCGTTCCATCAGATCGAAGCTTAACAGAGTAAACCCATTTGCACCTAATAGGTTTCACACCAGGGGGGCATGAAACAATATCCCATGTGTGATTTTCCTGAAGAGCTTGAAGTTCCTCCTGCATGGCTTTCTCCCAACATGGTTCAGTAGCGGCCTGAGAATAAGAAGTAGGAACTGTGAAATGAGATAAAGTGGCAGAGAACCCATACCGATCTGGAGGTTGAGTAACGCGAGTGGATCGTCGAAGAGTAGTGGAAGCTGGAATGGGATCGGGATCGAGATTGGGAACAAGGGGTTGTTGGTCTGGGGGCTGGCGTCTCTGATATACCACACCTGGTTTAAAACGCTCCACAAGACCATATTCATTCACAAAGCTAGTAAGCGGAACCAAATCAGGAGATGAAACATGTTGGAAGTAGTACTGATTCTAAAAAAAAATCACATTGCGAGAGATACGAAAACGATTAGCAATACCATCATAGCAAATGAAACCCTTCTGAGCAATGCTGTAACCCAAGAAAGCACACCGGACAGATTGAGCACCAAGCTTATGACGGTCATGAGGAGGGAGATGAACAAAGCAAACACAACCAAAGGTATGTAACATGTCATAGCCAGGATGTTTACCATACATGCGAAAATAAGGTAAGTCAAAATTCAAATGTTGAGCAGGAAGTCGATTAATCAGATATACTGCTGTGGAAAGTGCCTCGACCCAAAACTTGGGTGGAACTGAACCCTCTAAGAGTAAAACTCGAACAACATCCAATAAGTGACGATTCTTTCATTCTGCCACTCCATTTTGTTGAGGGGTATATGGACGAGCGTTGAGAGAGAATACCCTTTTGCTGTAACAAAGATTGGCACTGATGAGACATATATTCTCCGCCGTTGTCGGTCCTCAATATTTGAATACGAGAGGAGAATTGGGTCTCAACATAAGCTATAAAAGATTGAAGAATGGTACCAACGTCACTTTTAGACCGCATAAAATATATCCAAGTGTAACGACTGAAATCATCAATAAATGTCACAAAGTACTTATAATGAGCATGTGAAAGCACATGCGCCACTCCCCAAACATCACTATGAATAATCTCAAAGCAGTGATGAGCACGACTACCATGAGATGGAAATGGAAGAGTCTTACTTTTGCCAAGTTTACAAGTATCACAATCGAAAGACAAATTCGAAAAAGTAAACTGCTCTTTATTACCCAAAAAACCACACTTCAACAAATGAGATAAAATTAAAGCATTGGGATAACCCAATCGTTTATGCCAAACTTCATGTTTAAATCTATTACTAATACAAGCCAAAGACATAACAGGAGGAATCGTAAACTGTAGTGGAAACAATCTTCCAACCTTAGGCCCCTTCGCGATCACTGTTCCCAATCCCCGATCATGCACAAGACAACCAGCACGAGAGAAACATACATCACAGTTATTATCAACCAATTGACCGACCGAAATCAAATTTGTAAATAAGCCCGGAGATACAAAAACATTATCGAAAGAATGCCCAATATCACCCACAGTAGTGATAGGAAGAGTACTGCCATTAGCAATTTGAATGTGTTGTGTACCAGTGTATCGTTGAATATTATGTAAGGAATCAGAACTACCTGCCATGTGATTTGATGCCCCGGAGTCAACAAACCAAGGAGAAGAAATATTGTGACCCTTACCTTGCAAGCCCAAGGCAGAAACAATCATCTGCTGGACCATTTCTGGAGTAAGAACAGGTTGACTCGTGCTAGCCGGAGAGGGTGCAGGAGTAGAATATTGTGTAACTGCCTGAAATGCTTGAGTACGTCGATGGGGAGGTCGTGTGGGACAGTCTTTGATGATATGTCCTGGTTTACAGTAATTGCAGACTTTCTGAGGACAGTTACATGCAATATGTCCGTATCCTTTGCAGCCAAAACACTGTAGTTTACGTCTTCCCCGTCCCTGGGCAGCATAAGCAACAGTGGCCACGTTAGAAGAGGAAAAATCAGCTCCAATGGTAGTGTGGGTTGCCAGTCGTTGTTCCTCACGCAAAAGTTCTCCCAGGCACACATCCAAAGAAAGAACCGGATCACGGTTCAATAAGCCAGCTCGGACCACTTCGAATTCGGGTCGTAATTTCATAAGAAACTGATCCCTCTTACTAACCTCGTGAACATCTCGTAATGCTGATAAGGCCGCCGCAGGGACCTTAGCATGAATTATACTAGAGTACTCACTCCATAAGTTCAAGAAGCCAGAGTAGTATTGCTCAATTGTAAGATTACCTTGAGCGTAAGTAGCAATTTCTAACTCCAGTTGAAATCGTCGTGCATTATTGTCTTGGTAATAAATCCGTTTCAAGTAATCCCACATCTCCTTAGCAGTAGTAAAAGAGCGTAAATTGTTCACCATGTGAGCCTCCATCGATCCCAAAATCCAAGAGATAATACGTGCATCTTTTGTTTCCCATGCACCGAAATCCTTAGCATCTTCAGGGGCTTTAGATGACCCATCAATATGACCCCAAAGCTCCTTCCCCTTTAAGAACATCTTGAATTGAAATTCCCATATAGAATAATTTTTACCCGTGAACTTAACACAAAAGGCATTGATCGACATAGCTTCTGAATAGATATAGACCCAAATAAGATTAAACCACCAAATTGCAGCCCAAAGCACGCAAAAGAATTGTATCCAAATTAATTGCCCAAAATGAGCCCAAACAAAATATCAGGCCCGCTTCTGAAATCAACCAAAAAGTAATTAATAAAAAAAAAAAAAAAACCACACACCGGCCCACTGCACTCACAGGCCCAAACACACACCCTCCAGACACACACCCACACAGTCGATGCGAGGACCTCCAAAACACACACGCAGTCGACCAATTTGTTTCGAGCCCACACCGAAATCATCGGAGTCCCTTCAATCACACTGCAATCGCCGGAACATAAAACGGAGACTCTACCCGCAAGCGGCGAAGCTACCCAGAAACGTCGAGCCCACACACACTCGAACACACCCTGAAAATCTTCGAAATCGAAGACGCCGTCGAGGAGATCCAGAACACACACGCGATTGGCCACGAACTGCTCGAAATTGCCTTCTAGCCCACACACCGGACGACGAAATCGCGTTGAACCCACTACAGAGACACCGGAACAACACAAGAATGTTGATGGATTCAGCAATTTTCTAGAGGTATGGCTCTGATACCATGTCAAATATTAGGCTGAATATCTTTCCCGTTTTCGGGTCCTTCCATTAAATAGAGAATTGTGTACAATCATAATATGGTAATGATCTAAATATGGTAACAAGATAAATTACAATGTTGTACAATTATGTTAAACGTAATCTCTGTGATCTTCAATCGTATTGACATCCTCTACACTTCCTCAAGGTGCTCATTAGTTAGATTGTTCATCAATTGGCTAACCACACTAACACAGAAACTAATGTCTGGTCTTGTGTGGGACAAATAGATGAGTTTTCCCACCAGTCTTTGGTACCTCCCTTTGTGAACTGATATAGCACCTTCTTTCCCATCTAATCCGTTGGAAGAGTCCATAGGAGTATTTGAAGGCTTACAGCCAAGCATGCCCGTCTCTTTAAGTGAATCTAGTGTATACTTCCGTTGAGAAGCCGAAATACATGTGCTTGAACTTGCTATTTCCATTCCAAGAAAGTAGTTCATTGCACTAAGGTCCTTAAACTCAAATTCTTTAGCAAGAGTACTTTTCAATTGACTTATCTCTTCCGCATGATTCCCTATCAATATAATTTCATCCTCATAAATGATAAAAATGGCAATTTTACCTTCGGATGAGTTCTTAATGAATATGGTGTGATCTGATTGGCCTTGAGCGTACCCATACTTCTTGATTGCTGTAGTGAATATTTCAAAGCATGACCTTGGAGATTGTTTGAGGCCATAAAGAGATTTTCTCAATTTGCACACACTCTTGGTATTATTTGGGGTTATTGAGACCAAGAGGAATTTCCATGTAGACCTCATCTTCTTAGTCTCCATTAAGGAATGTATTCTCGATATCAAGTTGGTGGAGGGACTAATCTAAGTTTGCTGCTAAGGATAATAGGACACAGACAGTTTTTAACTTGACAGCCAAGACAAATGTTTCTTGGTAGGCAATCCCGTAGGTTTGGGTAAAACCTTTCACAATAAGTCTCTTTGTACCTATCAATGCTTTCGTCGGCTTTGTACTTGACATTGAATATCCATTTACATCCTACATGTTGTTTTCCTGAGGGAAGTTTTGTGAGTTCCCAAGGGCCATTCTTCTCAATGGCCAGAATTTCTTTATTAATTGCTTTCTTCCATTAGGATGCTTTAGAGCCTCTTGTATACAATGTGGAATGTCAGAGCTAGTTAAGTTTGAAGTGAAAGAACGATAATAAGGTGATAACCTCTCATGTGTCACAAAGTTTGCAATTGGATATCGAGTACATGACCTAAAACCTTTTCTTTGAACAATGGGTATATCAAGATCATTACCAGAATAAGAATTAGTGTTGCCTTGAATTACAATGTTTGAATTTGGAGTGGACTCTTGGTTTTGCTCAGGAAAGGTAAATTGATCTACCTCCATTAGAGTTGTTGGTTTCCTTAGTTTACAAACCCTTTAAATCTCCCTACTTTTTCCCGTTGACTCACTATTTTAGAATTGTTTAGATTAAGTTCAGGATCGACATAATTTAAAGTTGAATGAGCACGATTGGAAGTGTAATGTTGTTACTCGAATTGGAAGAACTAGAGATTGTGGAAGGATGCTCATAGGAAGAGTTATTCTCATGTTGCCAAAATTGATATTATTTTATGGAATTATTCTCCCCCTGAATATGAGGTGTAAAAAGATTGATTTTCGAAGAAGGTTACATCCATGGTATTATAGAACTTCCGAGTGGTGGTAGAGTAGCATTTGTACCCTTTTTGGTGAGAGGAATATCCAGTAAATATGCAAAATATGCATTTTATGGCCTTGGGATCGAGTTTTCTCCTTTGATGAGGTGGTACGTGGACAAATGTTGTACAACCGAAGACTTTTAGTGGTAAGGATGAGATGAGTCTAGATTGTGGATAGATTTGTGTGAGTACATGACAAAGAGTTTGAAATTTTAGGACTCTTGAAGGCATCCTATTGATGAGATAAGTGGCAGTAAGAACAACTTTCCTCATAGGCCCTTACCACGTACCATAGACCTCAAACCTTGAGGTCTAAGGTACGTGGTAAGGGCGATCAGGGGTTTCCGGGCATTCGTCCAAGCCAAGCCCATTTGCGAGATCCTCACGAGGCTTGGGAGTAGAGAGTCTTCGATCTAACATATCTATATGAAAAGGCCCTTACCACGTACCTTAGACCTTGAGGTATATGGCCTTTTTTAGCGATATAGGTCGCACCAATATTTAAGTATATTAAGCAATGATCTCCGCCTTAACTGAAACTTGGAGCTCCCGCAGAAGATGCAGCAATCTCCTTAAATATAACTATAGTTTACACTTATGATGACAAAAGAACTATTTGATAAGCGTTTTGGAACATGACTAGTGAACATAATAGGACGAGCCACTTCTAAAATGTGTCGATTTTTTCTCTCAGCTATCCCATGTTATTGTGGGGTGTCTATGCAAGAACTTTGATGGACTATTCCATGTTCAAGAAGGTAATTTCCAAGGATAGAATGAAAGTATTCTTTGGCATTATTAGTTCTCGAAATTTGGATTTTGACTTGGAATTAGATCTGTGCCATTGAGTGAATTTCTAAAGATTGGACCTGCTTCTGATTTTTCTTTCATAAGAAATAACCTGGTGATTCTAGAATGATCATCAACAAAGTAGATGAACCATTGGGTTCCTGTAATATTATTGACTCGTGAAGGATCCCAAATATCACCGTGTATCATAGAAAAGGGAGATGATGCCTCATATGGTTGAGTTGGATAGGAGTTTCGAGTGTGTTTAGATAATTGGCAAACTTCACATTGGAAAGATTTTGAATTTTTATTGATAAACAAAGATGGAAACAATTTTTCAAGGTACATAAAACTTGGATGACCTAATCGAAGGTGCCATAACATTATAGCACTTTCATTATTTGAAATAGCTATTGAATTAAAACTCCTAAAACCTTGACTGGCTGCACAATGAACACTTTGGTATTGTTTTTCACTCTGATCATCACCCTTGAAGAGGTAGAGACCTTCACTTTCCTTAGCATTGCCAGTTGTCCTCCCCGAAACCAAATCCTGAAATTCGCAATGAGTAGGGAAGAACTTAGTAACACAATTCATTTCTCTAGTAAGTTTGCTAATGGACAAAAGATTACAAGTCAGAGTTGGAACAATACAGATTTTAGGGTCATAGCCTTTGGGATGATGATTGACCCAATACCAGTTACAGTGGATAGAGAACCATCTGCTATTCTCACTTTGTAATTCTTTAAACATGGGTTGTATTTGTGGAATAAAGAAGCATTTCCAGTCATGTGGTCGGAGGCTCCGGAGTCAATAATCCAAGGTTTTTGATCCTCGGTTTTGACTCCAAGAGCACTTAGAAAAATACCTTTTTGAGCGGCTGATCCTATGCTAACAACCGATGCTGCAGGAGTTGACTGGAGTTGGCTGAACATTTTCTGCTGCAGCTCTATTTGCTCTCTGTTGAATGGGACAGCTTCAGTAGCTGGCTGCTCATCTGAAGTGGCTGAAAAGCCACGTCCTTCTTTATCTTGAAGTGGTTTATTTGGTTTCCAATCAGCTGGCTTCCCATGGATTTTCCAGCATGTGTCTCTTTTATGCTACAATGGTCACACCAGGGTCTGCCTTTGCGGTTTTGGTAGTTACCAGTTGAGTTTATTCCCCCAGTTGCAAGAGCTGAGCCTTCTATAGTAGTTGTGGCACTTGGGTTGCCTAGTGCTCCCATCATAATCTTCTTTCTGCTCTCTTCTCTTCTTACCTCTGAAAAGGCTTCTTGAATTGATGGTAAAGGCCTCATGCCGAACACTCTCCCCCTAACTTAATCAAGATTTTTATTTAGTCCAATTAAGAACCTAGAGACACTGCCCTTCTCAACTATTTTCCTGTATTTGGCAGCATCTACAGGGCAGTCCCAGTCCAATTCCTCAAAGACATCCAATTGTTGCCAGAAACGAGTAAGAATGTTGTAGTATTGAGTGACAGAATAATCACCTTGGTGCAAATCATGAAGGCTACTTTTGATCTCCAACAATTCTGCTGTGTTGTCATTATCAGAATATGTTTCCTTTGCCTCATCCCAAACTTCTTTCACGATTCCATAGAACATGAAATTCTGCCCAATTTCATTGTGGATGGTATTAATTAACCACGACATCACCATGTTGTTGTCCAATCTCCATGTTCGAAAAAGTGGGTCTTCCTTCTGGGAGGTTTGGTAGCACCATTGAGGTAGTCATCTTTTCCTTTTCCTGATACGAACATCATCACAGATTGAACCTTGAGGGGTTGCTCAATTGGTCAGCTTGGGTTTGCTCCCCAATGGTCACCAGTTCGAGTCCTCTCAGGACTGCTGAGGTGAGTATCTGGCCGTAAACTTCAGGGTCTCGTGGGATTAGTCGAGGCGTGCAAGATGGCTCGAACATCCACGGTTATAAAAAAAAAATAAAAAAATCACAGATTGAGTCCATTCAGCTTATGCCCAATTATCGGGAGTGAGATTTTCAGATCCACCATGGCCATTGTGAGAGGCTTGAGTTTGGCCGGAAGAGGCGTCTGAAGTACTGCTCTTGTTTGTGGCCATTCCGTACTTGACCATCATCAGAACTGAAATTGTTTCAAGCTCAGAGCTGGCTCTAATACCATGAAGAAAAAGTGAGAAAATTCTTCTCATTTTCGTATTTCAGAAAGGCAGAGATTACAGTTATGAATAGGAGAGGAAAACCATCAATTAGGTTAACCAAACTCCTTAAATCAAGGAAGACAAAAATAGAAAACTAACCGATAAGGAAAACAGAAAAAATCATGGAGATTGAGATGCTAATTATCCTAATCTCAATATTTGGTAACTAACTAATTACAATCATAATCTACACCCGATTATTCCACATGGTGTTTATGTCAAACTGAACAATGAACACATTGCTAGTTGCTGCTCCCCAGAGTAGTGATGGGTGTTGGAAGCAAGTTGAAATAATTATTGTTATTGACAAACTGATGTGATTCTTTTGTTGTTGTTTAAACTATTTCTATGTCAACCAATGAGAATACTATCACGCTTTCGCATCTCATGAGATGGAACAGTTGCTCCTTCATTGGCCAATTATAGCCTCATCATGGAAGTTCTTGTCATCTCTTAAACATTTTAAATTAAAAAAAAAATAATTATTCCTTATAATTCAAATTCAAGTTATCCTATTATTCACTTCTGACAGGTACAAGGAAAATGACCTGGTAAAGCTTGATATTCAAATTAACGGCGATCCTGTGGAACCTTTATCAACTATTGTCCACAAAGATAAGGTACCTATGATTAAGTAAAGACCACATCCAATGTTCCCTTGTGCTACAAGCTTTATGATGGCAAATGATGTGAAATTATCAATGGTGTATTAAGAAGTGAACATCTGTTACTTCTGTGGCTTATATTATTTTTTAAGAAGACAAGGGGGACAAGAGTGTCTAAGATGGAGAGGGAACAAAGAAATAGAGAGAGATCTATAGTGGAGGCAGAAATTCTGGAACTGTATTTCAAGTTAATAGTCGTAGTGTACAATTAGACCGCTGGTCAATATACATGCTATTCTACCATGTAAAATAACTAAAGTTCTGTGTGCTTTAATTGTCAGGATTTCCGAAAACTTTCTACCTTGAATCACCTTAAAGTCTCTACTTGCTGTGGAAATTACTTTCTTTACTGTTTTTGTAAAGTTCCTGTTGTTCACGGGGAGCAAATATTTGATTGTTTTCTTAATTGTCTGATTCTTACTCTTGTTGTCTTATCGTTCATTACCTTTTTTGACTTGTCAGACTTTTTAAAGAACAATCAACCGTTCTCTTCTTTCTTTAATTTTCAGGAACTGTAGCTTTGTATTCATATAGGATTATGCATGCTTTTCAATTTGTTTTCTAACAAAGGTTGGAACAGTATAACAATATATTGTCTTTCTTAGGCATATTCTGTTGGAAGGGCTTTAACTCAAAAACTGAAGGAACTAATACCCAGACAAATGTTTAAAGTACCTATACAGGTAAGGTTCACATTTCTCTAGTCACTAAATCAGTGTTCTATACTATGGGAACGGGGATTGACATCAATACATCGATGTTTGACAATTTCTTTTAGCCATAGTCAGATTCTATGCCTAAATGTGGAGGTTTTATTTCTTTCTGAAAGATAAAGATGGGGAAGAAACTCCTACATGGCTTTTCTTAATAGCAGGATGCTTCTAGGCCGTGCTGCTACTGTTCTTTATAGCACACCGTATCTGGCAAAGGGGGACTAACATCTATAAGTTCTCGTGTATCCTAAGCTAGAATCTTTACAAGTGAAAGACTAATTCATGCATTCTGGAACTTTTTAAAACTGCAAAATTAATTGGGACGAATTTTTAGTGATTCTGCCTTTTGTTTTGGTGCATGTAGAAACTACTTTTGACGAACAAACCTGTATGCATCAATCAGCCTACCAATTTTAAGATAAGATTCCAAGGGTGCTTCTTCTATGCAGAAAAAGGAGACACTTCTAACGCTTGAGTGTGCCAAATAATTATTTCCATGGAGTTCGTTGAACCAACCACTCTTTAGCTTTCTGATGATCTTTAACTCGATTACCTTTTCTTTAACACTCTTTAACCTGTAAAGGCAAACTGGTGGCACAATAGATGTGCTAAGATTTTCAGGACAATCATTAAAAGTTGGGATATTCCATTCCTCAATCAAGCTTTGAGCTCAGGGCACCAGAGTGGTCCGACCTGTTTGACTGAGCTCAAGCTGCTGAAGCATTCTTTTTTTATGGCAATTTTATGTAGTGCGGAGGAACAATCTTTGCTGAAATCTTGAAATTATTTAACTCGGTTGATGATTGTCAGAGATTTTGCTCTTGACACTTCTATTCACCTATAACACGAGAAAAACTTAACTTTCGTTCCAAGTTCAAGAACCCTACCCCAAATCACATGCACTCACGTACTCAAACAGACATAAGTTGCATTGCACAACTGCTTACTCATTATTCTATTGCACTATGTATTCTTGTCAGGCCTGCATAGGCTCCAAGGTAATTGCTAGTGAAGCATTGTCTGCAATCAGGAAAGACGTCTTGGCTAAATGCTATGGTGAGATGCGAATGTACTCCTTAATTTAGAACATGTATGCATTGACTGTTTCAAATCTTCATGAGAGATTACGCCTGGGCCACAGATGCTTATGCAATAACTTGTCCCGGTCCTGTGATGTATTCTGTCTGGGAGAAGTGATTCTGTTTTGTTCTTCTGCCTTGTGTTTTGACACTTTCTTTATGAGGAAGACGCTATTCCGCAAGTAGTTCTATTTTTGGAATGGAAAGAAGTGATTTTCAATTTTTCCATGTAGGTGGGGACATCTCCAGAAAAAAGAAACTGCTTAAGAAACAGGTACTTTTTTACTCGGCTTTTTATGATCATCAGTTGTATAATCTTAGATCACATTATTCTTTCCATGCATATTTTATTTACTTTCAACATTGATTCCAGATCACAAACTGAATGCACATTTCTGCACTTTTTCATTTATTTTTTATTTTTCTTGTGTGCATAACAGCATAAATGCGTCTATATGTGTATTTTCTGTGTGAAGTCTCAAATAAGCAACTTGTAATTTGTCGTGTTCTTCTCAGGCTGAAGGAAAGAAACGAATGAAGTCGATTGGTAAAGTTGATGTTCCTCAAGAAGCATTTATGGCTGTATTAAAACTCGAGAAAGAGGTATTGTAATTGAATTTGTAAATAGAGAATCACGATCATGTTCACCTCAATATGTTCTCGAATAAAAAGTGGTAGTGTACCAGGGGTGGTAAAATCATAACAATCTCTCTCTCTCTATATATATATATATATATATATATATATTTGTTTTTTGGGTTGTGGGCCATTGATTGATAAATAGTCAAAAACTCAAAATGTTAAAATCAGTTGAATCAAATTTCTCTTACTGATGAGCTTGTTTTACTTTAATTATATTGAAGTTCACTACACACAGACGACTGTCCATTATTATGCTCAGAATGAAATTAGGTTGCCCCAAAAATCTTGCGATCTGCCAAATACGAATTTCAAAAAGGAAGCTCAATACTAATTCAACATCATTAAGGTGAGAATATTAATGAATAGGTTGCAAGAATTTACCTTCAATTAATATAAGTTGATAATATTATAAACCGCGATAAAAAAAAAGTGTCCTAAGTTGACTAACATAAGGTTCCAATATTTACATGTGGCCGCCAATAAGATGGGGTTGAAAATTTTGAAAATAATCTGTGGTGGACGTCGAGACAGTTACATTGAATGGCTTCCGGCTATGATAGGCACAGAGTTTTAATACGTGTCTACAGTGTGGCCTAAAAATGAAAAAAAGCTGTGTATAAGAGAAAATAACAGGAGTTCAAATTTCACTCCCATGAGGTGGCTTCATGTGAATTAAAATATTGGCAAAAATTCCCACCCACCACTCCACCCCTGCTGTGTGTTCTGGCACGTCTGCAATAGATGCTTGGATAATAATGGTTGAACAGAGCTCCATCCCTCCCTGTATGCGCACCCTATAGGTGGGGGGTTTGCCATGAGGCCATCTACGTGTAGATGTTTGGACCTTACACTTACACCTGGTTCAACATTATTTTCAGTTCACACGAGCCAACAACAAAAAAAATAAAATTTGTCACACTGAAAATCTTCACCAACTAAAGAATGCGAAAAGACAAATGGAAAATGTATAAAAATTGCTAGATGCTGAACTGGAAATATGGATCTGGCATCCTGGATTTATACAACCAAAAAGTCTAATCTATTAGAATCATTTTCTAAGATATTTAATTTATATCCCAAACGCAAATCATTTCGATTTAAGTTTCTCTCTGATGCTAGCTGGGGATACGCATTTCAATTCTCCTTTCACAATCAATGTCTATGACATCCCATATTTAACGTTGGAGCATGGTTTGTAGTTTGTTGTGAATGTCTTAAAAGCGCATTCGTAAGAGACACGTCAAAGTAAAGGCTCAAAAGGAGTGGAATTGGGGAAGATTTTCGAACTCGATTCCGAGTGATGTAAGACTGATTGCATTATCTCATCCGTTAAGCTTTTGGGTAAAGTGGTATCCGTATTCTTAACTAGGTGATTTCATTTAAAAATTATCACATTGAACTTGTAATTAAGAACGTTCTGGGTTGATTGTAATTAAATTTACGCTTCAAGCTTTAACTTTAGTAACGTAGGACAGTTTAATATTAAAAACTTGTCGATAATAATAAAAAAATAAATATCGTGACATTAAGGGAAACAAAGTCAAAGAAAAAAAGGTATTAAAATTAATAAATAGGCATAGAAAAGGGGGTCCAGGAGAAAAGGACTATAAAAGAACAAAAAGGTTTTTCATATATCCGCCGTTTGTCTCATATACCACCCCGCACCAGCTTTCTGAAAACAAATCTTTGAAAGAAGTTGAGCTAAATCGCGTCCACAGAAGACAGTGATGATTTTCATGCACACAAAACGGAAATCCCAGAAAGCATCCACTCTTCACTCCTCGTTGCCACAATTATAAATCAAGATTTTATCACAGTCACTGTATTTTCACTCATTCAACTGTTACTGTATTTTGGGATGTTTGAATGGGTGATATGTTTTAGGCGGGATATCTGAAAATGGACAGGCGGGCGGTGGCCTCTGTAAGCGCCGATTCTTCTTCATCCTCTGGCGAATCCAGCTTCCGGGAGCTCGATGATGTTTTCTTGCAGGTCCCATTTGATTTCATATTGTTGTGTATAAGGTTTATAGATTGTAGCTTAATGTGTAAATTAGTGGTTTTACAGAAATGATTTTAGTTTTATGGCAGGATATTTGTTAAGAAAGCCATTTGCTCCACCACCTACACGATGATGGACCAGTTAATAGTTTGAATCTAGTGGGGGCACTAGTGGACAAGTTTTTTTTTTTTTTTAACAGTATGTTGACCCTGAGTCCATTTGTGCTTGTCGATCATAATTGAGCTCTGATGTATGTTATTTGATGACACTATAGTTTTAAGGGACGTTGGGAAGAAGATAAGCCAAGAACTAGAAAGCTGGAGTATTTTAGATATCTGAATACATGAATCTATTAACAAGGACGGTAGGGTTGCAGTAAAATAATATGTTATGTTAGAGAATGATTGTTTTAGGTATTTAAGTTCAATTACTACAACAGAAAGGGGTTTGTAGAGAATGTCATGAATAAGATTAGAGCGAGTTGGACGCAATGACGAAAAATGTGTTACATAAATCTTAGGCGATTAGAAGAGAGATGCCAAGTTAACAATCAAGTTCTGCAGACATTTAGTCGATTGTCAGGCTAGTTATGCGTTACGGTACTTAGTATTAGGCGTAATGTTCACAAGATCATTAGATGGATGTAGCATAATTAGATTTTAGGAAAGTGGTGATATAATAAGAAATGAGTGTTCAGATGAACAAATGGAGGACAGAATAACTTAGATAGTAGGGGCATGCCTTGCATCAGCCTAAATAAGCTAGCACTCTCAAGACTGATTTGATCTCAGTAGAATATGATAAAAGAGGAAGAGGTAATATGGTTGCTAAAGATTGGATTTTTGTTTTACCTTTGATTGACGTAATATTACATCAAATGGAGTTGAAAAAAAAAAGGATTAATTTAGTTCATCCAAAGGCTACTGGGGATACACTGCTCTTCTTGTTGTTTGTGCATATGGAAACACCTATAAATTCAAGATATAAGAGTAACATGTAAACTCCCACAATTGATTTTTTCTTATCTGCTATGTTGATCATTAAAAGATTATTATTTCTATTTAATTGGTCAGAATCAAACAAGAATATGGCTTGGAGAAGTTCTTAATACAAGATTGGATGAGGATTTGCATATTTCTGATTTGCTTCAAGATGGGGAACTACTGTGAGTTCTTGAATTTCGTTGACATTTTTTTTTTTTCATTTGTTAACATTCTAAATTACTGCAGGTTTTCCCCTTTTTTTGCTGAATGGGTGGGTGCAATTATGAATCTTAGTTTGATGTATATATTCACATTTATTTTATCTGTTTCTTATATTTTGGAAACGAATATGAAAGGAAAACCCCATCTCAATGAAGAACGTGCTTTGTTTCCCTAGAAATTTATCACATGGCATGGCTAACAGCACCGCCAATAATTATTAGTGGTGCACCTGTTTGTGGGCTCCGTTATAGTTCTTCATTCTTTTCTCTCGTGAAAAAGATAACAATGTGGGGAAAATGTTCTAGTGCCTCTAGAAAGTATTGGTTCCCAAGATTTTTACTATTTTGGATACAAACATAAATCTTTTTACCTTTTTTCTTGCTGAAAAGGTGAAGAAATTGTAAAGGAACGAGATCTTTTAACAGCAGAAATTAATTAGCCATTGGCGTGAAATATATATCTTGATGGGGATAATGTTAACATTATGAGAAAATCCAAATACAAGGGATGAATGAGTAATGATAATGCTTGATGTTGCAATTTCAACTAATTGTGGGAGATTTTCCTTCAGAACTGCATTGTGATGTAAAGAGGGTTAAATTTATAAGAGAAACACCATTTGAAGAAATTCTTAGGAACTTGTTCATATCTTAACTCCAGTTAGCTAATTATGTGTAATAAAAATGGTTTGTTTTCTGTGTTGATTGGTGGAGAGAAAAGGAAAGCATCTAGAGCTGTACATGGCACATCGTTATAAAACATGAGATAATGTCAAGTTTTTAATTGTTTTGTGAGACGATTTTTCTTCAATGTTTTCGACTTGTCTGATTTTTTAGGTTTGAAGTTTCTAAAGTGGTATGGAATTTGATGTTGGCAAAATGTGTGGAGCTTAGACATTTCAAACATAAACACGGCCCTTTTGGTTCTAAGAAGAGTAGTGGAAGATACAGGCCTTACTCCAATGTTGATTTATTTCTGAAGGTAACACATCATAACCTTGCCCCCACCTCTACATAATTTACTGGTAAATATTTTTCACTTGACAGTTACTAATTGGAGCCAGAGCTATTAAAGTAATAGAAGTGCCTTTTAAATTTTTCAGTATAAAGCAATCTATTGAACAATTTATTGTCTTGAACTTCTGGGATTTTGTAATCCTTGAAGAAGAAAGAACTGAAAATACTCATATATTATTTCTGTTATACACAGTCGAGTAACTTGTAGCCACAGCATTAGGGTTCATCTATTTGCAGAATATTAACAAAACTTGTCAGCTTATTTATTGATACAGCTGTAATATCCAATACAAATTCCAAGAAGAAATCACAGATTCAGACAGGAAGTTCCATAAGAAAAGTTCTATCATATGATGTCCACTACATATCATAGGATGTCCTTTCTGTCAAACCAAATGCATACCGAAGCATTGAAGAATGCCATTTTCAGAAGATAGTTTTATGTCTTGTGAGCTTATTAATTCATAATCCCCTCTCTATTTGGGATGTAACAATGTAATTATTGAACCGTTCTCCTACCACTGGTGTGTAACAAGCCAATATGATTGAGAAAGCAAAGAGTAAAGAGCACAAGTTCTGAGGCGAATAAAATTTGCACGAATGTCCAAATCATAGTTTTTTAATGTACTTTTTGTCGAGTTTGTGAAATGACTTTGTTAGTATTTCAAACTACAAGGAGGATCAAGCAGTCTCTGCCACCAATTTGATATCATATCCAAGTAGAGTGGTTAAAAATTGATTGCTAATATTATTGATTCTTTTTTTTTTTTTTTCTGGTAGACATGCAAGATTTTGGGATTGAATGGCATTGATCTCTTTTCACCATCAGATGTTGTCGAGAAAAGAGATATTCGGAGAGTTTGCATTTGCATAAGAGCACTCTCAAGGAAAGCCAGGTCTAAGAAACTAAGTGTAAGATTTTTTCTTATACCCGGATCCATTTCCTGTTTATTCTAGCCAGTATTTTCAGCAGTTTCAATTTTTTTTGCAAAATCTGTTTAAAATATTCTAGTCATGCACTAAAATCCATCAACAATTTATTTTGTGTTAGGTTCCGGACTTTGATGTGGTTGTGTACACGGTAGCCATGCCCACAGTTATGGTTGGAGGCATTAGAAGAAGCTTGGAATCATCACAATGTATCCTTTCAAGTTCATCCAGTTACAGCTCACATAAAGGGTCCAGAACAAAATTGAAACAGGTATGCCGATATTTCACTTTTCATATGATGTAATTACTATTATTGAGAACTACTTACTGCTGTCAGCTACTTGCTACTTCATCCGTGTCACAAAATTTGGGTTGTTTGACTTTGATTGGTGTTTAGCTGAGGTTTTTTGCTAAATTATTTTCCAATTTTACCCTTACTCAAGCTGGACATTTCAATTTCAAAAACTCGAAAGGGAAAAAAAAAACTGATGGGAGTTTTATATTTGCTTATATTATATGAAATTTAATTTTGAATCACTAACATGATATCGTCCTACTGCAATGCAGAAAAATTTATATGCAGTGTCTGATAGAAATGACGATTGTCGCTCTGAAGAGTCAGATGAGGCGGAAAGCAGATATATGGAAGAACAGTCCTTTTCTACATCTGCCAACAAGTTTGATGCTACTGGTGAACTACATCCAGACTTGGAAATTTCACCACCTGGAGCATGTCCAGAAGTTGGACGTTATGTGGAGAGGTCAAATGTACTACAATCAGATATTAAATGCCCATATACAGAGGAATTTGAACATGGCCAGCGTAAATCAGCATGTTCAATCAAGCCCAAAAAACTGCTTTCGTCGGAAAATTTTGGAAATGATCATCTGCTTGATATAACGTCATCTAATTGCACCGAAAATGATAAAGTGGATATTTCTGATATCAACTTTGCCCTTGAGAATGACGATTCGGTTGTAGGAGATTCTTCTAGCATCAGTGGAGATGGAAGAAATTATATTTCAGATTACTTGGCATTTTCCGACTTGATTGTCCATACAACTGATTGTAGCAGTCCGCTTTTCTTCGATGGAGAAAACAATCATTTTGATTTCTTCCTGAATGTAGATTCTCAAGAACTAACCTCCGAAAAAAGGAGTGCTCAAAATGGACTTCAAAGGAAATATTCTGATGACGAAGATATGGAAGTATCTTCCACCACTAGCATGAGCTCCGTGTTAGGTCGGATGCTTAACTTGGATTTTGACGACCAGTTTGATGCAGACGATTCTTCAACTACAAATGTTTATGTGGACGATTCTTCATCTACAAATGTTAATACAGACAATTCTTCAACAACAAATTACTCATCTGGATCAATGGACATTGAGGCTGACAAGCAGGGTGGAAAATCGTTTGTATTGTATGAAACACAAAAAATGGACAAGTTTGAAAACCCACCACGCACTTCAGTGAGTAATTACCCAGAACCTGAATTCATACATAAAAATTTGGGTGTTTCTACCAAATACTTATCTTCATCTCAGCACAATTGCCAACTATCCAGTCATGATGACTATACTTGTTATGCTTCTGAAAATGGAAATCAGGTGATTATCAACTAAATTGTCACAATTTTTTATTTCTGAAGCGTTCTATTTGTCCTGCGAGTAACCTGTACTGATTTACTCTTTTCTTATTTAGGACAAAAATGAACACAATATGGAAGTATTGGCGGAAAATATTTCAGATGGAAATAAGGATACAAGTCCCGAACTCCCTCCAGTAAAGCATGGTCGAAAGAAACTTCTGAAAACAGTTGTTAAAGGCATGGCCCTTGTCGGTGTGTTATTTTTCTTCTTGCACATCAGGTATGTACTCTTTTGTCTGTTCGGTTATGATGTTTCTTCTCCTTAATTATTGTGTCAATAATGTTGATGCACCTTGTACATGACTGCAGAAGCAGGGAGGATAATGCGAAAGAAACGAAGCCAGTCGATCAGACTCAGAAGTTTAGCAGTGCAAAGTTCTCATCAAAGAAACAACGGAAAGAAGGTAGAATGAGTGGAATATATCCAGCTGAAAAGCTAAAGTTTGGAAATTAGAAATAAGGATATATAATCATGCACTATTCATCGAACAAGCATTTGAACTTTCAGCAAATCAAAACTAGAGGCTGATCAGTTGTAAAGTTGGAGAACCTTCTCCCCGATCTTTGTCAAATATTTGCAATCTTGTTGAACAATAATATATACCCCGGTGAATGGCTCGTGTACCTAACATGTATATTTATGTTTGTGTTGAGACTCGAAGGATTCATTTAAAGTCCATGGTTATAAATCGAACATTTTAATTCCGACCTCTTCTTTTTCCTGTGTTTTACTGATGAGCAGCGATTTTGATGTTGTCTAGAACTGGAGCAGCGTTCTCTCTCACTCGTATCTGTAGACATGCGAAACTATAGTGGAAAGAGTACTCGTAACTTTCTCTCTGTTTTAAGCATGCAATTTTGACGTTTTCGCCTTGTCCACAGCCAACCAAATTTATAGCCTTGTGTTTTGCAGACGTCAAAATAAGTTTCAGATTCTCGAGATCTCCCAACATTTCAACGAAAAAACTTTACAATAGTCTAAACTATCTAGTCAAAGATGATGAAAGACGCTGTGGACTTGTTAAGAAAATTCATCAAAATAGATTGTAACCATATTACTAGCGACAAAAAAACTCGCTCGTTTTACATTATAGATAGTTCTTCAGTGCCATGCATCGAGCTTCTTCCTCAATTTCTTCGTGTATTTTGCTAATAACGATGACACAAAAAGGCAGATGATAATTCTCGTAACATTTGGATGGACCTCCTTTCTGCTGTTAGACAGTAATAATACTAGAAAAGCGCATTCCAAAGAGTGGCAGCATCTTCACCACATTTGGCATGAACGTCCTTGATTCTTTCCACAGATTTACAAATTCCACTGCAGGTCCAGTCGAATGATGCAACACACACATTACCTGCTTGTGCTTTCCATTCGCATTCTGCGCACAAATTAAGATTCTCGGTGGAATTGTGCAGAAAAATTCAAGAGTAAGGATGTAAATTTAAATAATAAGGGAAAAAGCAAAGAATAATGCGTACGAGGTGGAGTTCCACAGCACATGTTGCGATCATCAATGTGCTCAACTTCAAGACCGATAAACCATGCTCCAAGCGATACATCTTCATTAGCAAACTTATGCAGAATCGGCCTAAAAAATCACAGTAAGAAATGTACGTATAAACAATAAATCATCAGTTTAGTTAACCATTATTTGTGGCTTTTAAAGTTTTTGTCTGACCAATAACTCTGCCACTCACAATTAAAGTTTTTGTACAATGATTAATAGATGAAGGCACTTTCGTTTCGATTGTACAAAATGAAAAAAAGTAGAGAGAAGATGCCTTACTGGTTGATGGAGATGTATTTTGCAAGATCCTTTGAGATAGCGTAGATCTGCCCAGATGCATGTCGAAAGTATTTATTTCCCTCCTCTCCGAATTTCCAATACTCGGGTTCATGGTACTTAACATTCCTATCAGTAGACAACGGCTTAATATGAAAACATAACATCTGATATGTAAATGTAAATTAGCATAAAGACATAATATGGCGTTGCAAATGTGAGTGTTATGCTCAAGGATTTACTTTTGATAAAGAACTGGCCCAGATTTCATACATCCGATATATATTCTAGGCTTTGAGCGATGGCGAGCAAGAGTTGCAGCTAACGTGCCTGCATTATCATCGATTTTCATATATCATAAAATTTTGAACCACTGCCAATTTAGATCAAGATATGGTAAGAAAAGGAGAGCAAATGTACCCAAATTTACATGAACATCATCGTCCACCTTGATGTAAAACTCAGCATCCCATTTTTCAACTGCGGTGGAAAAGAATGCTTTTGTCTTTGCTGATAACTCGTGATATCCTTCAATATGTTCCTGCAAAATAATGCACTTCAGCATGTTCGGCTAACCTTAAAAGGAAGTCAAATTTACCTTTTAAGTACATTTTTATTTTCATATACTTTACCTTTTCCTACTCGTAAGTAAAAGTAATTTACTTACATAGTACAGTAGTTGTATAACTTATTTATTTAAGTAAATCTTTTGAGTCTACTAAACGTGCACTTATTACAAACAACTCGTGAAACTGGTGCAATCAGAGGATATTAAGTCTCTATTTATACTTACAAGCCTAAGAAAGTCTTTATGCTGAGAGTCCTCCGAGTCAATTGCTCGATCTAGAATGCTGTTGGATGTTGCACTGCATTAATCAAATATAAGTCTGATGGTAGATTTTTTGATATATTTTTAAGAATGAGCTACGAGTTAAAAAAAATTATAAACTCTATATTGTAGTAGTACAAAAGTTTGAAAGATAACAACATATTATCACTTCGATTAAATCTAATCGGTACTATAAAAACTTAATTACCTGTGGCCAATCATGAAACGAACAACAATTCCTTTCTCTTGTTCAAGTTGAAGTAAACTTTTACCTAGTAAAAAAATTCGAAGTGACGTTAAACAAAACATCAGGATAAAAACACGCCTCAAAGAACATAAAGAAGTAATACCACCTCGAGGCATCCAGGTTTCTCTAATTGAATCGCGCCTCTTCCTACTACTAAATGCGGTGTTTATACCAATAACCATAAATGTCTTTTTCCTCGTCGCAGTACTACCCGAGTGCACAGCAACTGTACTAAAGTTTTCAAAGTTCCCAATCTTGCGGGAATTCTTTGTTGAAGGCAGCTCCATACGCAGTTTAGCTATCGAAGAGTCTAGTGATCTGACATGCCTCCAAGGAATTACATAACTTAGAAAATTAGAAAGTTCTTAACTAATACAGGAATTTGAAACAATTGGAACGCTTAAGAAATAGTTTAATCTTCCATTTTTGTTTTGAACATATGTACAGTGTACTTACTCTATTGCTTCATTGGCTTTGCTAAACTCTCCAATCAGATCCTCCTTATCCTGAAATAGATTCGACAACTCAATATATCTGGGTCAACTGCGTGAATCCCGATAATACTCGAAAGTAATATGGGAATAGGCAAACGTATATGAATAAATCAAAGTAACAGAAAATCTACCAAATATACATGAACCAATTGGATTTTAATTGAAAAAAGAGCAGATTATTAAGGATTAAGGAAGAATACCTTGTCTGTTGCACAGTCATCAGAAATAGCAGCCAAATCTCCTGGTCGTCGTCTTATGGGCATGATCCGATCCTCTGATTCGGGAACAACCCATATTCTATAAACAAGAAAATCCAAGACTTAATACAAATACAAATTCAAAAATAAAATTATTTTTCTTTAAAACCCAGTAAAGATCATAAAGATTATAGACAACAACAGTAAAACCAGACTTAGTGCATGGATTTCAATGCATGAATCGGTATTATCATGAAATACGAGGAAAACATGAGATAAATCGAAAATCTAAGGACAAAAAGAGTGAAAAACCTGTTGCTGAAAAGCGTGCCAAGTGCGAAGCTGAAAATGCACAGAATCACAATCCACCTGAGTGAAACTTTGCCCCTGTTTCTGTTCTTCATCTCAACTAACCTTTCTTGATTGTGCTAGGGATATAACATTAACTTACAAACAGTCTTGCAACAATTTTCCTGGTTTTTGAATTTTATATCATAGATATTCTTTTTGTTACCGGGTAGATTTGACTCGTATTTATGTTTGATTCGGAAAATTGGCTGGTTAGGTTAGTGATACCATGACTTCTACTTTCTCTGTTGCTAATTGTACAAAAGATTAGTCAATTAATTACATGTATTGTGATCAAATATGTCAACTTCATAATTAATTATCAAACTATTTCAAACATTGATCGCTTGATGAACATATTAACAATTTAGTCTCCTATAATTTTAGTTAATATTCAGAAGTAATTGTTGAGGATATTACACCAATAACGTGCATATTGTTATATTGTCGTTCAAAATTATGAGAAATATTGAGTTTGGAATAGAAGTAGGTCAAAATTGCCACATATATGTGAACCATGCGACAACTGGACCATGCGGTTGCATGGCCATTGATGCGAGAATTTTCCAACCGCAAGTGTACGGTGTCAAGTTTTAATATAATGAGAATAGAGTATTGTTTTTCACAGGGATTGAAATCAAATCCTAATAATTCCTGTAATTAAAATAACCTTAATTTTATCTAGAAAATAGGAATATTGGAGTGAGATAACTAACTGAACTAATTTAATTAATTAACAATGCAATTAAACAAGGTTAACACTAATGAGCTTAAACTTGATATCCAATTTCACCTAACCATCGATCATGCTTCAATCATCTTACTATTTCTTAATCTATTCTTATGATTTATTAGTCAAAAACACGAAATTATCTTTATCCCCTCTCTCGATGACGAATTAAGAATTAGTATTAAAACCCTAATTTTGAGTCTCCATCTAAAATTAAGATGATAAAGTTCATTATGATCTTTGGCTCTCTTAATAATTACAAAGGATTTCATAGGCCTCTCGAACTCTATAATCTCTTAGGTTGTGTTTATCAGTAGTCTTGATTTAGAATTCCTTTTCTCAATAGTAAATCCCAAATTTCATATCATTCAAATGGTGATCAAGCATTCAAAAGTATTAAGAATGGATAAGCACAAATAAACCAAGAATATTTTCGAAATAGACAATTAAATGATCAAAGCATAATCTCTAGTGTTGACTTCATTGTATCTCTAGAAAAGTAAAGTACTCCATGAAAAAATAAAAGAAAACATAATTCATGTTCTTAAACATTGATAGAAAATAAAAAGAACTCGTTGATGTATGGATTTCTCAATTTCCAAGGATGTTCTCCCTGGTGTGGCTGTTGGATTGCTCTCCCAACAGTCCTTTAATTGAACTCGTCTGGCCGTACCTTAAACTCATCAGTTTTAGGGCTTATGTGGCGGACTGGTGTCATCGCGCGCCTATGCTGGTTGTAATATACATCCTTGGTTTGGCTGGTGACACTTGAATTGCTCCTAATTGATTCCATTTTCTCATTGTTGACTCTCCTATTATGAATGTACCTGAATGTATCATAAAAACACATAAATCCAGTAGAAATTCTCAAATTTAAAAGTGAAAGATATCTAATAACTCCATTATAAAATCAACTTATCAGTCATATACCGCGACTAAATGTCCTAGTATGTTTCATACCATGCAGCCGCATGATATTATTTTTTGACCGTTTATGGTCTTTTTTTATCCGTTGTGGTTTTGAATTTGGTGACTTTTGAAAATGTTTTGACACCATTTCGTATTTATTTACTGTAGGCTATAAATAGGCGATCATAGTTCTTTTGAACAAGTTGAAAAAACATAGAAAAAGAAGATCATTTATCATTCCAAATACAATAGAAATCACTTTCTTCTTCATATTCATTCTCCATATTGTGTTCTCTAGTTTGAGTAGAATTACTTTTTATGCTTTATTGTAATTCTGTAATAAGGCTTGATTATTCCTACAAACCGTTTATCGAAAACCCTTAAATATCTCAATCAATTTGGAGAGAGGGCAAATTTAGTTTGAGGATAACGATCACGCGTTCGAACCTTCCATATTGTTCGTTGTTTTGTTCATGATTTGATTCAGAATTGTTGCTGATTTTGGTGTGTTTCTTCTTAAACTCCGGTATCATTTCAACAACAATCTCAAACTAAAATTTTTCTGCAATGGAGAATGAAACAACTATGGCAACAATAATATTGATGAATCAAGATTTGGTTCGCTTTGATCATTTTGATGGTACAAACTTCACACGGTGGCAAGATAAGTTGAAGTTCCTACTAACAGCGCTCAAAATATTTTACATTCTTGATCCAAATTTGACACCATTATCAGAATCATCAAGTGAAGAAACCGAAGCTATAAAAGCAGAAAGACAAAAGTGCTGTGAAGATGAATTCATATGTTGGGGTCATATTCTTAATGCATTGTCAGACCGTCTATATGATATGTACACCAACACGACTTCGGCTAAGGAGATTTGGAATGCCCTAGAGAATAAGTACAAAGCGGAATGGGAAGGTACCAATAAATTTTTAATTTCAAAGTATTTTGATTTTAAATTTATAGAAAATATTCCATTGCTTCCCCAAATTCATGAATTGCATGTATTAGTCAGCAAATTGAAGGCAGTGAAGATTGAAATCCCGGAGACCTTTCAAGTGGGGGCAATAATTGCTAAACTTCCCGGAACTTGGAAATGATACCGAAAGAAAATAATGCATAGTTTCGAAGGTTATTATTTGGAACAATTGCAGAAATATTTGTACATTGAGGAAGAGTCAAGAATGAGAGATAAGGATGAAAATTCTTATGAAGACACTTTCAAGGCGAATGCGGTGGAGAAAAACAAACGAAAGCTTCCTAGGAACTTCAACAAGTCCAAAAAGAAGATCAAATGAGGGTGTTTTGTGTGTAGAAAATCTGGGCACTATGCAAATGAATGTAGACACCGAAAACTAAACAACTTCGAGGATAAAGTGAATTCCATCAAAGAGGAGAACATTATGGCCACCATTAGCGTAGTCAATGCTATCAAGGGAAATGTTCCCGGTTGATAGTATAATACATGTGTAACTATACATGTATCATATGATAAGTTATTATTGAAATTGAAGGAGAACAAGAGATTCAGATGGGTAACGAGGTTTGATCCAAGGTATTTGGAAAAGGAAATGTGGATATTATCTTCACTTCCGGCAAAATTGTTACCTTGACAAATGTACTATATATTCCTAATATGAAGAGGAATTTAGTTAGTGGAAATATGTTAGGAAAATCGAGAATAAAATGTTTTTATAAATCCGGTAAACTTGTATTATCCCTTAACGAGAAATTTGTTGGAAAATGTTATTCTAGTGAAGGAATGGTCAATTATGTACTGTTGACAACTCTTTAATTAATAAAGTTGATTTTGCTTATGTTGTTCATTTATCTTCATTATGGCATGCTAGATTAGGTCACATTGTTAAAAGTACAATGTATAGAATGATGAAATGTAATTTGATTTCATATGATGTAAATAATGAATTTAAATGTAAAACATGTGTAGAAGCTAAAATGACTAAAAGACCATATCAAAGTATAAAACGGACCTCTAGTATCTTAGAGTTAATTCATTCGGATATATGTGAATTAAAGGGTATGCTAACTAGAGGTGAAAATAGGTATTTTATTACATTTATTAATGATTGCAGTAGATACACGTATGTATATCTTATGAAGCATACATATGAGGCATTTGATATGTTTAGAATTTATAAAAGTGAAGCTGAAAATCACTCAAAAAAGAAAATTAAAAACTTAAGAAGTGATAAATGTGGAGAATACTTTTCTAGTGATTTTAATATATTTTGTGAACAATATGACATTATTCATCGATATTCTGCACCTAGGACACCAAACCAAAACAGTTTGGCTGAGAGAAAAAATAGGACCTTAGTTAAAATGATTAATGTTATGCTTACATGTGCTAAGTTGCCATTTAACTTGTGTGGTAAAATTTTATTGATTGCATGTAGGATATTAAATAGGATTCCGTCAAAACATACTAAGGTTTCTCCTTATAAATTGTGAAAATAAGGAAAACTGAACATTTGATACTTCAAAGTGTGGGGTGTCTTACATGTTGCAAAAACATGAACCCTAATAGGACCAAGTGGGGTCCAAGAGGCATTAAATGTGCATTTGTAGGATATACTAACAATAGCAAATCTTACATATTATTGAACTTAGAGACCAATGTGATTATCGAATCAAGTGATGTGGAGTTCTTTGAGAATTCGTTATCTTCGGATAATGAATTGAGGGAAATTCATAAAGATTTTCCTAACTCAAGTGGAACACGAGATGAAACATCTTATAAAGCTGTTGATGAATCAAGTAAACCATGAAGAAACAAAAGAACTCGGATTGTGAAGTCCTTGGGATCAGATGAAATTAATTCTCAACTTATTTCCTTTTACTTGGTAGAGGGAAATAAGGTAAATGTTGTAAGAACAATTCATTTTGTTCTACAAGTTGAAACCGACCCTAAAATATATAAAGAAGCTATGACTTCTCGTGATAGCATCTTTTGAAAAGATGCGATTAAGGACTAAATGAATTTGATAATTTCAAATAACACTTGGGATCTTGTCGACTTACCACTTGGGTCTAAATCTATTGGATGTAAATGAGTATTTAGAAGAAAGCATAACGCTGATGGTTCTCTTAATACCTTTAAGGTTAGATTAGTAGCAAAAGGCTATCGACAACATGAAGAAATCGATTACTTTGACACCTATGCACCGGTAGCTAGAATAACGTCAATTAGAATATTATTTGCTCTAATTTCGATATATGACTTGCATGTTCATCAAATGGATGTCAATACAGCATTCTTGAATGGGGACCTCGATGAGGAGGTCTATATGGAACAATCCGAAGGATTTGTTCTACCTGGAAATGAACACAGAGTGTGCAAGTTAATGAAATCGTTATAGTTTGAAGCAAACACCTAAAAAATGGCATGAAAAGTTAATATCTTTTAGTTTTAAACATAATAGTGTAGATAAATGTGTGTATTCTAAATTATGTGATAACAATGTGATTTTTATCTGTTTATATATTGATGATATGTTGATTATGAGTAATTACATGGGCGGGATAAAAGAAACGAAGATGTTTATATCTTCTACATTCAAGATGAATGATCTTAAACAAGTGGATACCATTTTGGGTATCAAAGTATCTAAGACTAGTGGGGCTTATCATCTTAGTCAATCACATTATATTGAAAATGTGATTAACTTCAAGATGAAGGATCTTGGACAAATGGATACCATTTTGGGTATCAAAGTCTCTAAAACTAGTGGGGGTTATCATCTTAGTTAATCACATTATGTATGCAGTTCAATGCACAAGACCCGACATAGCCTATGCAATAAGTAAACTTAGAAGGTTTACTAGCACTCCGAGCAATGATCATTGGAAGGCCATTGGAAGAGTTCTTGGGTACTTAAAGAAAATCAAGAATTTGAGTCTTCAATATACAAAATTTTCAACTGTGTTGGAAGGATTTACTGATGCTAGTTGGATATCTAGCACATGTGAAGGTAAATCCACTTCGGGTTGGGTGTTTACATGGAGGAGGGGTTGTTTCTTGAAAATCAAAGAAACAAACATGTAAAACACGACTATGGAATTCGAATTTGTTGTGCTATTGAAAATCATGAATGAGGCAGAGTGGCTTAAAGATTCTCTTATGTGAGATACCTTTGGGGACAAAAGATAACATCTTCTATATTATGTGTGATAGTCAAGTCACGTTAGCAAAAGCATACAATAAAGTATACAATGGAAAGTCTAGACATATAAGTCTAAGATACGACTACATAAGAAAATTAATCAAAAGCGGAATAATTTCCTTAAATTATGTAAAGTCGATTGAGAACTTGGCGGATCCTCTAAATAGAGATTTAGTAAATTATACTTCGAATAGGATGGGTTGAAGCTCCTCTTGAAATAAAAAGGTCCACCAATGATGGCAACCCTACTTTTCATTACTCAAAAGGCATTCCACGGGTTCAAAGGGTAACAAATAGTTATTCGATATGTGGATAGTTTCAGCATTATCGATGTCTGCAATAACCATATCATAGTTATAATAATGCTGGTTGTTACTGAAGTAAGAGATGAGTTTCAAACTCTTAATGAAGTTCAGTACTGAGTACAAGTATCTTTAAAGGTAACAAAGATACTGAAAGAATGTCACCTAAATAAACTTCGAGGTGGTATTGCCTCAATAGAGAGTTAGAGTTTCTCTCTTAAAAGTTTGTTGAAAGGATGAGCGCAAGGCCATAATAGCGCTAAGCGAGTTTGAGAAACTTGAGAACACGTGATACTTGTGTGTGTGTGTTCTAACCAGTATTATCATATGGAATAACTGGTTCAAGCTTCATCCTACATTTGATTCCGACTTTACTTCATTTGAATTACACTATGGTTAGATTCAAATCGAAAGATATCTAATCCTTATACATAAGAATCGTATAATTTTGAATATGAGATTTTATAATTTTGAACAAGTTGGGGATTGTTATATTGTTGTTCAAAATTATGAGAAATATCGAGTTTGGAATGGAAGTAGATCAAAATGGCCGCATATTTGAACTATGTGATCGCATGGTTCACTGGACCATGCGGTCGCATGGTTATATACCTAGACTAAATGTCTCTGTATGTTTCATACCATGCGGTCGCATGGGTTCGGCCCATGCAGCCGCATGGTATTATTTTTTGACCGTTTATAGTTGTTTTTTATTCGTTGTGGTTTTGAATTTGGTGACTTTTGACAATGTTTTGACACCATTTTGTATCCATTTACTGTAGGTTATAAATATGTAATCATAGTTCTTTTGAACAAGTTGAAAAAACATAGAAAAAGAAAATCATTTATCATTCCAAAAACAATAGAAATCACTCTTTTCTTCATATTCATTTTCTCCCTATTGAGTAGAATTACTTTTTGTGCTTTTATTGCAATTATGCAATAATGCTTGATTACACCTACAAATCGTTTGTCGAAAACCCTTAAGCATCTCAATCAATTCGGAGATGGGGTGATGAGTGTTCTACACTCATGATATTTATGTCATTAAATGCGTTATTTTGTTATCTTTGAGAGAGTTTTAGGACGTTTTAATGTGTGTTTTGATGTTGTGATATAGATTGATGAAATTAAAGAAAATAAGCAAAACTTGACAAATTGGAGAAATGAGCTAAATTGTAAAAGATCCAAAGTTCGAGGATTAAGGTACAAATACTCCAGTGTTGTATCAGACCTCACAATGAAGAGTTGAGAGTGATTGGATTCAATTGGATGAAGAAAGAAGTTAAATGAATCCAATATAGTCAAAGTATGATCATACATAAATTTCCAACTGAAAAAGTTACGTTCCAGATTTGTAGTTTCATATTGACACTCATTTTTAACACAGCAAACATTTGCATTGTAAAATTACATCGAATCAGCTTTCCAAAGCATCTTGAATCACCTGAATTGGACATTTGGAGCAAAAGTTATGATAAAAATACTGAAGGACGTGCAATGTTGTTTCCACCGAAGACGGGCTCGGGTTTTGGGCGCCGTGTCGCCCACTATGCTGAAAATAGGTACAGACATGGGTGTCGCGTCTCGAGAAACACTAAAAAACCTATTTTCATATTATTTTCTGCCCGGCCCGACTCAGCCCAACTCCAATTTGTCTTGCAATTTGGGGGAACTATAAATACACATTTTGAATACCTAAAAGAGAGACTTTGGACGGCTAGAAGAGGCAAGAAGGCCAAAGGCAAAAACTTTGAAGAAATCAATTGAGGAAGGGACGATTGACACGATTTGGAAAAGAAATCAAGCGGCAACAAATAGTTTTTCCAAACCCTTGTCTTCTTCTCCATGTTTTTCATGTTTAATTCCATGTTGTCAATTGTATCCATTATGAACTAAAATTTTAGATCTAGGGTTTGATGAAGCCAACTGGAAATTATGGGTTGATGATTTTATGATTATTTTTATTTGATTTTCTAAAATATATATTTAATTGCGTCATGATTTTAATGCTTTCAATTACCTGATCAATAATTAAATGAATAGATGCTAGTCAATTTCGACACTCAAGAGAGTGAAATTCAGGCACGATCATAAGATTGACACGACGTATGTTTTTATACTTTGAGAGAAGGTAATAAATCTATGAGACTTACTTCACAAAAGAATCGAAACTTGATAAATTCAAGGGTTTAATTCGGAATAGAGATATTGAGATTAAATTGTAGGATTAATTTCTAGCCGACACTCGAGAGAGGGGAGAGAAATACAATTGGGTTCTTGCTTTTAAATATGAGAAAATTAATTAGAATAATTGGAAATCGTTGAATCATAATTCAAGGTTATGTGAAATTACTCCATAGTCTTTCTTAACATGATGATTTGTATTTCTTTGTCTCAACCAATCTCATTATTTTAATTTATGACCATTCATTCAACCATTTATCAATTGTCTAGATAAAATAGAAGTTACATAATTATAGTACTTGGTTGAAATTAAATTACAATCAATGTGAGTTCGACATCCTAACTTTTATACTATATTACAAAACTTGACGCCGTACACTTGCGGCATAAATTCACGTTATAGAAAAAGAGTGACATGGGGCAAATTTAGTTTGAGGATAGCGATCAGGCGTTCGAGCATTCCATATTGTTCGATGTTTTGTTCGTGATTTGATTCAGAATTGTTGCTGATTTTGGTGTGTTTCTTCTTCAACTCCGGTATCGTTTCAACAACACATATTATGTGGGTGTTTAGTAAGGATTAAAATTAAATTTTTAGTATATTGTAATAGAAGTTTTTAAAATGTATGGTTGAAAAGTTGTGAGACCCATGAAAGATGTGATTAATATTGATTGTTTGACTTTGGCTTAGATTAAAATCTGATTTTAATCCGAAACAAATATGGTATATATTCATATCAATACGCACCATTTTATGCTCATAAAATAGAAACATAATTCGACTTACTAAAATAGTTGAGAAGACAACGTAATGATTTACTGAATTAATATGGATTCATCACTTTCCAATTGTGAATGAAAGCATGTCATTCTTCAATCAAACCTAGCAATATAAACACATAAATAAGGATACCAATATCAATATTTTGAAATCAAACATAAATGAAAAAGATAAGGAAAGAAGATATGCAAGTGATGAGATTGGCCGAGGCAAATATTGAATACTTCGTCCTTAAGATGGATTTGCCTCATATCAGTGCTAACGGTTTCCGACAATCATCTATCACGATACAACAATCACATCAAGCCATAGGAGCACTCCAGATGGCTTAAACCAACGAAATAGAATGAAATTCTCTCTTTTCCAAACTATGGATTTTATGCAAAGAAACCACTTTTGATTGTGTTTTATGTAACATAAAACGAAAAGGATGATATGGAATGACAAATAAACGCCCAGGGGATCCTATATACAGAGCATGAAGGATTGTGGGTGAAGGAACACACCAAAAACTCTGTAATTTTCATAAAAGGTTGCAACCCAACATGTCACTCGCCTGTCGTTGGATCATCACTTGAGTGACAAAAGCAAAGAGTCTATCCCTCGCCGACGCTAGACTATCGTTTGAGCGAAAGCCCTTTCATGTTGAATTCCAATTTCCTTCATACTTTGGACTACAATTTCTCATTCATTCGGAATTATTTTGAGATTCTAAATATACAACGACGATCTACTTAACGAGTAGAACAAGTTAATCCATTTACATTTGTAATTTAACCATTAGATCAAGTCTGGATATTTGGCCAAAATTGACATGAAGTCACTTTTCATGGTTTACACAACCAAAAATTTCAATCTTAAAACCAAATTCCAACAGTAACTATATATATATGGCTATCTGGCCGGAATACTCGTTTAGGTATTCTATATGCATAGATAGACAGCTCCATGGATATTAACAAGCCAATTGTATCGATTAATTTTTGATGATGTAATTTTCTTGAATGATTGCGAAATCATGAATAAACCTGCTTTACAAATGATTTTCATGGCTCAATATAGAAGATAATTATAATATTACAAACACAAGAATTTGCATGAAACTACAAACTTGGAGATAACTATTGAAGGTAAAAGAAAGGAAGAGATCGTCTCCTATGTAAAAAATTGTTGAAATCATACAATATACATACTAAGAAAAACCATTCGTAGTATGTACTGGAAAAACTTATATATCCCTATCCAAGATACTCAGAGAGTAACCTGACATTTCTTCTTGCTCGCCTTATCATAAAACCGCATACAACGTCTAAGATGTTTCAATTATAAGTCAAATCCTTACAAAAATCATAAAATGTATTCATGGAAATTGTTTGATAAGCTAAGACAACACCACAATGGAAAATAGATCCATTGGGGTCAAACACAATTTGTAATGCTTGTGGTGTGCGAATCGAGTCCAGGATTTTGGTGCTGAAGCAACATCTTGTGTGTCAAGTTTTGATAGTGCAAAACATTCTAATTCTCACTTGAAGATATTCAAACAATGTTTAATTACTTGAAGACAAAGATTTAATAAATTTGGTAGTATAGAAAATATAGATTTTGGTATTGCATGACTATAAAGTTTGTAATAAATTAATTACTAAAGTGTGGCAGATTATTTTTCGTGTTCACATGACATTAACATTATTTTGACTTGGTAAATCTACACAATAAATTTGCACCTAGTTGAAGAAAAAGATATAATCACTCATGGGCGGAGGGAGGGGTGGGCCAGGGTGGGCTATAGCCCACCCTACCCCCAGCCCAGAGTAGATGAAGAATTTGCAATATTGACTTTGATAGACAACTTCTGTGAGTCAGCTTGTTGAAGAGGTAAGGTAATCTATGAGTCAGAAATGCTAATCTATTGTCCTGAGGAAATTCTAGTGCACTATTGTGACTTCTAAAATGAGAAACTGGTCTCACTGAAGACTACATGTCGAGAGATGAATATCTTTTATTAGACGGATGAAAGCATTTGTATCCTTTGTGCCATCAGTGTTTTAGGATTAAATTTGTTTGTGTGTATGTATGTCCCAAGTGTAAGGAAAACACTTGGAACCAAATACTCGCAAGAAAGAGTAAGAAGGGTGAACACCATGCAAGTCAAAGAAGGAGTATCAAAATTAATAGCAGAAGATGGAAGTGGATTTAGTAAAAAGAACAGTAGTTGCAAAAGCTTCCAACCATAAGTATAAAAGTGCACCATAATGAAATGGCGTGGTCATACCTAGCTCAAGAATTATTCTATGAAGACACTCAACCATACCTGTTTGTTCTAGAGTATGACAAGAAATTTGATTAACTACCGTGTGCTTGAAAATGAGAGATGAGACCCCTTCCATCAGAGTGAAAGATTTTTATTTTTGTATCAAACTATCGTGCTACATGATGTTCAAACCCCAAATAAGCGTCGAAAAATCAGCTTTAGTTTTGAGAGGTATTATCCAAGTATAATGTGAGAAATCATCTACTAGACCGGCATAATAGCGAAATTTTCCAAGAGATGAAACAGGCGCTCGACCCACAAATCATAGTGGGTTTATTAAAAATAGTTAACCTATAAGTTCATTAAAAAAAAAAAAAATTCAGCCCAGCCTAATGTATCTTTCTGACTCCGCCCCTGTAATCACTTGTATTAAGATTCAAGTATTATTACCACCGTTCAATCTAACTCATTCTCAAGTAAAACTTCAATTGGATCATTCTTATTTGGATACATTACAAATGAAGCTATCATCTATTTATACTTCCATATGTTAGAATGAATGATTGAAATCATCGTATTAAATGGCTAGAATTCATCCTCTAAAATTCTGTACAAGATTTTTACATAAATTATTATGGAGAATGTCATCTTTACAACCTTCTATTACTTCCCTACATTATCATGGATCATTTTAGACTTCTTCCTATGGCTTTAGACTTGATCTTTACCACAATATTATGCAAAGGCTGATGGCTTACATTTTCGGCCAACGATTACATCTGGTTGCTTCCCTCGTGTCCATCCTTCAGTCGTGCTTCCGTATACTTTATCCTACGTTCCCTGCAGCCTACTTGTGTGCGCCATCTCGCTTTTCCCATGGCCTATATGCCTGTATACCTTCGCCTTGCACCTCTCTTCAATCCTATGCCTTCGAACTCTTGCTGTCTCACTTTCATCCTATGCCTCCGACACCTTGCTTTGGCACTGTATTGCTAGGCCTTTGCCCCTATCTATAGCTGTGTCGTCATCCAACCTTTGGTCCCTCACCTAGCTCGCACACTTCTTACACATCCATGTCGCTTTTCTATGTGGATGTTTTTACAGTTACACGATATCTCTCGTACACTAAAGCCCTCGAGCACTCCCAAAATATTGCCTTTGTTTGGGTTTCCAAATTACTTTTCAAAGTCAAATTGAAAATTAGTTTCCGTAGTTGGTTCTCAATGGACGGAGTCCATCTACTAAGCTGTTGACAAAGTGCTTTAAAGGGCTAAACAACAGACACTTTAATTTTTATGAAAGAACGAAAGAGAAAAATAAAATAAAAAATGAAGCATTTAAAAGAAAATATAGGAAAACCACTCGTCCCCAGCCCTGTAGACAGATCATGTGCATGCTGGGGGAGAGGGGGTATTGAAGTTATTCATGAAATTCCGTGTCATAGAAGGATACACCGTATAGTTTTACTAAGCTTTTACATCAGTGATTTAGTGGACTAAGCTATAGTACCCAAGCTAAATTTGATAATACAGTAACTGGATCATCTTTTTCCAAGTAATGATTCAAGCATAGCAGCCTCTTCTTCCTGCAAATATGGCAATTGATATTAGGAGAATATGGAAACTCTTAATCTCTGTTCAGCAAGTGAAGTTGGTTTCATACATACCACTAAGGCATTAAATTCAGTCTCCTCGTCTATGGCACTAATTATCGCTGGATCCTCCAAAAGTTCCTGTTTCAGCAGAGTCTAAAGACTGAAACTTCCAATTCACATATATAATGAAAAAAACAAAGCAGTAACTCAAGCTACAGATTGACCTCTACCAAAAGGACTGCAGTATGCAATTGAGAATTGCCCACATGAAGTCACGGGAATACACACGTGAGTACTTGATTATATGCACAAAAGGCAAATATACCAGTACCCTAATGCTACAGATGCAAAATTCTCAATGTAGCTCCTACCGGTGGCAGTGAAAATAATAAATCATGATTGGTTTTTACATGATGTATTGCTGCAAAGCTTCTAATGAGAGGATTTACTCAGTAACATGCAAGTACAACTTTTCCTGTGACTGAAGAACCGGAAAGTATGTTAGAGAAGTTGATTGAGCTCAGGATGAAGAACAATGGGTTTACAAAGATACACGTAACTCATTTGATAGTTTTATCATAGACATTTCAAGTACATCTATCTCAAATCTCTCTGTTATTTATTTATTTTGTTTTATTTTTGGGCAATTTAGTAGGATAGAGAAGGTAATATTAACATATTGAATTGAAAGCAACGGCCATGTTCACAAGATTATGGACATTACAAAACTACAAAGTTTTTAAAACTCCATAATGAAATTTTTTAAGTCGATGAGAAGCCATTCATAATGAATTACAACACTCCACAGGATGCCAAGGTTCGTGCAGGAAGGGGAGATTTATGTCCTCTATTGAACCATATTAAGTGCTTTCCGGCATAATTTAAAAATATCGAAACAAAGGGAAGAAAAGGAAAGATTAAAATATGTGCTGAGAGTAATTGCTTACATCATCGGCTATTTGAAGTGTACCGTTTTCATCCTGCAAAAGCATAAAATGGACCATATTACAAAATAGCCTTGTCGATTTCAAAACAAAAAAGAAATTAGTTCAAGGAGTCATGAAAAGAATAATATTACAATCAGGGGATATTACATAATACTAGAGAAAGATCATTGAACTAAATGAGGAAATTTTACGAATGATCGTTAATCCTTTACCTTCACAGCAACAAATAGTAGAGGGTCAGAAGGTGTATAAATTATGTAGTGGGAACCATCCTGCACGGTAAGAATATCAAGATAAGAAACTATTTGCATAAAGGAAAATATACATATCCTCTCGTCTGTAAGTCGGAGCACCTGAGAATGGTCTCACTTAGTTCCTTCCACCTCTCAACAAACCACAGTAAACTACTTGCTGCTTGCTCAGTAGTTATTCTTTTAAATTCAAATTAGTTCCCTTGTTATTTTTCCCCTATAACATTAACTGCATACAAGGCTATTCTGGCTCACTTTCCCATTTAACATGATCAGTCAACAAAAAACAATTAACACCACCATTTCAATTTTTTTGGAGATGCCATACCAGATGGAAACATGCAATTTCAATGCCTTCAGTCGGCAAGCCGTCAATGTTTTCGCCATTATCTGCAGAATGAAGAAATGCTCATCATAATGTTAAAAAAATGTAGCCTAAAGACGTGGAACTTGGAAATATCATTCACAGAAACAATACCAATTGGCCAATGGTAGTAATGGCATAGGTAATTCTCTATATTTAAGCAGGGAAGACAATAGCGGAAGTTTAAGGCTTGATTTTGGGGATTCCATGTAACCCTGTGCAAATTGTGAGTCATTTGACACGTCAAGGCAGCATACGATGATAACTGTGTCATATGTTTGTTTGGAGGCTGGCAATTGGCTGATATGCCAATGCCATCAAAATGCAAAAAGATTATGTCTGTGGTGCCCAATCATGTTGTTACTCAGGCATGCAAACAGTTTCATTGAGAAATTGACAAATTATGGAAACTTGTAAAGTAAGTCGCTACTCTGGCATGCAAAAAATTGCATCACCAATTTGTGCAGTTACCAAATTTGATCCATTCAAGCTGAACGAGCATATTATGCAGGAAGTGTCAAATCAATTTATTCACACAAGACATGGCTTAAAACCTTCAATTTTGAATATTTGAATAGCCACTATATACTAGTATTATGATCAAGGTTCTGAAATCAAACCAATGCTCAGCTACTAAACTGATTTTTAGCTTCCTGTGGACCAGACAGGGGTGACAACACTAAGCCCCCGTTTGACACCCATTAATTTTTCTTTCTCTTTCTCTTTCTCATTCTTCTTCTTCATTTCAACCACACATTCCCCAAATAAAATAATATTACACACAAATCAAAAAAATTTCATCACTTTTCCACCACACATTCTCACATCAATCACTATTCCAAAATTTCTATTCTTCTCAAAATGGATTTCAAACAAGGGCTAAATTCATAGGGGAAAATAGAAAGTGGATAATGACTCTCAACAGGGTACAAGCTTTAAAGAGTTGAAACAAAATGTTACCAGTGTGAAAGTCAAATATGTCATCCTCAGTATAGCAAAAACCACCTCGTGCTGTATAACAAAATCTGATGACAAGGAAAAAAGAAGTTACACGGCATCAGATGAATTAGAATGCTATATGTTACAAGTCACAGAAAGAAAAGTTAACAGTGACAGCCGATAACCCCCCAAAAATAAGTGATAGTTGTCATACCCACTGTACACCAGATGCATATGTATTTTGGCAAGGGCATAAGCTGCAGTGGGGAGAATAGCCTCAACTTCTTCATCACTGACCTACAAAGCAGATGAGCATCAAAATAAATAAGTCAAATTACGTCAAAAATGGTAAACGCAGATGAAATAAAAGGAGGAAGAGCTATTTTAAGACTATAAAAGTCAGGAAATTGATCTTTGAAAATGACATCACAAGAAGCCACACAAAAAGATGAAAATTGATCTCTTTTGTATGTTTCTCCGATGTGCATAAATAATCACAAATCATAGTTCTTTCCCACAAGTGATTCACAAAAAATAAATAAAAATAACTCCACCAATACACAGTGCCACACTTGAGCCAGTCAATTTCTCCATCCCTCTCTTATTTGCACGTACAGACTTTAAAATTCGCGTCACCTTATATTAGTTATGATTTATATTTTCAAACTTTTATTAGTGTTTTTCATTAAGTCTTGTAATGGAAGCAATACTTCCAATTTTAGTGCTTTTATAATGCTTCTCTCTCTCTCTTCTTGACGCAATATCACAGGGTCCACATCCCCCTTCCATATGTATGTCTGAACTCATTTATAAAACAGGGCCGCGGAATCCAAAACCCTCCATTGGGTTTAGTTTGAGGTGTAAAAATTCCGCTTAGACTTTGACGCTGTTTCGGGCAACAAAAAAAAAGACCAAAAACGAAAAAAAAAAAAACACTAGAGAAGAATTTAGAAAAGCACACACGGTCAGCCAAGCTAATAATCTTGCATCCACAAAAAGAGTGAGCGGGCTCAAAGCTACCACCTATCTTAAAGACACACACACCTCTCCAACACTCGTAATATTATATCAACACGTTCGAGCTCATAGACTTGAGTATGCCAGAATGTTTGAGAGCCTCAATTAGAGAAGAATATGCAATACTTTACTGATCTTTGCCAAGTGTCCATTATACATTAATTCATTGCAATTGATAAATAAATTACATCACATCACATCAACTCAACAAAACCTTCACTTATCTAGACCGTACTCTATCAAGGGTCATCTTCAAACGATTGACCTATGACATGAAACTAAAAAAGATACTCCATCTTTGTTAGTCTGTTCTGCCCCAAATTAGAAATGAACAACACCACTCTCAATGTCAAAGAAATATGTTCAAAAGCACTGAAACATTGCATAAGACTAATATAAATAAACTACATGAACCTGTAGCGTAGCTTAGAGGCAAATGGAGAGGTTGAAATACCAAAATAAAGATTTCAGCAAGTAACCCCCAAACATCATGTGTAAGGGACCCTCTTGGGTGATGTATCTGGATTCTACTGGCCAAGTACATTTGAAGCATATATTCAAATGAAAATGCAAATAGGAAAGGGACATAGCTTCTCTCAAGCATATCATAGATAAGATCTAAAAAAATTACATATTCTACAATAATGAACGTTTGTAGAGACAAGTGCAGGTCTCAAGAATACGATCACAAACATTCTTTGCCTTTGCGAGAAAAAGGTAAATTGTGATTAGCACCGTGGTTATTAGATAATGAATCAAAGTGAGGTAAATTATGAAACTTACGGCAGACCATCCTTCAACATTGACACTTTTCAAAATCTGAACAGGCCTGCAAAAAATTGTATTTATTAGCCATAAATTTACCAAAGAATAACAGATGTATTCTAACCACAGCCGCAACCTCGCTTACGTATCAACGGGGCAGAGTAGCATACATTCATCTCCTCTTGAATTTCTAAACACCCTCCTAATGACGCACTCCAAAGGGAAGTTATTTGTAGAATCAACCTGTCAGTGACTAGTTTAGGATGAACAATACATGAACTGAGCTGCATCTATAACATACAAAAAAGGAAAGAAAATCATTAAAACCGTACAATTGTAGCAATACGTTTGTTAGACGCCATGAGGACTCTCCCTTGGTCGTCCAACACAAACCCAGCAGGCGGTTTCGGCAGAGGGAGCTGCTGAGATTCTGACTGCCGCACCTCCACTCCCCCACTTCTATCAATTTCAAAATCATCTTCTACTATATTCTTCCTTTTTCCACTGGGTTTCTTCTTCTTCTTCGTAGCTGGCGGTCCACTACCGCGCTGCTGCTTTGCTGCCGCATAGCAACGCAACAACCCACGTCCAGCGCTTGTGTTTATACCGCTGTATTTGAATTGGGGATAATGGACGAAGGACGGTGGGATTTTTGGAGAAATTTTAACAATATTGGAAGGGATTGTTGAACAAGATGAATATGTGGGCATAGAGAAACCCATTTGCTTTTTGCTGATTGTTGCTCTGCGAGCTATGGAGGTGAAAATCGGATACTTGTTAGTATTAGAGCTACTCGGCTGTATATTATCAAGATTTTCAGATTTTCTTCTATTATTTTACCGTATATTTCGTTTTTCATTATTTGAATTATTTGAATTATATCTTTACTTGAGCCCCATTTGTAACATAATAATTTCTTTCATTAGTTAAAATTTAGTTGCATAATTTGTTATCACTCAGGCGACGTAATTAAATATTTTTGATATTCTTTTATAAACTCTAAATTGATTATTTTGTTACTCATAAAGAAACGCAATTCTACAAATAATTAATAGGTTTTAATCGTACAAAACGTCTCTACGTTTGACATATAGTGTGTAAAACGTCCATACGTTTTAATTTTTTACATTTTCACCAGTATTTCAATATTTTATTGCGAAAAACGTCATTTTCACATATTTTTATCGTAAAATGATCAAATATACCCTCCTATATAAATTAAAAAAAAAATAAAGAATAAATTGTAATCTTCCCCGTAAGCTTTAAGAAAAATGCAAATTGAATCAAAATTTATGAAAATATTAAAAATAACAAAAATAACTCTCTATCACTCCTCCTCCACCCCGACCGCGTAGCCGCCAAAAATAACCAAATCTGTGTCTAGAAAAAATTCGAAAGGAAGTAAGATTTTCATTCACCATGCTTGGCCTTTGGAACTGGATTTTTCGGAGGCCATTTTTTTTTCCACACAAAAAACAACCCGTTAGCTGTGTTGGATTAAAACAGATCCATGGAAACGGGATTTGACTAAGCACGAAAATCAGCTACACTTTCTACGATTAAGTCTTATGGAATGATTATCTTAGAAGAAAATCAAGTAGAATCACTAGAATCCAAACCGCCTCTGAATCCAACCAGTGCAGTGAAAATGACGGTGAGGAGGAAGAAATTCAAGAAGAAAAGACGAGTGTCTCATTATAATCCCGGATATTTCGAGCGGCTCTGAATCCTTCGAGACCGCCGCGAAATTTTGTTACGGTGTAAAAATTGATATCTCCAACCCCGAGGGGTAGCTCAGTTAGTCAGGCCTTGAATTTGCTCCCCAATGATTACCGGTTCGAGTCCCCTCAGAGCAACTAAGATGAGAAACGGTTGTAAACTTCAGAATCTCGTGGGATTAATCGAGGTGAGCGCAACCTGGCCGGATATCCACGGTTATATAAATAAAAAAAAAAAAAAAAATTGATATCTCTGCCTCTAATGTGGCCGCCCTCCACTGCGTCGGAGAATACTTGGAAATGACTGAAGAGTACTCTGAAGAGAACCTCATTTCAAAGGCACAGAGATTTCTTACTCACTCGGTACTTGAAAATATCAAACACTGTATCAAAACTTTAACCTCCTGTGAAGGGCTTCTGCCTTTGGCAGAAAATCTGGGAATTGTTCTGAGATGTATTGATGCAATTGTTTCCAAAGCTACATCTTCAGATCCGTCATTGTTTGGATGGTCGGTGAATGACGGAGCTGGAAACAACAACGGTAGAGTCGAGAGTGAAAGGAGAAAAGTTGCTAACGCTACTTACTACAGGAGGAAATGGAATGGATTCATGGTTAAATGAGCTTGGACTATTGCATTTTTTTTTTAAAAAGTTTAAGAGTAAGATTGCAATTTATTCTTTATATTTTCTTTTCTTCTTTATTTATTTATATAGGAGGGTATATTGATTATTTTACGTTAAAATGTGTGAAATCCGTAATGAAACGTTGAAATAGAAATGAAAATACAAAAAATTGAAACGTATTAACGTTTTGCACATTATATGCCAATCGTGAGGACGTCTTGTGCAATTAAGCCTAATTAATATTATGCTATAAAACAATTTGTAAAGAGTTAATGTGTTTGAATAATAGTTTGTTGATGTTCATGAAATTGACACAACATTGTTAATATTCTTAAGTTCCAGAAGAGAATGATATTACAATTTCAATATTTCAAAACAATACTGATCGATTTTTGGTTAAAAGCACAAATTATAATTTTCAATATTTTAAAAAAATATTGATATATTGCTCTTCAAAAAGCATATATATGATTCTTGGAGAGCTAATGTTTCGAAATAATAGTTCGTTATTGTCCCTGAAATTGTACAATATTATAATTAATATTTCAGAAGAATATTAATTGCTCATGAAAATCATAAATTATAATTTTCAATATTTTAGAAGAATATTGACATATTACTCTTGAAAAAAGTAATAGTAAAATATAACGTAACGTTGAAGTAGCATATATTTCGAAAAATATTTCATGTGTGTAATTTATAAATGTGTTTGTCCTTGAAGGAAAACATACAACTTATGTCATGTGATGGATGTAATCATGATTACGTCCAAAGAATAACGTTGTAGTTGTAGTGCAGCTGTGGGGTGTCATATCCACTAGGAGATGGAAAATGCTTAAGGGTTCCAATAAGTGATGAGTTATCGTCTTAAATTTGTAATAAATTCAATGTTGAAGTAGTAAAGTTAAAATCATTGATTTGAAGTAGTGAAGCGTCAGAATTCCCCCAATTGGATCGGATCATTCATATCAATTATTCAATTTTATAACTCAATTAGAGGCTTTCATCCCGATAGGAAGATATGATGTTACAAATCAATTTAATTCAAAAGTAATTCTAAAATCTAGACTTCATATGACGAATTCGCACAATTTTATTGAAATCAGATTCAAAAACCGACCATATACTTCAAGTATAAAGCAATAATTGAATCACACCAATAAAATAATTGAGATTAAAATTCAACAATTAGTTCAATTCGTCAATAGAAAAAGCTTGATTGAATCTATGATTAATTTAGTAAAAGTTAAATCAATCTCAACATAGGTTTATAAAATTTAAATTTAACAAATATTTCGATTAAACAATGGAAAAAGTTTGATTGAATTCATGAAAAATCTAATAAGAGTTAAACAAATTTCAATTTAAATTTACCAGAATGAAAGTTTAAATTCTAAAAGTATTTAACAAATAAAGACCAGATTACATGAATAAAAAGATGTAAAATCACCGAATTCAACGAGTTTCTTTGTAGCTTCACCAAGGGTTTTAGTTCCTTATGGAGATTCTTGAGCCAAATGAGAGAAAAATGATGAATAATGAAGAATTCACATTCTGGGACGTTCTGGGGTCTTTTAGGGTTGAGAAATTGTGTCACAATAAGTTACCATAAATGTTTGAGTCGTAGAAGAAAACTTAAAATTTTTCCATGATGCCTGCCCAGGCAGAAAATTTGCTTTGTGTAATTGAAATTCAAGGTCGGGCGGGCTCTCAGTATATAGCTGGACAACTTTCGGTATTTTGGTCATAACTTCCAATTTCGATATTCGATTTAAATGATTCAAGATGCGTTGGAAAGCTAACTCAAAGGGCTACAACTTTTCTTCAAATACAATCTTCCAATTAGATCGTTTTCCATGCCAAAAGTTGGTCTAAATATGAAGCTGAAAATCGGTGCAACCTTTTCAGCTTGAAAGTTGATATGTGATAATGTTTTGGCTATATTTCATCCATTTGACTCATTTATTCATCTAACTGACCTCTAACACTCTTGAATCTTCATCACAAGGATAGAAACAAGTTTAAAATACTTGCACTTAAGTCCTGAACTATAAATTTCCTCCATTTTGGTCCATTTTTGCTCTTTTCTTCTAATTTCCACCGTACTTTCATTTACAGCCTAAACCAAAATACAAATTTACTTATAACATTTAGGCACCAAAAAATCATTAAAATACAATTATTAGTGGATGAAAGACGTGATAATTACACTATTATTACACCCCCAACTTGCTTGTTGCTAGTTCCTACCAATTTAATGCAAAATAAAATGATCAACGCGTGATGAATGTCCATAACATACAAGATATTTACCCTCAAAATAATACTTTGATATGTATGAAACTGACGAAAAGATCAACAAAAACTATTTTTCGAATCATCATATTACTACAATTTTCAAAAATTGATAAATATCTCATATGAAAATGTATTACTTGAAGACTATACATACAACATGAGACATACTTCATCAGAAATTGAAATATTGAAGATATTGACGTACGCGACATGGATTGCTTAATACAAGAATTTTCACTTATTGAAATCAAAGGAGTAGCTGTACTCTTTTTCATTCGATCAAGTTTTGTCCCACGTGATTTTCTTGACAATGTCATAATGAGGTAACATTTTATTACTCCAAATTATTCGAATTTTTTTTTTCATTTGTTGGTATTTTTTTCATCAGAGTTTTGCCAAACAATATTTCAATGAGACAGTCATCGTGCAAATAATCATCAAAGCAGGACTGTTGTAAAATTATAAGATAAATATTGATGATTATATAGTCTCATCATCATACATAGATAAATCTTATCTAGTTTAGAAAGTTTATTTCATTCCAATTATAACTCTTATTTTGAACCTTATAAATACGGGTCTTGATTTTCAATAAAATATGCACTTAAGTTTTGATTTTTCTTATTCATTTTATTTCATAACAATTTTTATTTTGTTTTTTAAGTAACGTTTTTTAAATAAGTTTTTATTTTTATTTTTTTAATTCATTTCATATATATAATGCAAAGTTATCATTTTGTCCTTTTTAAAATTAGAGAAAGTGGTGAAAATAAGTTAGATGATTATGGTGAAACGTTATATGAAACTACGTAATTATGGCGAAACGTTTTACGAAACCGGGTGATCATGATGAAATAAAATTAAATTGTATGGTCATAGTAATACTAAGTATAAAATTGAGTGGTTATGATGAAACAAAATCAAATTAAGTGACCATAATGATGCCAAGTATAAAGTTGAGTGGTCAATGATGGATTTAACCCATTTGAAAAAAACCCATCAAATAGGGGCTTAGAATTACAATATAATTCCAACCTTACCAAAAACTTTACCTCTTTAAAAAAAAACCTGAAATATATTTGCAATTTTCAGGAACAGCCTACAAATGTCGCGTCTTGAGACACATACAAATTCGATTTCCTAGTTTCCCTTTCACTTAGGGTCCGTTTGATAGAAATGTGGAAAATGGGTGGAAAGAAAATATTTTACAGGGAAAAGATTTTCCTAAAAATTATTTTGTTGGGAATTGTAATTAATTGTGTTTGATTGGTATAATTTTTCATGGAAAATATTGAAAGTTTGACATCCGTTTGATTTCATTTTTTATGGAAATTGTCCATTAAAGTGATGATGTTTTTTACCATTGGGTCTAAAAAAAAAGTTCAAAAAAAATCATACCAAACACCATTCGTTTGACTTTGTTTTGCATGAAAATTGTCAATAAAAGTGATTTTTTTTTTCACCATTGTGTCTAAAATTTTCTCCAATTGCAAAAACAAAAAAAAATATTTGAAAAGTTGGAAAATATTTTCTCACCAAAACATCAAGAATTTATTTTCCTCAAAAATGTGGAAAATTTGAAAAGTTGGAAAATATTTTTCAGTTGAAATTTTGTCAATCAAACACTACAAAAGTTGGAAAATGGAAAATATTTTCCATTTTCCATGAAAAATAAAGCGTATCAAACGAACCCTTAATTGAGGAAGAAATTGAGTTTGATTTGTTTGGTTTTTACCGTTTGACATTATTTATTTCATAGCCCTTGTTTGGACAACATTTTTCCATCAAAATACATTGTTAAACAGTGGTTTGACCTCATTACAATCACACATTTTTCAATAAAATAATATTACGTGCAAATTTAAAAAAATTTATTATTTTTTAATCACATATTTTCTATCATAATACTATGGCAAAATGCATTTTTAGCAAAAAAAAAAAAAAAAAAAAAAAAAGGACTCAAAACAAACCCTAGATTGATGGTGACGGATTACCAATTAATTAAAACTTTGACAAGAGGTAAAATTTAAAGCAAATTAAGATTGAGTGATTAATTGTAACAAAATTGAAGATGAGGGATTTCAATGAATTTGAATCAAAGTTGGGTGGTCAAAATTGCAATACCCTAAAGGGCACGTTCGGTACGGCTTAAAATTCAATTAAAATTGAAAATATAGTCGTTATTGTGTTTCACTCGTCTCGTAAAAGTCAACAATAACGGCTAATTTTTTAATTTTAATTCGATTTTAATCTTTACCGAACACGCCCTAAATAAAGTGTTCAAATGCAAAATGGGTGAATCAGGGGGGCGAAGCCTTAAATTGGAGAAAGTGCAGAAGGCCTAAAAATATCTGAGGGGTATACTTAACAAATTGGAAATCAAGGTCTAGATTCAACATTATCCATAAAACAAGGGCCCAAATTACTATTTTTCTGTCTCTCATCATTTGGTCTTATTGGTCATACTCTGTTCGTCTTGGCCTCTTACCAGTTCTTCGAATGATTTTCCACTTACGCTTAGACGCTCAGTGATTTGTTATTTCACCAAAATACAATAAAATTATGAAAATAAACCTCTATACCTTTCTGTTATTCCTCCTTTTCATTAATTCTGTTTTTTCTTGGAAAAAAGATGAGTTCAGAAACTGCAATCATACCCCATTCTGCAAACGTGCCCGATCCCGGAAACCCGGTGCGTGCTCTCTAATCGCGACCGATGTCTTGATTTCCGATGGCGATCTTATAGCGAAGCTCGTCACCAATGATAAGGTTCAAGAAAATCTGGGCAATCAAGAAAACCCCATTGTTAAGCCTTTGGTGCTCACAGTATCTGCTTATCAAGATGGTGTCTTGAGGCTCAAGATTGATGAGGACCAGAGTTTGAACCCGCGCAAGAAGAGATTTGAGGTGCCTGATGTGATTGTGCCAGAGTTTTTGAATAAAAAGCTGTGGTTACAGAAGTTAAAAACTGAGAAAAGCGAAGGTGGGTTGGGCATATTGTCCGTTGTTTATCTTTCTGATGGATATGAGGGTGTAATTCGGCATGACCCGTTTGAGGTTTTTGTGAGAGAAAGCGGGAAAAATGGGAAAAAGGTATTGTCTTTGAATTCAAATGGTTTGTTTGATTTTGAACAGCTGAGGGAGAAAAAAGGAGAAAATGAGAATTGGGAGGAGAAGTTTAGGAGCCACACTGATACTCGTCCGTATGGACCTCAGAGTATTAGCTTTGACGTGTCATTCTATGATGCCGATTTTGTTTATGGTATCCCAGAACATGCCACTAGTTTAGCCTTAAAGCCAACTAGAGGGCCTGGGGTGGAGGATTCTGAGCCATATCGGCTTTTTAACCTTGACGTGTTTGAATATATTGCTGACTCACCCTTCGGGCTTTATGGTTCCATACCTTTCATGATTTCCCATGGAAAGTCACACGGGAGCTCCGGGTTTTTCTGGTTGAATGCTGCTGAAATGCAGATTGATGTTCTGGGGACTGGTTGGAATGATGAGTATACTTCTGTTTTGATGTTGCCTTCAGATCAGAAGAGGGTCGATACATTGTGGATGAGTGAAGCTGGTGTGGTGGATGCATTCTTTTTTGTTGGTCCGGGGCCAAAAGATGTGGTTATGCAGTATACAAGTGTTACTGGAACACCAGCAATGCCACAGCTATTTGCTATTGCTTACCATCAGTGTAGGTGGAATTATAGGGATGAAGAGGATGTTTATAATGTAGACGCCAAATTTGATGAGCACGACATCCCTTATGATGTTTTGTGGCTTGATATTGAGCATACGGATGGGAAAAAGTATTTTACGTGGGATAGGCTTCTGTTCCCTAATCCAGAAGAGATGCAGAAGAAATTGGCTGCAAAGGGCAGGCATATGGTCACTATCGTGGACCCTCACATTAAGAGGGATGAATCTTATTATATACATATGGAGGCTTCCCAAAAGGGATATTATGTAAGGGATGCAACTGGGAAGGATTTTGATGGGTGGTGCTGGTCTGGTTCCTCATCATACTTGGATGTGGTGAATCCAGAGATTAGGTCTTGGTGGGCTAAAAAATTCTCGTATGAGAATTATGTTGGTTCAACTCCATCCTTGTACATCTGGAATGACATGAATGAACCTTCTGTCTTCAATGGTCCAGAGGTATGCCATTCCATTTTGATCCTAAATTGCTTTTTTTCCTTGATCTACTTGTTTCAGTATGCTAGGACATGTTTATATTGGTTGCCTCTCTTTGTACCAAAAGAAAAATCAGTTATATTTCGTCTGTTACTTAGTAGACAACTTGTTTGGTATGCTGACAGCTTATGGAATTACGGTCTCCACGTGCTGACCTCCTAGTTAACGCTCAGGACGCAAAACAGGTTGTCTAAAACTTTAATCAATATAAGTCCACTGACCGCCTAGTTGGGCACCATGTATAGCTAAATAATATTTGATGCAAACTCACCTAGCAATTGAAGCTACGAAACCGACGACAGATTAGATCAAACCCATGAAATTCAAGAACCAAGTTTGAAAAGCTTGACCCAATAAATTATTGAACCAAAGAATCCAGACAATCGCCAACAATATCTTGACCCCGTGATTACAAAACTTATTAATCTTACTTAAAATTGTTGGACGCCACAATAATTTAATTCAATGAAAATCGTGTAGAAAGCAATATGCCTTGCAATGATATCTCTCAAATTGTATTTTTTTATAATGAAACGAATAATCCTATTTATATGAAATTCATAAAACCTAGTTAAAAACGGAATTACACCTAAAAGATATAAAAAGGATATCATAAAAAGAGTTTTAACTAAAATAGAAGTCTAGGCGAAATTTGAAAAAAACGCGTCCAGAATTGTTCTATGCGACTGTATAGTGAACTTGCATGCGGTCGCATAGGCCATTTCGACTGCCTTCGGTTGGGTTCGGTATGAAGCTATGCGGCGTATGCCTAGTTACTCTATGCGGTCGCATAGGTCTCCTTTTTAGCTTCTCCGTTCATTGCTTAAATCAAGTTGATTCACATTGTTCTGTCTTCCATGCCCAATATGAAACTTGTCCTTTTGCTTATTGTGATTGATGTTTAATCCACCGTAGTTTGAACAAGTAATCATATAGTTTCTTTAACCTTCTTTGCTCGTGACCTAGTCATCGTCTCCTATATCATGATTCTCATCAATATCAGTCCATATGCAATATCTCCATTACATGAATAATGAATCACAGATTGGAAATAATCATTTTCTTTGATAGGGAGCATACTTTTTTTCTTTTTTTTTTTTATTTAGCATAATCCACGTGTTCAGAGAGCATGCTTACATGAAGAACTGTCAAAATAATGTGGGAATATTAAGGGTGTGTTTGAGCCACATTATTTTCAAATAATATATTCTAGAATAGTAGATTGATGGAGAATGTGTGGTTGAAAAAGAAGGAAAAGTTATTGATGTGATGGAAAATATTATTTTATTTAAGAATGTGTGGTTGAAAATGAGTAGAAGAATGATAATGAAAATTTTAATGTGTACCAAACAGGGGCTAAATCTTTTTGGTGCAGTTCTTTTAAGATTTATTCTGCTGAGATATATTTTCCTGGTTGGATTAATGCTATGGCAGATGTAGGGCGTGCTGGCATGGGCAGGGAAAGCTGGCTACCCAATGTTCTGAAATTTCGTATTTTTCCATTTAACATTGAATTTTCAAATGATCTTCAAATGGAAGTGCTGTTCACCTCCCAAAATTGATGAAAATCTTAAGTTCCCTTGAATATAAATCTATGGTTATCCAAATCCTGGATCCCTTCCAGTTAAGGTTCTTTTGTTGTAATCAGGTCTCAATGCCCAGAGATGCTTTACATCTTGATGATGTTGAGAACAGAGAGTTGCATAATGCATATGGTTACTACTTTCACATGGCTACATCAGATGGGCTGGTCAAGCGAGGAGATGGAAAAGACAGGCCATTCGTTTTGTCAAGAGCCTTTTTCCCTGGAAGTCAAAGGTATGGAGCAATTTGGACAGGGGATAACTCGGCTGAATGGGATCACCTAAGGGTTTCAGTTCCAATGGTTTTGACGCTTGGTCTTACTGGGATATCATTCTCTGGTCTGTAAAATTTCATCTGCTTGCATTTTCCTCTATCCATACAACTCTTTAATTCTGATGACACTAAATCCACAGGTGCGGATGTTGGTGGATTTTTCGGTAATTCTGATATCGAGTTGTTGGTCCGCTGGTATCAAGTGGGTGCATACTATCCCTTCTTTAGGGCACATGCTCATCATGACACTAAAAGACGGGAACCTTGGTTATTTGGGTATGAGATTCTGCTCTGCCTTTAGAAATATTTGCTATTTGAGGCCATATAATATTAGCTTACACGTGCTTTGCATTTGAATGCATTTTCATATTGTATGCTGTCAGATTTTATTCATCATGAAATTAGTCTTACTCTTACCTCAGATCTAATAATATTTATCCCCATCATTCTTCAGTTGCTATTAATATTTATTGATTTTTGACCGCATAGGCACCAATTGTATGTTTCATATCTTAGACCCATCTCGTTGTAGTGTTTGTGAAGTAGCCAAGTCATTATTCTAATCTTATCTGTGAAAGTTGTCTATTGTTACATCAATTCTAGTATTTTTCTGCCCGTACCATTCCCTGTAAAAAAAAATCTGTATTTTTCATGGTTCTTTAGTTGATTTTTAATAATGGATTTTTGACTGCATTTTTGTCTGTTTCATATCTTAGAGCCCTTATGTGTAGAGTTTGTGAAATAACAATGTTTAGGCTTTGTGGAACATGAAACCCAGATATATTTGTAAGTTATTATTGTATCAGTAATAGATTAGCTCTCAGCGTTCAAGTTGCAATTAAAGCCAAAATCATGCATGGGGTTGAAGTGATATGCTTGAATTGAAAATATCGATAATTTAAGAGTGCATGTAAACTTTTATTGAATTGAAATTAGGAAAAATAACGATTTTTAAAGTTCTTTAGGTTATATCAGCTTATCTTTCTGCTAGATCATGATGCTGAAAATGGGTAGTTATCATAGTGAAACATCAAAATGTGTAATATCACGCATGAACTCTATTAAAATTCCAACCTTTCTTCCTTCTTTTTACCTATTACAGGGTTTCAAGAGCTTGCTAAGAAACAACTTCCCTGCTTCTCCAAAAAAATATCAATTACATCCATCCCTTTCTTCGGCTTAATCATTAACCTAAACAGCCACCACAAATCCAAACTACCATGAACATATTTGGCTAAACTTTAAAAGTTTACTTAGTTTAATATAAATAATACTTTTACCTATCAAAATTGGAAATAAGTAAGTCATTTATTTTAATAGTAAAGGAAAAGTTGCTTTCAAGATTAGTAACTTCTTTTATGTCTATGTCATGTGTGCGTGGATATTCACACTATAAAACATAATTTATGGTAATAAAGAATTTTTTTTTGGTAATTGTGATATGTGATTGATGCACTCAAAAGTCAAAAGGCATTATCCAAAAATTTATCTTATAATTGCTGATGAGAATATACTCCTTGGTCTTGCACAAGGGAAATGGAGGGGTGTGAAGGGAGTAAACTGTTTCTGGGGTAGAGTTGTTACCTACCTATGGCATTTATGGTAGAATCTCTTGGGCCTGAGTAGCAATACATACTCTTGACAGAAATCAAGTGTCCAGGTCCTCACTCCACTTATAATCTTAGTTGATAAAGATAGCAATACTTTATTATAGCGAAATGCAAAGTTGTCTGAACCTCATCCTGGCAGCCTAATAAAAATGTTCAATAAGTCTAGTAGTACTTATTTCTCCACTCACCAGAATTTAGTGAAGAAAGAAGTCAGTTAAATGTAAAAGATGGTCATTGATTTCCTGAAGTACCAAATTTGCAATGCATGGAAAGATATGGACGCGTATTATTTCCTGCCTGTTTGCAAGAACATGTCTTGACATCTGTTGTAGGGTCTTATAAAGTTCAGACAGTGCATTAGTATCAATCTTCTTAGCCACCTAGCATAATGTGAAAGCATTTACCTTTAATGAGGACCTCAGATCACCAGTTGAAAGAGTTCAAATAAAGGATAATTTTTTTGATCAGACTATAATACAGAAGGAATTGCATGAGTGCATATTGGGATGCCCTGCAGTCAAATCACTTGTATATATTCTCTACTATTACTTCTATGTTTCATCCACTGTATGCCTATTGATTAATTTGTTTTTTTGCTCACCAAAAATGCATTATTTAGTTAAATTAGTTTCCATGCATAGGAAGTATGTTCATATTGAAATGTGTGTGTACATGGTCAATATTTTCTTTCACTGTTTTACATCAAATGATCTTATTTGCTATTATAATGAGAACTTTTGATGAAATTCGGTGAAATGTTGAAATTTTCTGTGACAGTTTCATTCACGCGCTTTAGAGTAGGAATGTATTACAATAAAAATATGATGGGATGATATCCTTTATTCCTTGGTTATCTTCTCATCCTTTCCAAGTGTCAGAGCTACAAATTATACACATTCCTTTCTGTCTTGTGTTTGATATATTGGTATATGGTTTATGTTGGTTTCAGAGAACGTAATACACAGCTGGTGAGGGAAGCCATACATACCCGCTATATGTTTCTCCCTTATTTCTACACATTATTTAGAGAGGCAAACATGACTGGTGTTCCTGTTGTGCGTCCACTATGGATGGAGTTTCCAGATGATGAACAGACTTTCAGCAATGATGAGGCATTCATGGTTGGTAACAGTCTCTTGGTGCAAGGAATATATACTGAGGTACTATTCTTACCAACTTGTAATTATTTTTCCCTTGGTATCGTTGTTTCACGTCCTTCTATAGTCTCTAATCTTCTTTCTTTCACCATAAACGATTCAATTGGAAACTTCTCATAGAAAGCTAAACATGTATCCGTATATCTTCCTGGAAATCAATCATGGTATGGCATTAGAACCGGAACTGCATACAGGGGAGGAGTGACTCACAAGTTGGAAGCTTCTGAAGATAGTGTTCCAGCTTTCCAACGGGCTGGTACAATTGTACCAAGGAAAGACAGGTTTCGGCGGAGCTCCACACAAATGGAGAATGATCCTTACACTCTGGTATGCCTTCAAATCTTAAGTAGACCCCTAGTGATTCTTGTGGTTACACCACTTACTCCCTTATCTCTCGCACTCTCACATGCACTCAACACACATAAGTGCACGTGCTTAGGTGCCTATCTATATGGTGAGAGATACATCTATGAATCGATCTATAGACTATGCAATACATTTTTCTCGCATTAAACAACATTGTGGAAATTCTCATAATCTTTGACAAATGTTCATATAACTGCCATATGCATTACATTGGTTAGATATATTTTTCTCCATTAAGCTTATGGTTTATTCTTATTTTGCCTAGTGTTATATTTTTAATCCAATTTAACCACTATACTTGTATTTGACTTACATCCAATGCCACATTGGCCATCAAAGGTCAATGGTAGTAAGCACACATGACTACTCTTCTGACCACAGAATTTGAAAATTCACTTGCAGATGATCTTCCTCAGGTTTATGCGAGCTTTTGAGTTTGTTATATCCCAATTAAGCATTTGTGTTTGATTATTTTGACACCTTACAGATATTATAGAACTCAAGTCAGTTCAATAGTGTTATCTCATATTTGTCTGTGGTTAGCATTAAAAGAAAACTATTGAGCCAGTTTATACATTTCTGCTGCTATTTTCATCTAGTAATCAGTAATATTGCTATTTTTCTTTCCTATCAGGCTATCACTCCCAAAACTTGCAATCCTCTCCTACATAAGAACTAAATGTGTCGCAAAAAGGAGTTCCAATATGCTTACTTTTAAAGTTAACAAATGGTTTTCCTTGCTACTAATGTGACTAATGCAAAAGAATGGTTTTTCATTGCCACTCATGTCTTGTTTAGATACTCCTTTGTGGCGTGAAAATGCTGGATGCCTGGCACTGATTAACCTGATGTAATGACATCTTTATCCCTGAAACTTAGCTGCCTGCGCCATGCCCTCTTGAGCTTTACTGTTACTATTTTGGAGGTCTTTGGAGAAGAAAAGACAATGATAAATAATTTTCTTTGGAAGTTTAGATTACGCAGTGATATCAGCAAATGATGAGGAATTTGTTGAATGAATTTCAAAATACTTTCATTCTTTGGGTCAAGGGATTGTTGAAATCGTGTTTATTTCTATGACTTCGAATGATTGCAAAAGAGGACTAAATTCACTTCATTCAGCATCCTCTACAATTTATTTATACACGTTACACCATGAGACATGAGTAGTGTTAACATTGATAGGCAATTCAATGATTCAAGCTTCTGTTCTTTACAGGTTATTGCTCTCAACAGTTCCCAGACAGCTGAAGGGTGGCTTTATGTTGACGATGGGAAGAGCTTTGAATTCCAGCAAGGAGCGTACATTCATCGCCATTTCACATACTCTGATGGAAAGCTTACATCTTCAAATCTGGCTTCTACAGGTTCTGGCAGAAAGAAATTTGCCTCGGAGTGCATTGTGGAGAGAATAATACTTTTAGGATTTTCTCCTGGACCAAAAAATGCCTTAATTGAACCAGTTAATGAAAAGGTGGATATTGAACCAGGACCCCTCCTGCTTCGAGGAGGATGGAGCTCATCTGTTCTCACCATCCGCAAACCTAATGTGCGGATTGCAGATGATTGGACAATTAAAATTTTGTAAGATACTTCCCAGTCCAACATAGCCGTTTACATTAGGTGGGAGGACCTTGTTATTGTCATGCTATGGATTTTATGAATGACGATTTTTGCTGCACGTGTAGTGATTTAGAGAACTTTAACATTCTGGAGGAATACAGATACCATTTGACAATATTTAGTTGGCAATGTAGTTTCTGTATGCTAGAACTTGTATTCATTATTTCCTAGTTGCAGTCTTGAGAATTTTGTGTTGGGTTGCAGTTCGTGGCAGGCTCGCTAAATTTGTTGCAAGTGATTGTGCAAATAGAGTTCTATTATCCTTCAGGAACTAAAATAATCTTAATAGCTTAATTACATGCTATATACTGTTATAACTTGATTGGATACAATTCACCTATAAAATCGACTTACAAAGGGAGGTGTTCAAGGCAAAATCACCATTACCAGGAAATTGCAAGCTTGATCTACAGGACTTGTATATCTGTAGCATAACTATTTGGCTGGTAATGTAAGTGGGACTTAGTCTCCTTTTCTTGATGAATGAATTGCATAAGAAAAGAAGGAGAAGTATTATGAATAGAAAAACTGATTACTTTGTGTTATTGTTTCTGCTTTTGCTTTGTGGTTAGTGGGTTGAGGAGGAAAAGACTAAAGAGTGGTTATGAAGGAATAGCAGAGAACAAACCACACAAGAGATACCCACCGCTCTTTCTTCTCCAGTATCTGTTTTTTTAATTGAGTCCCAAGACTGAGGAATGATAGGTTATACACCAATTAATGGCTCTTATCATCATTATTTAGACTCTTTTGAGGCTGAAAACTTTGTAAAGATTTGAATGTATGTTTTTATATTCCAAGTGTGTTTGTAATATTTTGTTTAGTTTGTGCAAATTGAATAGTGGGGGTGTTAAAGGAACCACCTTTGTTTATAAAATGTGAACAAAATGATACACCATTGACACTGCGTGTGCTGCTAAAGTTGAAAAAGACAGATTTTAATTTAGTCCACTTATTGAGGTATTATACTATCGCTAATGATACTTGTGTTTTAGTCCTTTTTTCATTCGTATTTTTGGTTGTTATTTATAATCTATAAAAGTTAGACAGTTAAGTGTGGAGCAAATAACTATTGAAAGCATCTAAGTAGTAAATAGTAAGCCCACCCCAAATGAGTGCTCTCCCATTTTGACTTCGTTCCTCCAGATTTCGTCTTTCAGTATCAGTATCGACGCAGTAGAGTGCTTTTATCATAGATGTTCTTTTTGATCTCTATGCATTTCATCACTCCATCCTGAATATGCATTATGATTAACTAACAACACCCACTGAATAATCATAATTGATCATTTGACCATACGCATACTAAATATATTGCAGCAGTTCATTTAAACCTCAAAGTTTCATAAGTTGAAACATATCATAATTTGAGCTGGTCATGTATCTACATCATTGAAAGTTGGTACATCTGATTGCAGAAGTGAAAGAACTACCATTGAAAGTGGGTTCTTTAAGGGGTTTGACTTCCTGATTGAGTGGTGGGTCATTCATGTAGCATAACCTAAATATTCCTTTGAAATTATTTGGCTGTCAGCTATTAACCTGCCCACAAGCAAATTTAAATTGTGAACTTCCAATCCAACAACTGAATAATGACAATTGGTTAAATCATGCAATAAGATACAGCCTTCTATCAGAATCAATGTGGACCTTCGTCAGTGCTAAAAGGTGAAGACTTCCAATCAAGAATCACTGGTTTATATGAAAACAATCAAATACTTTATGAAGAAATCAAGAACCGTCTGAATTAAAAATTCCGTCTAGTGTTTAGCACTGCTTACCAAATATGCTCACTAATGTTAATTTTTGCTTGCATTTGAATGGACTTCATAAACAAATGTATAAAGATTCATTAATAATGAAAGGTATGGCTCAGAAGCATCAATACTCTATCAATAAGGATGGAAGGGAGGCTTACACGTCTAAATGCAATATAAAAGTATACTTCATTTGAGATATAATAAGATTTTATTACTTTTAAGTAGTGATTTGAAGCCAATTTTCTCCCTATATAAGCTTCAGAAAAACACAGGAAAAGAGTGCAGCAGTTGCTTCTTAATCCTATCTGATCATATTGTATCAAATAACACCCTCTTTGTATATAGTTTCATTCCTCTGTTTGAGGGGAGAGAGGGGGCAGAAATTTAACTAATAATTCAGGTATAACTTCAGATCTTTTTTGTCCGTGGCCAAAGTCCCTTGACTCATGCATCGCGCATGTGTACAATGGCCTAATTGTCCATATTGAAAACATCGCGTCTTCATTGTGAATTAATTACTATGTCAGTAAGAAAAAATTGTCTGCATGTAGGTTAGTCTTGTACCTGCATTTTGGTTGGGGGGGGTTGGCGAATTTTCTTCATTGTTTCGATTGAATGCTTGAAAGTTATTTCAGAGAAATGATCCTTCCTTCTCTACTGGGACCTTGTTTCACGTGCCTTTCCCTTTCAGTTGCTCGAAATTCGTTCGCAAACTGTTATATATACCACCCTCAAACCTTCACCCTATGCATCTTTGATTTAGCCATTGCAATCCTGTTTAGTAATAGCTTTTATGGTTTAGAAAAAGGCAGTAACTAGTCTTTTGATGTATACTTCCTGTGGTAGTTTATAGAGGTAAAAATTCTTCTATATATAGTTCTTGCAAGCTCTTTCCACATAGTTTTAGTGTTTTTGCTGTCAAGGAAACCTGCTGCAAGAAGTTAGAAAACTCAAACTCATTTAACTGATAGAAGTGTGTACTTTTTGGCTTTTTTGAAAATACAAGATGGGAGAGAGTGCTGCCACCAACAACCACCACCAGTGCAGCCAAATATTTGACATTTCTGTTGACGTGCCACCACATTGTAGCTCCAAGGGTATTGATGATGATGGTCGACCTCAAAGAACCGGTACATATCCTACAACATACTACCCCCTCACCCCCTAATAAGTGATCTAAGAGGAATACTATTTTAACTCTCCTAATATTTATTTATCTCTTTGTAGGGACTGTTTGGACTGCCAGTGCACACATAATCACAGCGGTGATTGGATCAGGAGTGCTTTCCTTGGCGTGGGCTATAGCTCAGTTGGGATGGATTGCTGGTCCAACTGTGATGTTCTTATTCGCTTTTGTGATTTATTACACATCTACTCTCCTGGCTGATTGTTACCGATCTGGGGATCCCTTATTTGGCAAGAGAAACTACACTTACATGGATGCTGTTCGATCCAGTCTTGGTACACTACTATACCTAGAAAATTCATCGGCTAGACAGGAATAAGTCTCTTAAAATTATGTTCAATTTTCTTTATCAGGTGGATCTAAAGTAAAGTTATGTGGCCTAATTCAGTATATGAATATCTTTGGAGTGGCCATTGGATATACAATTGCAGCATCCATAAGTATGATGTAAGTATAATTCTTGCGAGATGCTTTATATATAATCTGTTGTAGCATTTGATTTTAATTTGGTATGGCTATTGCAATGAACAGGGCTATCAAAAGATCCAATTGTTTCCATAAGAATGGGGGGAAAAATCCATGTCACATGTCTAGCAATCCATATATGATCGCTTTCGGGATAACACAAATCCTATTCTCTCAGATTCCTGATTTTGATCAAATATGGTGGCTCTCAATCGTTGCTGCTATCATGTCCTTCACGTATTCTTCCATCGGATTAGGCCTCGGAGTTGCCAAAGTTGCAGGTCCCTATCGTTCAGTTTTGCATAATTCAGTGATTCGAAAATAAAAATCATTACTAAACAAGGTTATATTAATTTTATACCACAGCTAATGGAACCATAGGAGGTAGTTTCACTGGAATAAGCATTGGAACTGTGACTCAAACACAAAAGATATGGAGGAGTTTCCAAGCTCTTGGGGACATTGCTTTTGCATACTCATTTTCAATCATCCTCATCGAAATTCAGGTATATATTCAAAAACATTTGGGGTATGTTCAGTACTGTCCATTACTGTACAATCTAACTCACGAGACGTGCCCTTACATTCTTGGTTTTGTAAATAAACAGGACACAGTTAAGTCCCCACCATCCGAGGCAAAAACAATGAGGAAAGCCACTCTAATAAGCACTTCTGTAACAACACTCTTCTACATGCTGTGTGGCTGCATGGGCTATGCAGCATTCGGAGACCTTTCCCCCGGTAACCTCCTTACTGGATTTGGATTCTACAACCCGTACTGGCTTCTTGACATAGCAAACGCTGCCATTGTAATCCATTTAGTCGGAGCCTACCAAGTTTACTGCCAACCACTTTTCGCCTTCCTCGAAAAGTATACATCAGAAAAATGGCCAGAAAACAAACTCATAGCCAAAGATATCAAAATCCCAGTTCCATTTTGCCAGCCATATAATCTTAACCTCTTTCGATTAGCCTGGAGAAGTGGATTCGTAATTCTAACCACTGTTATATCAATGCTTTTGCCTTTCTTCAATGATGTTGTGGGAATTCTTGGAGCATTTGGATTCTGGCCATTGACTGTGTATTTCCCAATAGAAATGTATATTGCACAGAAGAAGATAGAGAAATGGAGTACAAGATGGATTTGCCTGCAAATGCTGAGTATTGCTTGTTTAATAATTTCAGTTGCTGCGGCTGCTGGTTCCATTGCTGGTGTGGTGCTGGATCTTAAGGTTTACAGGCCATTCAAGACTAGCTACTGAGTTGTTGGGGCTATTATATATGTTCAAATGTGAGATTATGTTGTTAATATGTATTTTTGTTTTGGATTTGTTTGCAAATAATTAGCAGCTTCATAACTGTAAAAAATGGCTAAGAATTTCACTTTGTCTTGTTTTCCAAATTCTAAGCTAAATATTTAGCTTTGGAAAAGAGAAAAAATGGGAGTATTACAAATTAAATCAATTAAAATTGAAAAGTCTTGTAATGTTTCTTTTATGGTAAAATTAATAATTGATTTCTCCTAGAATTTTTCATGATATTTAAATTTCAAACTTACTTTTTATTTTTTATTTTTGAAACGATTTCAACTTATAATTGTCTTACACTCAAAATTTAGAATTATATCATAACACATCTATTGAATGTACATTTTTTTATACTTTCCTTTACAGAATGTTGACATGTCACACATTTACGAGTACTTTCACATTATACTAGGGGAGGTAAATGTCCGGAATGTCATCATCTGTAAAGCTTTCTGTAATCGTTATCCGTACAAACAACTTTATTCTTGTGATAAATATAGTTTAACGTGTAATTTTTGACAATCATAAAATAAAAGCTCTTATCCCTACTTACGGCATGAAATGATACATGTCTAATTGAATTTTAGCTAATTTCGAATTGATTAGGATCAATAGATGACTAAATTGTTGAACAGAAAAACAAATTTTAAATGCACATTTGTCACATTAATTTATTGATATTACTATTTTTTTATTATTAGCAAAATACTATTGAGGTATCTGATTATTACATTTTTTTTAAAATTACAAAAAAAAAAAAAAAAACTTCCAATTAAGGCGAAAATAAATTTATATTTTCTATTTCATAGTTTTATCTATATACTAATTATGAGACTTCTTGTTTTTCTTATATTCTTTTCTTGATTTAATTTAGATAAGGAATTACTTTTTTTTTTTTGCTTGACCGAAGCACGGCTGGTTGCAGCCTGTATTCCAGGCTCTGTGTCTATGGAAGCTAAGGAGAAGAAATGACAATTAGTCATCTCGAGGGGAGGAGAACAGAGTAATGTTGTTTGCAGTCGCCCATTATTATAGTCATTCTATGTGGTGTACACGTATAATTTCGATAGCGAGCGACTCTAAATAACATTATTCAGGAGAAAATGAGCACGAGATCAACTTTGGTGTTGCCTTAGACAAGCTAAGTATTTATCATATTTCTGAAAATTTTCAACGTTAAAAGTAGGGATGACAAAAAAGCTCTCCGGCTCGGGCTCGGTTCGGAAAAAGTTCGAGCCGGGCCCGGCTCAGACTCGGTTATAACGAGCCGAGGCTCGGGCCGAGCCTCATTTTTTTGGCGGGGCTTTACTCGGCTCAGCTCGGGCCCAAAAAAGCTCGAGCCGAGCCCGATGTTTTTTTTTTTTTTTTTTTAATTTATAGTATGTATAAATCGCACAAATTTTAAATTTTTTAAGTAAAAAATATAGATTTGACATTAAAAAACAAAAAAATCGAGTTGGCCCGGGCTCGGCTCGGACCGAAAGCTCGGGCTGAGCCTTATTTTTTTTGACCGGACTCGGCACTGGCCAAAAAAAGCTTGAGCCGAGCCCGAGCTTTTTTTCCGGCTCGACTCGTTGACATAACTAGTTAAAAGGCTATTAAGATGCGTTGTTGACATGATTGAATTGATTGTGTTGATTGTCAGAGTGACGTTGAACTCCTAAAAAAAAATACAACGTTCCAACTTTTATTAATAACAATGATGTCCACGAAAATCATTACCTGTCAATAAATAAATTGGAAAAACTCCAACAACATCATTTATGAATAATCAATGGTAACGCTCCGTTAAGTTTTTAGTTACTTAAATTAATTTTGGATTATATCTGTTATGGAAAATAAACTTTATAGGAAAGAAAAAAAAAATTGAATGTCTAGAAATCTATGTAATTTACTCCAAGACGAAGGACCACGAGACAAATGTGGAACCGAATATTAATTTTCGGAAAACGCCTCACCAAACCAATTTTTATACAGTTTCGACAACATTAGGATCTCTGGTAAGCCACGTAATCTCTCTCTCTCTCTGTTTTCATTCGCTAATCTTAATTTTGCCGACACTAATTTACCCGCACAAATTAACTACAAAACAAGCGAATGGAACAAATATTATAGTTCACGCTTCGAATTTACGAAGGCATGAATGATCTTCTGTTGTAATATTATTAAATTTCGTTTTCTTGTTCAAAAATTGAATGTTTTGGTGTCCTGTTCGTGTGCGCAATTATTTGATCCCTGGTCTTTACGAATAGGTTAATGAAGGGTTCTTAAGGTTGAAATATTGTTTCCAGTAAAAGAAACTTTAATTATAATCTTTGTTCTGTATCATCTGAGCCAGGACCAATAATAAGCATCCAAAGTCCATTAGTTCAGGAATCTTGCTACCAAAGTTGTCAAATTTTGGGTTTTTTATTGATAATAACAATAGACTCGAAAGATAGTAGCTGTAGTTTTAAAAGAAAGAAGTCACAAGTAGAGAAACTTTTACAAGGGGTGGCAGCAGCAGTGAGGAGGGTGTTTATGAATGCTGGATCAATGAGGAGAATATTGGGATACGGTAGGACCGGGATTACCGGGTCCAAGAGCGACATTTGGCTTTTGGGTGTTTGCTATCAAGTTGCTCAAGATGATGATAATGCTAATTCTTCGTGTTCTGATCCGACTCAGAGCGAGGGTTTTGCTGCTTTTGTTGATGATTTCACATCACGGATTTTGATCACATACAGGAAAGGTAACTCTATAGACTATAGTACTTGGAGTAAATTTGTATGTTGATGAATGATAATGAAAATGAAAATAATGGGGTAATATTTGTTTTGGTAAATGTGTAGGGTTTTTGCCTATTGGAGATTTGAAGTATACTAGTGATGTCAATTGGGGTTGCATGATTCGAAGCAGTCAGATGCTTGTTGCTCAGGCATTTCGCTCTATCCTCTTCTTTAGCTTTGTTACGAATACTGCCCATATCAACGTTCATAATAAGTCTGCAATTTATTTCCCATGTGCACAGGCATTCCTTATTCATAAATTAGGAAGATTGTGGAGGAAATCTCCGAATAAGGTAATTTTTGTTCATGGAGAATTTGATTGACATGTAGCAAGATTTTGATAACGCGATTATTTCAGCCATCTCCAGTTTAAGTCTTGTATGTTCATATTGTCATATTGGTGTGATTCTAATTTTGCAGCCACTCGATCAAAGTTATATTGAAATATTGCATCTTTTTGGGGATTCCGAGGACTCGCCTTACTCTATCCACAATCTTCTCCAAGCTGGAAAAGCTTATGGCCTTGCTCCGGGATCATGGGTAGGTCCATATGCCATGTGCCGCACCTGGGAAATTTTGCTCCGTAGTAAGAGAAATGAGACTGAATATGGAGAGTTGTCCAATCTTATGGCTATACACGTGGTTTCTGGTGATGAATATGGGGAAAGAGGTGGAGCTCCTGTTCTTTGCGTTGAGGATATTTCACAACACATTTTTGAGTTTTCTAGAGGCCAAGTTGATTGGACTCCTATCCTCTTGTTAGTTCCATTGGTTTTAGGACTGGACAAAATCAACCCAAGGTACGTTTCTATATTTCTGAGCCTGTGGATTTGGAAGTGCCTTATAGTTAAAATTCTAGTTCTTCCACTTCTTGTAGAATTTTGAAGTTAACTATGCTCGTGCTTGCTCAGTGTCAGTTTAGAGGTGCCCAGTCAAAAATTATGATAAAATTCAATAAATGTCCAAAGATTTGTATAAAAAAAAAGAAAAGAGTAATATGAATTCTTCAAATGTCTATATCACAGCTGTAATAAAATCATGCTAATAAATGAAGGATGTGGAATACCATCTATGCACGTGAAGTCCATTTTCACCTTCATAATTCGTCTATCAGTGTGACAATTAAAAATATTAAGAATTTAGAATATAACCAATATGTTTATCCAAACATGCTAAGAGTGAACAAATTAGCAAAACATATCTCAACGCATAAGTGGTTTTACAAAAGTCCAACATTCATTTTGATTGGCATCACTTAAATGAACTGTCAAATTTAAAACCAGAGAACTTGAAAGTGAATTGTGAACAAGTTTACAGTAAATTTCACGCAATTACTTTATCAGTTTGGCGTGACCCATTTTAATCCCTCCACTTACTTAAAATTACTCCTGCTAATGTATAATCCTTACTAGCATGTTTCGTAAGGTGCAAACACTTTACCCATTCATGTTGGTGCATGATATTGATTTGCTGGAATTGCTACTCTCTTGCACTGATCTTGCATCACTATGGCTCAAGACATTCAGTAAGCGATTGCATGTGTATGTGTGTGTGTCTAATGCCTTTCGTGAAGTGCAGCCATCTTTAAAGACACTTTGAGTATCATAGTTCTAGCATGGAAACAAATTGCGTAGTCCAAGTAGCAAGTCAAGGTGTATAGAGAAATGCATAGTTTGAGGCAAGAAGTAAGCCCCTGTTTGGTGCACATTTTTGCTCCAAGAAAGCATTTTTTTGATTGATGTGATGGGGAATATGTGGTTGAAAAAGAAGGAAAAGTTATTGATGTGATGGAAAATATTTTTTTTTGAAGAATGTGTGGTTGAAAATGAGTAGAAGAATGAGAGTGAAAAAAATAATGTGGCTCAAACAGGGGCTAAATCTCATTCATGGTTGAAGTGAATCCCACTCAAAGATATTAAGAAAAATGATATAGGTGAAGCATATTTTGGCCATCAAGTTTAGTAGTTGGATTCTTCCAATAATTGCATGGCCATGTTAACCATGTTGTGTAGAGGAATTTGGTAATATGGTTCTGGTACCTTTATATTTCCGCTAAATCTACAAGTTAACAAAATTGCAGTTTGAGTGGGGGGAGATTAATTCTTGTCTGAATAGTTTCGGCTTAGGTTAACTAAATAGGATATTATATGGGTTATATAAATGGGGATACTGAGAAAGGGCGCTTTTGATTTTGGGGAAAAAAATAATAATAAAAAATTGGAAAGAGTGTGCTTTGGCGTTTGTCGACTATTGATCTAGTAATAAATGAAGAACATGGAACGAGGTCGGTATTTGGGACTAAATCAGGAAAGACACCAATACATCTAGAGCTACCAATCAACTACTATACCGTTGAATATATTCTTCAGGTTCCTTGGGTTGTTGTTAATCACAGTCTGTTCACTCTACGAGGATATATGTGCATGGCCATACATTTCCTGCAGATCAAATTTGTGCTTGGTATATGTTGTGTGTTTTACGGTCCATTATGCACTCTCAGTAACGATAAATATTCCTTTATTGTTTCTGAATATAATAAAATTTCCACAGGTATCTTCCTCTGTTGAGTGCAACATTCGCATTTCCACAAAGCCTTGGTCTGTTGGGTGGTAGACCTGGTGCTTCAACATACATAGTTGGAGTGCAAGATGAGAAAGCATTTTATCTTGATCCACATGAAGTTCAGCAGGTGCATGCAATTCCTCTTGTAGAAGTCTCACAGTATATTCTTAAAGATAATAATTGGTGATGTTTTTTCAGTAAAAACTTTCTATTGTTGGTACCTACATCACTACAACCAAATATATATTGGCTAAATGGCATGACATAGAGATTATGAAAATGCTACAGAGGCTTACACCTAAGCCAGATTATGGTGCTTCTGACTTCTCATTTTTACGTTTTCTTTGTGCAATGGGTGGTCCCTCTATCTAATGACCAAGTTGGCAGTTTTGCTCACACAGTTTTTTTTCTGGATTTTTTACTGTTCGTGAAATTTAGTGATTTTACGTGTTTGAAGGTTATTAATATATCATTTGTAGAACATGGTGTCAGGAATGAGGCTTAGTTTGTTGTCCTTAAAGAAGATGCTTTTGCAACTTTCCATATAAGTAATATAATGATTAAAATTGGTGAAGACCATTTATAATAAAATATTTTGGCTCAAATAGGTTCGACTGTGTCTTTGTGGGATAGTTTTCACCTTTCCTTTGTCTACACTGAGGTCCTCTGGCTCCTAGGTGGCCACAACAGAATTTATAATTATGTCTATTTATTCGATTTTGCTTATGTCAGCAAGTCTTTTACTATCCGTTAATTTGTTTAGTCCTGGTATTTTCTTGCTTTGCTTGTAGAATTCAGTATTTCAAGTTTTAAAATGTATCCCATGTTTGATTATACATGGGGAGCTCTAGAATTGCAATTCTTCTCGTATCTTATGCTTTAACTTCTCATGAATCATATATGAAAAACCATAATGGTTTTCGTCTCATTGTATATCTAGAAGAATTGATCTTCACTATTTCCTTGATCATTGTTACCTGAAGTTATGGTGTTCGGTGAGAAAAACCAAATATTTAAACTTTCGAACATAAACTGTTATTTCTTTTAGAATGATCAGAAGGAGAAAGGACGGAAATACCTGTTACGGAGAAAAATGAATTGAATGGTCAGACCTGTGTGTGAATTAGCATGAATCTTGACTCTCTTTACAGACACTGGTTACTCGGGTACCTTCTGATTACAATTCAGCTAAACTTATTTTGACATGTTTGGATCTGGGGTTCCAACATACTTGATAAGCTATATATTTGGAAACTGGTTTCTGCTGCAAAACTAAGGGGCCTTTTGACAGGACTTCTTGTTTTGCTTTTGCTTCTTGTAAAAGAGCTTTACGGGGAAGTTACCTTAGAACAACTTCTTCTAAAAGCCCTCCTAGCTTGACAAAGTACTTTCAGAAAATTATCCAAACAAGTTTAAAAGTAGTTCCTTGGATATTTGCTTTCTTATTCATGGTATTTTTTTGCAATATCTCGTACCTCTTTCATTTGTGGAAACCTTGTGTATGATGACGTACGGATAGGATTTCTTATTATTTGATTGATCAACAGGTTCTTAATATTAAGCCGGATAATGTAGAGATTGATACTTCATCTTATCATTGCAAGTAAGTTGATGCTTAGATCAAATTCTCTCAAATTATCTATGATTGATGTACCATTTTTCTTTTCCCTTGTCTTTCATTCTTCATTTAAATGGTTGTTTTGGGCATCTTTTTTATTTAATGTTCTTGGATTGTGCTTCCAGTGTTGTGCGGCACATGCCTCTGGATTCAGTCGACCCGTCCTTGGCGATTGGATATTACTGCAGGGACAAAAGTAAATTACCTACCTTCTTCATTCAATATGGTTTATTTCAAAATTATCACTTATTACTTTTGCAACAGATGATTTCGATGATTTTTGTTTACGAACATCGAAGCTAATCAGTCAGTCGAATGGTGCTCCACTATTTACAATAACCAAGACCAGAAGCTCTCCGAAGCCAGCCAGTCACCCTAGCAAGTTGCAGGATAATGCTGAAAGTCGAGATTGTGATTCCATCGACAGGTTGCCCACTGGCGATTCAGAGGATTGTGCTCAAGACGACGACTGGCAATTCCTCTAACCCTGATCGATGCTGTGTGCCAGGACTCGTTTTAGATATAGAAGAAACCTGTATGTAATCTTTTAGTTTGTCAAATTTTTTTACTTAACCTGCATGATATATTTCCCCTTCAATTTCACGTTTGTAAATCTTAATTCTTAAAAATCAAGTTGTGAAGTTATGCAGTGGGTCATTCTTTTCATTGAAGATAATCCTTATTTAACTTTTTGTATCATTTGGATTCTGTGTTGGCTCTAAATTCCATTTTGGTTTTGGATTGTGCATTTCAGTAAGTTTGAGTATGTGCACCGATAGAAACACTTTCTCAAATGTAAGAGTTACATTCGCTCACAACATAGGATCTACATAATTGATCAGAAACTCGGTTCTCCCGATTGAATTAAGGCCCAAAATACATTGACTGTAAGGGTATGTTTGACTTGATTTTTTGCTTTTATTCATGCTTTCGATAGAAGAGGAAGAAGCTACCTTAGATCACTTTTTTTTTTTTTTTTTTTAAAAGCTCTTCTAATCAAAAAACTCCTTTCAGAAAATTATACAGACATGTTTAAAAGTAACTTCTTAGTTATAAAAAAAGGTTTTTGACTTTTTACAAGTTATGCCAAATAGATCTTAAGCCCCTGTTTGGTACACATTAAAATTTTCATTCTTTTACTCATTTTCAACTAAACATTCTTTAATAAAATAATATTTTTCATCACATCAATAACCTTTCCTTCTTTTTCAACCATACGTTCTTCATTAATCTACTATTTCAGAATACATTCTTCCAAAATAATGTGGTTCAAACACACCCTAAATGTGTGTAGCTGTGGCAGGAGCCTAGGAAGAGTTGTGAGATACACAATTCTCATTTAACATGAGGATTATGATTCATTGTAAATGAATCAACTGCTTCCAGCTTATGTTTAAGGTGGTGGTTGAGTGAATTGATAGGTAGAATAATTGCATGGATGGCCCCTTCATTAATACACAACACAGCACCACTCATATGGCAAGTCAGGGTTTTGTCCTCTTCTCGGGGTCTTGAACTCTGCTATTAATTGTGCAGGAATCACAGGACAATAATGGAATGAGCCACTCTATCAGGATTTTATGCCTACTTACTTAATATAGACGCAGTGTTGGCAGACGATTAAGCATAAAAATCGACCGTTTTTAAATAGTTCAATGACAACTATGTTAAAGGAAGTGGGGAAGTGGGCAAGGTGTCGGCAATGTAGCGTGGTTGGGACAATAATACCAGTACTTTGGGCAAGATTTTAAATCATGGGTCTTAAAGGTCACGATTTTTTAAAACGTGCCACATTTTAATTGCATTAGAAGGTGTTCTAAATGTATTTTTATCGAATTTTTACCCTCAACCTTTCACTTTAGTACATATTGTTGGAGACGCATTCGGGAAAATAATCTGCTAGCCTTTTACAAAATAAGGGGTAAATAAGGGTATCTAAGTCCTTTTACGCCATTTTTACGTAACTTTTGGATGGAAACTCTCCTTAAGAATAAGATATGTTATTAATATAAGGCAGGGGATGAAAATGCTATGAAAAAAGTCGAGACATACATATAACAATAAGTAACTGTTAAGAATCTTTAATATAATTAAAATGTGATGCACTTATAAGAAATCGAGGTGTTAAAATTGCCACCGCAAATTTAAAAGTAATCTCTCTAAAATCAATGTTTGGTTTTTATACAACGACCTTCTATTGGAAGTAGTCTTCCAAAAGTTAGTATATTGACAACATCGAGAAATGTTATCTACTCTAATACCACTATGTTATAAGTACTTCTTTTTTTTAAGAATTAATTAACTCTTAAATCTATGTTCATGTAAACTTACAAGGTAAACATTTCTCGAGCAATATGAAACTCAAAAGTGTGCTTAGTCTCTGTTTGGTAAATTCGTAAATGATTTTTATAAAGAATATTGAGTAGAACAGTAGTAGAATCACGATTCGGGTGTGTTTGAGTCACATTATTTTGGAAGAATATATTCTGGAATAGTAGATTGATAGAGAATGTGTGGTTCAAAAAGAAGTAAAAATTATTAATGTGATGAAAAATATTATTTTATTGAAGAATGTGTGATTGAAAATGAGTAGAAGAATGAGAATGAAAATTTTAATGTGTACCAAACAAGAGCGAAATGTATAAATAATAATATTTAGCCTACTTTGATCATTATGATAAGATGAGGACTGAGTATTATAATTTTGAGGGGAAAATTTCAGATGCAGTTGTCAAACTTTGACAATTATAACACGTATTTGTCAAATATATAGACTTTTTTTAATTTGGTACAAGTTCGTCATCATTAGATAGGGACGTTAAAACTTCTTAGCCTTTCTTTATTTGAGCATATTTTTTTTCCATCAAAATACATTTTTTACAGTGATTTGATCACATTTCAATCATATTTTTTAATAAAATAATATTACAACGTAAATTCAAAATTTTTTCTTAATTTTTAACCATACATTTTCCATTATGACACTATTGAAAAATATATTTTTTTTTTTGAAAAAAAATGAAGCTCAAACAAATTAGTCAATTGCCTTGCTCTTGACCTTGTTTTCTCCAACCAGCTAAGAAACAAATAATTATAAAGAAATAATAATTTTTTTTTAAAAAATACCAAATTTAAAATAAATGGCCATGCCACTTTGATCTATTAATTCAACGGCCTTGTTTGATTGCAACAAATCTTATGGAAAATGTCACATTCGTGAAAAACGAATCTTTGGCTATTTGATTGTAACATGAAAATGAAAATCAAATTTCAAGGTACTACCACTTTATATTGCATTTTCTTTGTTTTCATTGAAAACAAATTCCTATGATTTTGGTGGATTTTTATTTTCCAACTAACTTGGAATTGGAATTCCTTTTCACCTTTGCCTATCAAACGGACCATAAGAATCCGTTTGATTGTAAATGTGGAGTTTGGGTGGAAAGATAATGTTTTACTGGAAATTGAATTGCTTAAAATTTGTTTTACTAGGAATTGTAATTAATTGTGTTTGATTGATATAATTTTTCATCTGGAAAATATTGAAAGTTTGGTGTCCGTTTTTTTCATGGAAATTGTCCATTAAAGTGATAATTTTTTTTACCATTGGATCTAGCATTTGTTCCAATTGACAAAAAAAAAAATAAATAAATAAAAAATATATCATACTAAATACCATTCGTTTGACTTTATTTTGCATGAAAATTGTCAATAAAAGTAATAAATTTTTTCATCATTATGTCTAAAAAAATTTTCAATTACAAAAAAATAAAAAAAAACGGAACCTGGAAAGCCATTTCCCACCAAAACAGTGGGAATTGCTTTTCCACAAAATTAAGGAAAATGGCGTGTGGCCCTAAACCAAGAAAATGAATTCTAGGAAAAAAAAACCCCATCAAACAAGTCGGAAGGTTGAAAATGGAAAATGAATTTCATTTTCCATGAAAAATCTAACTTATCAAACAGACCCTAAGAGTTATAACTCAATTTCATCCTTAAAAAAATAAAAATTAGTACTTGATTTTATTGCTACCAATTTTTACCACATATTTTTCAAGTAAAATAATATTACACATAAATTTAATTTTTTTTTATTATTTTCAACTACACATTCTTCTATTAATCACAATTCCAAAATTTATAAATTCTTCCAAATGGTGCCAAACAATGACTAAATTTACTTTTTTTAATCTAAACTCAAAACTAGTGGTCACTTATATATCCATCTATTACCTAGAATTTAAACTTGTGTTTGAATCACATTATTTTGGAAGAATGTATTTTGTAATAGTAGATTGATGGATAATCTACTATTGAAAAAGAAGAAAAAATTATTGATGTGATGAAAAATATTATTTTATTGAAGAATGTGAATAAAAAAAATAATATATACCAAAAAGGGGTTTCTATTCACTTTTAATTTAGAGTGTGTTTGACAGAGATTAAAATCGGATTAAAATTGAAAAAATAGTTATTATTATTGACTTTTATTAAACGAGTGAGATCCAATAACGACTATATTTTTAATTTTAATCGACTTTTGAGCTCTAACAAACAGACTCTTATAATTACGTTCCAAACATGACGGGACTAGGCGGTAGGATGCAATAGCACATGCCAGCCATATCTATCGCTATAAATACAGAGTACCCCACTTGTCAATGGTGAAAAAGAAAAAAACTCAAACTAAGAAGATACTTTTAAATATATCTCCCTGCCTTCAACTTCTTTCAGGAGCTTGAGAAATTTTTAGGAACAAAATCCCTTAAAACTCACAGAGAAAGTGAGACTGTGATAGAAAGAAAGGCAAAAAGATGGCAGAGGAAGGCCAACAGCATAGTAGCAGTGAAATGGTAACTGGGCCGATTCGTAGAGTGCTACTCATATCTGCTGGGGCTAGTCATTCTGTAGCCCTCCTCTGTAAGTTTTATAAAACAATATGTACATATAAAACATGAATTCGAGATTGTTAATGAAGAACACATTCTTATCTTTTGTTAAAGACTTTGATTTGCTAAATTGATGTTGTTTTGCATGGACCAGAATGCTCCACGTTACTAATGGTTTTGATCCTTCTGAATTTAATGGGGGGCATTTCTGTAACTTTAATGTTAAACCTATCTTGCACAGTTCTGTAAGGACCAAGGATGGAGAATATGCATCTGTGTCTATTTTGTCAAATTTTTGAATGCCCAAGAAGCGAAAATGCTAAATCTTATTCCTTCTTTTTTTTTTTTTAGATTGTTTAAGGGTCAGTAGTTATCTCTTTATCTGTGGAATCAGTGAAATATAAACTAAATAATTTAAGGGTAATGCTATATGCACACAACCACGTACATACCCAGGCGCCCTCCCAATAGGGGGTGCCACATGTCCATTATGGCACCCCCTACACATAGCATTATCCATAATTTAATCACTGATATTCTGCTCTCACGATCATGTTAACTCAGGGAGTTCTATTTTATGGATGGTGGAAGTTGTTAAAAATGTAAACTTTTTTTTTATAAATTCTTCAAATATTTAAGTTTTAGTATGCAAATATAATTTTACGACATGAAGATGATGGTTTTGTTGATATCTTGCAGTTGGAAATGCTATTTGCTCTTGGGGAAGGGGAGAAGATGGACAGTTAGGCCATGGGGACGCAGAAGATCGGCTTTCTCCTACTCAATTGAGTGCATTGGATGGACTAGAGATAGTATCTGTAACTTGTGGAGCTGACCATACGACTGCATACTCCGAGTCCCAAATGCAAGTGTACAGCTGGGGATGGTAGGTATTCTTTTTCTATCTACAAAAATTTGGATTTTGGTATTCTTTGATGTGTGTTGAAAGAAATCATCATAAGATTTGGATTTTGGTGCACTCCATTTTTCAGTAATCCTTCACTGTTTATTTGGATGATAGATTTTTATTCATGAATAACTAGTGAGAGTCTTGAATGACTTTGATGTAACACACACACACACACACACCCTAATGGGTCGGATCGGATTGAATTGCCCGTTGGAATTTAATGAGCTTTGAATCTCTGATACTATGTTAAGATTTGAGGTTCCATCTTAAAATGTCAATCTTGTTAAGAGGAGTAGTCCAAATCCTTATAAATTGGTCTATATTTTTCGTCTTTATTCGACGTGGGATTTTATCCTTTTAACACTCTCTATATAAACAATTCTAGGGGTGATTTTGGGAGGTTGGGTCATGGGAACTCCAGCGACCTGTTTTCTCCTCAACCAATCAAAGCATTACAGGGTTTGCGGATTAAACAAATTGCTTGTGGGGACAGCCATTGTTTGGCAGTGACCGTGGAAGGTGAAGTGCAGAGGTTGGTTTCACTTGATGCCCTTCGACGTACTTATATTTTTTTGCATATACTTTCCTGGTATTAGTTTAGGGGCTAAAGTAATAGCTTGATTAATCTAGTCGTTCATCCTCTAATTTTTGGCATTCTTCTCCACAATCACAAAATACTGTACAGTAACACCTCAATCACAAAATACTATATAGTACCACCTCGATAAATGAATGTTCGATAAATTAATAATCTCGATAAAATAATAAAATTCTTCGATCCCGACTTGGATCAGTATACTAAATTAATAACCTCGCTAAATGTACAAGATAATAATTTTTTTGAGATCCTCTAGGGCCCAATGAATATATAAAATAATAACTGTTTAAATTTATAAAAGTTCATACTAATATAAATTAACAAAATTTTAGTTTGACAATATTTTTTTTTTATTTGACTCTTTTTCAAAATATGCATCTAAAGCCTTTCTTTTTCGTTGCATCCAAATCAAACTCAATGCATATACTACATTTGACATTTTTATTTTATTTTATACAAATTAATTATTTAAGGTTACGATGATGGATTAGAAATGCCTCTTTTCAAACTAGTATCGTTTTGCTGCAACTTGGACTGCAACAGTATGCCCATTAATATTATCCTAATGAGTTATTCTTTTGTTGATGATGGTAAGGAGCTGCCCTGATCCTGTGTTAAAGCATAAGATTTAAAATTCTTCAAACTGTGCAAATTGTGTGAAGCAACCACAGCGTTCTTTCTATTTTGAGCTTCTGTAATTTGTGTACTATTAAATTCCTGTGTGAAAGCTAGATGCCTAGATCGAAGGTAGAACTATTTCAATCTAAGAATATTTTAGGTTTTTCCCATGTAGAAGCAGACTGTTTGTTTGTTATGAATTGTGATATATCTTAATGAGTTGAATGTTTACTCTTATTGGCATTTTGATAAAATTGCATTTTTGCACTTCTACTCAATTAAAGTTGGGGGCGTAATCAAAATGGTCAACTTGGCCTTGGGACGACAGAGGATTCTCCTGTGCCACGGAAGATTGAAGCTTTCAAGGTACTATGAATTACTGATCACGTCGAGAAGTTCTGATTGCTGCTTTCTTTTCTGTCACTCATTTATTCCATAAAGATGTTTTCCATTTTTTTTTCCTGCCATTGTTCTGTTGCTCTCCAGCAGTCTTTAAATAAAATAATCGCGGGCCCCACCCCCCTTGTGAGAAGTTGTCATCCATTGTTGTAACCCAAAGTTGTACAAGCAGAATTATTCTCTCATTTGATGCCTATGAAGATATAGTGATCCAGATAATTTTTGTAAAAGAGAATATGTTTAGCTCTGCTACCGTCTTCATTTATTCACACAATGAAAAAAAAAAAAAAAAAAAACATATCGAGAAAAGAACACCAAGTATTTATAAAAAATGACATAAGATTTATAATAGTGTTTGTGTGTAATACTCGATTTGAAGCCGACTAAGCATGATAACATCATTTGCAAGAAAAAGAAAAGATGCTCTGTCTGTCTCTTCCATTTAGTATTTATTTCTGGGTGAACAAAAAAATGATAAATTGAGTGTTTTTAGCATTTTATAGATCGACCACTTGTACTTTTTATAGGGAGTATCTATCAAAATGGTCGCTGCTGGTGCTGAACATACAGCTGCCGTAACAGAAGGTGGTGAGCTTTATGGCTGGGGGTGGGGTCGATATGGAAATCTGGGATTAGGTGATAGAAATGACCGCTTGATTCCCGAGAAAGTTTCAACTATCGAGGTATGTTTGACACTGAATGTCCACGTATTTTTGCTGTAATATAAGCTATCAGTTACTGTTCCACTTCCAGAACAGCTTGTGAAATCACATAAAAACTGACCGTGCCTAAAATGCATCTCCAATTTTTAGTCTCATTCACCTTCTTTCCTTCTCTCCAAGTCACACTAATCCAGAATTGCAGGGAGAAAAGATGGTTAAGGTGGCATGTGGATGGCGGCATACGATATCTGTCTCCGCTATGGGTAGTTTGTATACCTTTGGGTGGAGCAAATATGGTCAACTAGGACATGGAGATTTTGAAGACCACCTATTCCCTCATAAGCTAGAAGCATTGCGTGAAAAATTTATTTCTCAGGTAATTTGTCATTTTCGGCACAAGTCAGAATGTTACAAATTTGCATGAATCTTTCAGGTATGTCTGGTTGTAGAGGATTTAAGATGAGGAAAAGACTGTGGATCCACTTGTATTCCTCACTCTTTTGGCCTACCAATTAAACTGAATCAGAAATTTCCAGTACTGTATTCTGTAAAGCCTTAGATAATAAAATTGTGGGAATACAGGAGAGAAAAAAATAAACTACATTGTTTTTGTACTATTCATGAGGTTCTTACATATTCTTCCTTTTTCGCTCCCAGATATCGGGTGGTTGGAGACACACAATGGCACTGACAACCAACGGAGAACTTTACGGTTGGGGCTGGAATAAGGTTCAGAATTCCAGTTTCTTCTTGATTATATAGCCTGAACATAATCTCATTATGCATTTCATCGTCAAACAGTTCTTTTACATATAACTAACATTAAATTATTGTCTTTATATTGATATATTTTCAATTTCAACCTTCTCTGTGCACAGTTTGGACAAGTTGGTGTTGGTGACAATGTTGATCATTGCTCACCTGTACAAGTCAAATTTCCACACGATCAGGCAATAGTCTTTTTTTCAATGTTATTATTTTGTCAGTTCCAAATGCATAAGGCAGGTTCCGATTCTAAGGTTTTCCACTTAAACTTTATGGCAGAAAGTAGTAGATATCTCATGTGGTTGGAGGCATACGCTCGCTGTCACTGAAATGCAGAATGTGTTTTCGTGGGGAAGGGGCACAAACGGTCAGCTTGGCCATGGGGATACTCTTGACAGGTAATTCTGAATACCTCGCGAATTGTTCGAAGTCCACAAAGTTCTGTTCCTCGTGCTTTTATTTTGCTTATAAAGTACCACCACGGTCCCTTGATAATACATTAAAATTTTGGTTCTTACGTGAAGAATCTGGAACTTAGCTCAACTTTCGACTATACTACTTGAACCAAATTATTGGCTCTCTACATGATCCTTAATTTTACAGAAATGTCCCGAAGATCATAGAGGTATTGAGTATGGATGGATCAACTGGACAGCAGATAGAGGCCTCAAAAGTTGACATATCATCAGGTTCTGTATATGATCTACACATTTTCATATTTCATTAGTTAGAATTGTTTCAATAGTTAGCATGAACTGATCTATATATTTATGGTTTCCATTTACAGAAAGAAGTTTGGTCTCACCATCTGACAGATATGCCGTTGTTCCTAACGAGAATGTAAGTTCATCCATGTATTGATCTTCGCATGGTTACACAACTAACTTATCATCCTCTCTTTACTCAATGTTCATACGGAAAAGAATAAACATCTCTTGAACTGGAGGTTTTAGGATGAACATAACTATTGCTGCAGGTATCATTTGGCGGTAACGGTAATGACGTAAATGTCCCTGATAGCGATGTAAAAAGGATGCGGATATGAATTTCTTGACTTCGACGAAGTGAAGTGCATCTCCTTGTTGCCTTAAATTTGCTTATAGGTTGTTTGGAGGAAAAAAACTTTATCGTGTGTGTCTTCTGGTAGCTAACAGATATTCCTCCTACTCAGTTAAGTTCATGTTTTGCTTTGATGATGCAATTTGGGTCACACTGATTAATCAGTATAATATGTGGGAACTATTTGATGTTGGACGCTATCTTCAATATCTATCATATTGATTAATCAGAAGACAATGTAATTTCAAAATGAATTGTTCTGAGAGGAGATTATTATGAGCAGTTTTAGCTACTGATGTTCAATATCAGATTTTACGTTCGCCTTTTGTTTATTCAATACGTTCGCCTTTTGTTTATTCAATATGCTCATTGTCAAACCTAACACTGAAACTGAAGCAAGTGATGTATAATTGGAAATGTTCCAATTGATTAGATGATATTTTAGCTAGATAAAGATTGTTCAAGTACAACAAATTTGTGAAAAGGCTACTAAACAATCTGGATTCTGGTTTTGCCCACATAACGGCATAGCCACTAATTCACCCAATAAATTATACATACAATGTTATGAGAGAGTGGCCTTTAAGATGGGAATTTGGGCTTCAAGTGGAATTTTATGGCCATATGGTTGAAATTGAAATCCCTTAAATCTCTTGATACAGCATAAACCTGGAGAAAAACACTGCAGCGCAATCATGTTACTTAAAAGAGTCGACAGATGATTTTAAGGAACATTGTATGCAAAACCAGAGTGATAAATTATAGTACTAAGTGCATGTTTGGTGTGAAGTGAACAATACAATGGATTATAATTTCTTTTTCTTGATAGTTGAGGGTATTGTCCACTTCAATGCACTCCACCCTACCAAAACACAAGAAATAAATAACAAAGGAAATTTGGCAAATTGGTTTGCAAGCAGTAATGAGAATTAAAAATCCAAAGCTGGGGCAGCAGCATACCTTGATTTCTAAGATGAAGGAAATCAAGAATTGGGCTATTTTGTATAGGTTGCAGATACTGCGTCAAAGGAGTGCAAAATTTGTTCCAGAGTCATTCTTCTCTCCATGTCCAGAGGGTCGTCTAAACCATCAGAGTGAGCAATATTCAAAAGGTAGAGCTTCTTAGATGCCACAAATGCAGCAGAAAAGACCCTCTTCAACCCTCCCCTGGAGCTATCAACCTTGTATTCAAACTCATACACTTGAAGGTCTCTGTGACCTGATCTCTCAGAGAAAGCAATTACCTCGGCTTCTTTTGTACTTTCCTACACAATCGAAGATCCTTCTCATCAGGTTTAAACCTGTGACAGCAATAAAATGCAACTTCTGCCCACTCATAGTAAAGAGATGAGAGATCGAGGAGGCGAGGGATTCAATTTCCCTATTAAGACTTGTCATCGTCTATTAATAACGAACAAAGAAAATTCTGACAGATTTAGTCCTTTAAATTGTTTATCCTAACATGGATATTGTAGCTAAAACAAGAAAAGATAACCCATTTTTCCATGAAATAAAGTTCAATCCTACATATTAATTTATTTCAACAGGTTACAATTTTCCTTCACCTTTTCAATCCAACACAAGTAAAACCACATTCCAATTTCATTACAATGTATAACAATTCAGATACCAACGTGGAAAAGTACAAATGCAATTAGCAAAACAATTATGTTATAAAAACGTTACACTTCACTAACCTTACGCCTTTCTGCCTGGATAAGTTTATCTGCTACGAACTGAGGAGTACCATATTCGCCTAGACTCGAAATCCGAGTTGGGTTCACCACTACCCCTATATTGTTAGATTTCTTTTCTGCATCCTCAAATAAAACAGTTGCCCCCGCCTTTTCAACCTGATAAACCCAATGACATTTTGAGTTAATTCCCAAAAATACTCCACCTTTCATACAACGGCTTGTAATTAGTGCATAATTCTACTAGGAATCGGATAGTTTTACTCTACTAAAGACCCAAAATTTAATTAAATATTCCATTAAAGGTAGGAGGAGAATGGACCTTAATCCAAGAAGAGGGTATAAGAAGAGTGAATCCTTCTTTGGGATCAGTGTATTGTTGAAGCTCCAGCAATTGAGAAGCCAGGGCCTTAGAGAAAAACAAGAATCTTGATAACACAGATCCAACAATGGTGAGATTAACTAATCTTTTGCTCACAACAACTGGAAATCTTTCGCTTTCTGCAATGGGATTAGAAGAAGAAGAAAGCGTCGAGACCGAAATGGTGATTTGGGGTGGTTTTCGTTTATCCAGCGGTGGGGATGAGTGTGTGGGGCTGAGGTTTTGAATAATGATAGAGTGGTGGTGGTGGTTTGAAGGTGCACAAGAAATCCAACACAGAGCCATTGCAACGGCCAATAGAGAACTTTTGAGGGGCCGGTGGACTTCAAAGTAAATAATAATCACATTTTATGAAATTCATAAATTTTTAATGACACATTCATCAATTTTTATCAAAATCTATTAATTTTTTTTTTTGATATACAAATAGGGGCTTATATGATATCACGTAGTGTCCTACACTCGAAATTTTAATACCAATTAGACACTAAACATTATTCAATGAAATATGGACGCAAAGAATTTCGCAATAGAATCGAATACCCATGTGAAACACAAGGTTTCCACGGCAAACGAAGTCGTCCCCAAGCCCGCCTTCCTCTCACATGGCCAACAAGCTTGACATAAGTCAACATATAGTTTGGGTAGCATACCATGGAAGACTTGTATCGTGAAAAGAATCGACGAATCGATTTTTTTTTTTTTTTTGTAACTAACTAATAACAAGAAGCAAAATAAAGAAGCAGAAACAAAAATTTTTCGTTTGCTAATTTCTTTTCAATTGTGGTGGTTGGTGGAAATTTTTGGGTGGCTAAGGGTGGCTAAAGGTGGCTATGATACAAGAGAGGTTTTTTCTATATGTACCCTTCGTTCTCTATTTATAAGAGCTAGAAAATAAGTCAAAATTGCATCCAATTTGAGTTCCAAAAGAGTTTAAATTGCGAAAGGAAACTAAAAATTTGTTTGCAAAAATGTCCACGCTCACGCACTGGTATAACTATCGCACGCGCGCCATAGAACCAAATGACTCTTGGTTTGGGGAAAATAGGGTGCCACGCGCGCTCAGGTTCGTTTCGATTCGTCTCTAAGCAGTTTTTAATATTTTGATCATATTTTTTTTCTAAAAAATATACGATTGAGGTGATTCAAAATGCGTTGAAAAAGTATTTCAAGCAAATCGAACATTTGCTATCTGAAAAATGGGTCTCAAGTTGAGACTAAAAATCCAGAGCATAACTTCTTCGGTTGGAAATTGATTTGTGAAAATGCTTATACTATATTTCACTCTTTTGACCTCCAAATTAATTCTATATGTTCTTCAATCATTGGAAGTTTACACTTTGGTTCTCAAATTTTGAATTTCCTTCGTTTTCGCATGTTTTCGTTCATTTCTTTTAAATTCACCAATTTACATTGAATTCAGCCTAACCAATATAACTAACATAAAATTAAGCTATAACTCATTCAAATAACTAACAAAAACTCTAATTTAATGGTCTAGATAAGTGTACAAATTCAGCTCTTGAAATCTACGAGCAATTACATTAGTTGAATCTTTGAAGTCATGATCTTATGATTTATCTAATTATCGATTTACTAAATTTTTGCTGCTAAAGCGTCGCAAATCAAAATGGATAGGAACTTTTTTCTTGTTACCTTTTATTCCATTTGCAAAAAATTCCAGTAATGAAATGCTTCTGAAATCAACAAAAGCAAGCTCGAAAGGGGAGAGAAGTGCTCGATAAGATGCTTGAACAGAACTGCAGAAGGGTAGAAGAGTCTCAGAGAAGAGAAGCTCTGGAGTTCCAGAGAAAAGAGGCAGAATGGCCAGAGTTGGAACTGATTCAAAGACAAAAGGAAGAAGCTAAAAGGAGAAGAATTGAAGAAGAGGAAGAGCATGCAAACCGGATGGCTTATCAGTCAAGAATAAGACTCAGTCAAAATCGATTGGTCTATGACTCTATGCTGATGGCTCGGCGAGGATTCAATTACGGAAATAATGCCTAGAAGCATTATATCTTGGAAATTAAGGTATGTAATATGGACAGCTCCCTGATTCAAAAAAGAGTTTCACTCATTTATGTTCACGGTTGCCAAACATGCTTTTATACCTTTTTATCTACGATGATCTCATCGAGCTCTAAGCATATGTATGATGGAGGGTCAGAACTGAAATATGGAAGTGACTAGGAATTTAAAGAAGTTTGACTGTATTTTGACTTCTTAATACGCGTGTTTTATATGATGAGCTGTATATGATATATGATTATGATGAACGTGAGATATTTATCTATTCCCGTATTTAATTATTTCCATTCTAGCTTATTGAACATGTGTAATACACACTATGGACGTGTTTGATAGAGATTAAAATCCAAATAAAATTGAAAATATAGCCGTTATTGAGTCCTACTCGTCTAATCCACTTTTAATCTCTCCCAAACACATTCTATGCATTATACCATGACATGTATCGATTTTGACCAGAGATTTGGATGTAGGGATTGAGGATAATTCAACGGATGGGAAGCATGCTTGGTCTAAATGTTCATATTTGATTTTGATATTTTCAAACTTCAAGTAAAATCAGGTCTCAATAATATTTAACGTTATTATACAAAGAAACGATAAGGTTCATTTTAACAATTTGTGTTAGAGATGAGATAGCATGGGTTTCTATGTATAGTTCACTTGAATTGTGAAAAGGCCTTTTATAAAGTTACATGCCTCTTGGAGAGAAACTTATTATTATTACTAGTCTATTGCCCGTGCAATGCACGGGCAATGTTATTTTGAAGGTAATATTAACGTTTTTAAAAATATATATATTTATCTCATTTTTTGGTGGATTCTTCTTAAGCATTTAATGCATAATGTTACATTTTTTTTTTAATGTACTCGCTTTTCCAGAGTTAAGAATTATAGATACTAAACATTATTATCAAACGTTATGAAAATAAGAATTAATAACGAAAAAACATAATATTAATTGAATGGGAAATGAAACCCAATAACATTGAAGAATTGCAAAAAAAGTTGTAATCTTAAATAACAAAAATCATGAAAATAATAAAAACACATTCTTCCTCCTCTCCTCTCTTCGCATGAGACATGATGTAAAATTTATTTTATATCCTACCAACAGGTTCGAATGTGAGCTAAATAAAAGAACTCTTGACATTTTTTCGTGCTAATTTGAGAAAATGTATTTACCAACGTAGTGATGAACTATGCTAAATTTACATGTGCTTTCGGAAATACTTTCAAGATTAGTAAACTCAAGCTCTCATGAGGACAATAAATATACCACTTATCTGAATAAAATAGAAAATATTTTATCAGTCAAACAACTAACAAATAATAATAATAATAATAATAATAATAATAATAATAATAATAATAA